>NDFF03000079.1:0-130572 GCA_002150815.3 Grammothele lineata
CAGCTGAGCCCTCTCCCCACGAATGTGAAGATGGACCCGAAGGCAACGCGCTTCTCCACTGTGTCACTCGCGGACGGCTTGGTTGTGGCCATCAAGGGTCAGATGGATGTAATAGATGAGGCGTACGAGGCTTGCTACGACGCGACGGACGACCGCAGAGCAGAAAGATTGGACGTGCAGTGTGTATAGTGTTTGGAGAAAGACTCCGCGCGATGTGCTGCAGGGCATCGCTTGAGGATACAAAGAAGATAAGTGGATCTTGACGGACGAGCTGAACACACACCTAACCATGCTGACCCAGGAGCAGCTCAGCGACTACAAGGCACGCTGGGCTCCCTTTCGCAAGCATGGAATCGTGATCGACGACGCGGAGGACATCCTCCGCGATCATGCCGATGCCTCAAACGAGCAGATCCATTGGCAGGCGTGCCGCCGCCTCTCTAAAAGCGCGTTCGAAAAGAGCGAGAAGGGCTGTACATCATTGACGTCTTGTTGCCATTATGCACCGAAGTAAGTCACTAGCGTGCATTTACAACCGCTCGTTGGGGCGATTCAAATGGGTACTACAGAGGACGACTGGCAGCCCCGGTAGTATAGCGAGAATGTAACTTAGCCGTATGTGTTCGGGCGGGTTCTTGTAGCTGGTGATTTATCTATTATCACGAGCTTCCTGGATGTTGAACACATGTTCAAAGTCACTAGGCTAAAGTGGTACCCATTCGTGCAACAAACGCCGAAATTGGCGGAGGATGAAACTCTGACAAAAAGTAGCTATTATCAGCGCGCTTGGTTTCACGAATCTTGTTCGTACCACCCATTAACTCCCACTTTCGCTAGTGATCCGGCATATTCACCCAACATAGTCGTAAGGGGCACCGCTTCTGAAGCGCACAGTGGGCCTTGCCATGTCGAGGTGTTCTCTCTCCTCATATAGCACGCGATTCTCGAGTTTCCGCTGAAGAACTTCGGCGACGGAAATGCAGGTGCGAGTTATTTGGCTGCATTGAGCGCGTGTATGTGGGCTTACCGGGATCCTAAGCACCTCTTCCAAAGCCCGCAAAATCGAGCCCGACTAGAGCCCGAGGACACAGATCCCCCAATAATGACTTGGGAAACGCGTGCTATATTCGAACTTTTTGAAATGGTGATTACTTGATTGCGTATGCAGGAGGGCGACGATAGCTTGGAATGAGCTAGGCGAGGTGGGAGATTTGAAAGGTGAGGTACTTCGGACCGCCGCTTGGGCTGTTCTCAGGGATGTTGGTTCTCGCCAAATGGAGTCGACGTGGGCTTCTTCCTTCCGGACGGCCGGTGTCTATACCTGTTTCTCCCCCCGAATGATTATGTGAAGTTGGTGAAAACAAAGTTCAGGAGTGAATGGCGACGGGTCTTGCGTTGGTTCGGTGGGTTCGAATATGAACCGTCTCGTATTGTCATCCTCGCCCACGTCCTCTCAATCCCACTCCGTGCAACACGCCCCTAAAATCGCAACGTGAGGTTGGTGGCACACCTTCTTGAGTATGAGAGAGCGTATCGACGCTGACTGCTCCGCCACGCAGGTATGGCCACCCGCCTAAACGCAATCTGGGTATCCGCTACCGAGCTCCCAGTGACCTTGGTGACTATCTTCCAATCGAAGATTGCAGCGGTGGTGCGCAAACTTGTAGTCAATGTTGAGGTAAGTAGACATGACGTTTCCGTAGAGTTCGTACTGATCTCCAGGGGCATTACGTAGGCTGGTCAAAATCGTCTAGAGATCACTACACTGTCCAGCAAAATCGACATCGAGTCACCTCGCCTCGAAGTCGATGGAAGCACCGATGCGCGCGTTGTCGACATCGGCTGCACCAGCGCCTCCTCGTGGGCACACGGGGAGAACTTCAACACGTGCACTGACCGAAACCGACAACTCTCTGCGCAGATCAAAACACTGGAGGCGGAACGAGACGTACAGAAAGAACTCGCCAGGCTTCCGTTCCCGCGACACAACACGCGGGATCCTCCTGGGGTGGAGGGTGTTCATCTCGACTATCTCGATCTGGTTAAGAGCACTGTGCGCTTCAGAAGCGGTGCCCCTTACGACTATGTTGGGTGAATATGCCGGATCACTAGCGAAAGTGGGAGTTAATGGGTGGTACGAACAAGATTCGTGAAACCAAGCGCGCTGATAATAGCTACTTTTTGTCAGAGTTTCATCCTCCGCCAATTTCGGCGTTTGTTGCACGAATGGGTACCACTTTAGCCTAGTGACTTTGAACATGTGTTCAACATCCAGGAAGCTCGTGATAATAGATAAATCACCAGCTACAAGAACCCGCCCGAACACATACGGCTAAGTTACATTCTCGCTATACTACCGGGGCTGCCAGTCGTCCTCTGTAGTACCCATTTGAATCGCCCCAACGAGCGGTTGTAAATGCACGCTAGTGACTTACTTCGGTGCATAATGGCAACAAGACGTCAATGATGTACAGCCCTTCTCGCTCTTTTCGAACGCGCTTTTAGAGAGGCGGCGGCACGCCTGCCAATGGATCTGCTCGTTTGAGGCATCGGCATGATCGCGGAGGATGTCCTCCGCGTCGTCGATCACGATTCCATGCTTGCGAAAGGGAGCCCAGCGTGCCTTGTAGTCGCTGAGCTGCTCCTGGGTCAGCATGGTTAGGTGTGTGTTCAGCTCGTCCGTCAAGATCCACTTATCTTCTTTGTATCCTCAAGCGATGCCCTGCAGCACATCGCGCGGAGTCTTTCTCCAAACACTATACACACTGCACGTCCAATCTTTCTGCTCTGCGGTCGTCCGTCGCGTCGTAGCAAGCCTCGTACGCCTCATCTATTACATCCATCTGACCCTTGATGGCCACAACCAAGCCGTCCGCGAGTGACACAGTGGAGAAGCGCGTTGCCTTCGGGTCCATCTTCACATTCGTGGGGAGAGGGCTCAGCTGTTGCACGACCTTCGTCTGCGTCGCTGGTTCAACGCGATCAGAGGGGAGCACTAGCTGTCCCGGGGGACGGAGCTTTTGACGATGATGATGTAGACGAGGAGGGAGCGGAGGAAGGCATGGGCATGGCACAGAAAGAGAAGGGCAAAGCTCAACAAGCGAAACTGTCGAAGTCCGTCGCCCAGCAGCGCGCGACCTGCCCTTAAGCCCGGCTGATCACGCGCAGCGCGGTCGTCTTGCCGCCCGACCAACACTTGTCTTTCCCTCTTCCATTGTCGTCCGCGTCTCCTCAACGTTAGAACGTCGCTCCTATGCTACTCCCTGCGTCTTCACAGACCATCTCGCACGCACTCTCCATCTCTTGCCGTTCAACACTAACGTACACTCAACTGTAATGGCACTGGTAAGATCCGGCTACTAAATGTGACATCAACGTGGTCGCTCCCAGGCAGTTAGTACGTGCATCAGATGCTAGATGGTCAGAGTGCTTACAGATACACTAGGTGCGCAAGGCTAGAAGTTCACCCTGTTCTGAAGTGCTACATGGACAGTGGGGTCACCATTGGGTTAACCCGAGCGCGTGAGTACTCGTTTGTAGAACATGAGGCTTGAAGCATGCTTACGCAGATGTCCAAATGTGCCGGACAGGCGAAGCAGTGATGACGATACAAGCGTCAGCGGTGGTCTGGCGGCGTAGACGGGCCCGGAGGAAGCGGGCATGGATAAGGAGGCTGGCGGCGGTGGGCGACGGAGAAATTACGTGTGTTCTCATTTATGGTGCCGTCGCTGAGCACGCCAGCGCCCTGCTTCCATACCTGTATAAACCAGTAGCTTGAATGCGTCAATACATTGCTCTTCCCCATTTCTACGATGTGAATATGAGCATACGAATATCTCATATTGTTGGCGAAGAGTACCAGAAATGCTCGATAGTAACCAGCTGGAACAGGTGGATGATTTTATCGACTTGAGGTAGGGATAGTCGCGCGTAGCGTAAATCACGACTAATTGCAACGTACGTGCGTAGTGAATCAACATAGTGAAATCGGAAAGTTTTTGGGTGAATCCCCCCACTCGATTCACTGTGGTTCCTCAACCTTTTCACCCGGCGCCTCTGCCCGATTTTTGGTCGATTTCCCCATATCCCACCGCAGTTTTCACCGATTTCGACGTAGTGAACTTACGAAACATTTTCACCATGTAGCAGGCGTACAGAGGAGAGTTGCCCGACAGAAGACGGACGCCGCACGTGCCGTAGTGGACTTAGAAGAGAAGATCGCAAAGCTCGAGCACCGGCTTACAAGTTTCGAACATAGGTCCGCCGTCGTGTCTACGACAATCCTCGCTCGACGCCAGTGTGAGCTTCAGCTGCGTTTGTCGTACCGTGCGTCTTCTGTTCTCTCTGTGCTCGTTGACTTTGATTAGCTGACTGGAATATTGGACGTCGATGCAGTCGTAAGCGGCGTCGACTGGCAGCCTTGCTACGACCTTCAGATTCCAGCTTTCAATGAAATGAACGTAGCGAATGCTTCCCTCGTGATCCACGCAAATATCAAGCAGGAATCCTGGGAAAACTGGTGCGACACAAACCTGACGTTGAGCACTGCGCAGCCACAGGCACTAGGAGGTCTTCCGCCTTTCGCTAACCGGCCAAGGGATCCTTCTCCCGAGGATATATCAAGATCTCCTGACTATTCTCCCCCTTCGAATTCTCCTCTACTTCCCATCGTCGGTGGCATGATCCGCCGAATCAAGATCGGCGACAGCGTAGACGAACTTCCATTGCACCCCGGTGGGGGTCTCTTCGATACTGAAGACGACGATCACCAAGAAGATCCGCCGGATATTCCCGCACAGAACGAGACGATTCCTGAACCTCCGGCTTTGTCTCCCCTTAACACGCTTTCTCGTCTGGCCTTTGGAGAGACCCCGGTCATCCCGGCTACGCATACCTCCGACGACTCGGCGGACGAGGTGATCATACAGGACTTCTATCGTTATTCGGACATTGGTGGTGCCTTCGTCCCATCTCACTCGACCCCAGCAGACCCCAGACCCCTCTCTATCAAGTATCGCATCGAACATCCAGTATCTCTCCCTAGCGCACCCTCGCCGCGTCGAGCTGAGATTGTGGCAGACTCAGGCTCAACGCTCACCTCAAGCGCGTATGCGTCCCACGGAAGTCCGCGCTCGTATTCATGGAAGCCCACGTCAAGAACACAAGCGAGTATCGCCTACCGCGCGGCCCGGTCGGAGTCTTCGTGAACGGCGAGTACGTCAAGAAGGCTTCGCTCAAGATGCGTATCCGCGCCACTCTATTCTGTTGCGCGGAGTAACATCAACGTTATGAACAGGACGTTATCCCAGAGGAAACGTTTAGCTGCATAGTCGGCGCTGACCCTGCGCTCCGCACCTCGTACGCGGTGGACAAGCGGACGCTGTACGAAGTAAGTCGCCACGTCTGGCAGCCGACGACGGTGACGAGATTCACGATGATCATGTTCGCGAATGAACCCTGCGCTTGTTGCTGTGGTTTCCTACTACTCATGCCGGCAGTTACCTCATTGCTAGATCTGTTGCTGCTGCTTCTTGGTGGCTTCTCGCACGGCCAGCGGCTCACGAAGTTTTCTGTACGCGCTCTCGGATCGCATTAACTGTTATGTCATACAGATAGGACTACGCGCGACCTATGTACCATATAAATGCGCAATGTCCATCTTGTACTACAATTTTTTGACCCCGCGCGACTTCACTGGCGTTCGTAGGATCCGGCTCAGGGTGAGGGTATGGGCGCGCGCGGCGCGCGCGACGTTGATGCCATCCTATTGGACCCGGCGACAGCGACGGGCGCCAAATATCTAGTCGTCCTCCTAACAGTGCATGTCTGTCATTGTCGTTGTCTCCAGCCGCGTCTCCTCGAAAGCTTCATGATTTTTCTTGGACGTCAACCTCATGAAGATGCAGTGGAACTGCGCAGAGACGTACTGGTAAGCCTTACATCTCGGTGGAGGTGAGGAAACTGACCTCAGCTCTGCCGTGCCAGGGGTAACCTGCCTTTCCCATAGACGTTTCAGAGCACCGGGATGCACCTAAAAAGCACCTCGTGGGGAGATGGTAGACGAATCTGCATGTTTGAGGTGCTACAGGAGGCTTTAGGTGAGTCATTCGTGGTCTTTGTGGGCGTATGGGGAACGGATTGAGGCGTAGCCAAAGCGTCGCCTTGGTGTTGTGTGGCATGAAGAAGGCGGTAGTGAAGGATGTACATACGAGGCTGCAAGGGTGGACTTGTACAGCCTACGTCTTGGCTTGAGTCCATGGGGTACACCGCCAACTCCCCCACAGGCGTCTGCAAGACCGGCGCGCCAGCCGTTACCGAGCCGATGAGACACCCGGTAGCCGGCTGTCTCCAGCTGGAAACCAGCTGGAGGCGACGGTCACCCAGCCAGCTCATTTTCAGCTACTTCTCAGCTTTTTTCCAGCTTCGTCCGCCAGCTCGAAAACAGGTCATGGGCGGCACTCGCCTAAACGACTGACTTTGAACCCCTGCCAGCGCATCATATAAACGTCTCACTCAGACTGAACACGGACTTCGCGTCTTTTCTTTGCTCAACGAAGATCCCCTCAAGGGTCTCCTCCCTGGCGGTCGCGCGACTGTTTCCATCGCATCTTTTCAGCTTCGGTTGGGTCAATGGTGAGTGATTCATTCGTATTGCATGCCTCCCACCCCCCGAATTTGCTTCGCGTCAAGACTGCTCGCCGACCGCTGTGGCAATCACCAAGTCCGCGCTCGACTGTTTTAAGTTGGCACTACTATAACACTACTATAAGTCCTACATACTGTACCTTGTCCTCGCCTTGAGTTTATCGCCGCTCCCCGTCGACGCACCCGTATGGAGCCGTATGGCTGTTACCGTCCGGGCGTCGTTGCCGCGAGTTTTGGTGATCGTCGGCTCTCGCCGCGCCCGACTGCCTCTTCGAGCCCGGGCAGTTGCGCTCTCGCTCCCAATCCTCTGTCCCCGAGTACGTTCGTCTGGCATCTCCGCCCTCTGCACTATCCTTACTCTTGCTTTACGATCACTGACTTCTGGCATATGTCTTAATGTACGGCATATATACTGTAACGCTACTATCTGTTGACTCATGTATGTACCGTCACCTATGTAATGTACGTATGTAGTATGCATAACAATATATTGAAAACGTCTGCACAACTGTAAATGATGCCTGCAATATCAATGTGCGAGAGATTAATATTGGTCAAGGAACTAGCGAGTGGAAGGCCCGTGTTACGGATCGTTGGTGCCACCGACCCCAGGACGATTTCCAGCCTTTTTTCAGGTGGACTCCCAGCCGTTGGCCAGCCGAACTGGTATCAGCCTGAGAAACCAGTTCGGACGTCAGCCGATTTTAGCCTTGAAGCAAGATGGGCGCCGGCTGGGATCACCCGAACGCGCGCAGTCCGTTTCCAGCCTATTATCGGCTGTTCAGAAATTGGCGGTGTAGTTTCTGCCGTGGGTCGTGAACACGTGGCGAAGACGGTTCTGCTTGAGCTCTCCCTTGACTAAACGCACGCTATGCGAACGGTAACTGATGGAGCATATAGTTTGTCGACCAAGACGAATGGCCCACCCGTGCCCGAGGGGCTGACACCGCGCATTGCCCTCTGTACGAAGCCTGCAAGACGAGCTCTGTAACGACTTTACGGACTAGAGAAAGCTCACGCACATCGTGAAGGTGAAGACAACGTTAAGAAAGACGATCTTTGCCAATCTGCATGCGTTCCAAAGCGAAGATTTTGCCGTCTACAACATCGCTGCTCTCTGGTCGAAGACGTGGCAGACACAGTGGTGTTGAAAGAAATGACGCCTGACTTGGTAGCTCAGCGTAAGTGCAGGACGATTAGAGATTGCCGCTTTACTTACTGATGGAGAAGTCACGCACAGAGAACCTTGGGATATGTATCCGGGGTCGAGTTTTGGGAAAACGATGCTGTTGTAGGCGGTACGGAAGACGGCGGGTACGGAAGGACGCTTGCAAGGCTAGAGACGCGGAGGGTAAGTCGAACAGATCCCGATGTCGTATGCTTAGTGGAAAGACTTACATTGCTTTAGATCGATGGATAGCACACAGCGCAGTAGAGCTGGAGTACTGGAGAGTACGACTGCGTGTATTCCATCGTCATCAGCAGCGTACGATCGACTTCGATTCAGGGAGATCACTCACAAGTAGACCTCATTACACTTTGAGCCCCCAAACACCGCATCGTAAGTGTGCGTACATCTGACGAGGGACGCCGCCATCCTACGCTTCCTGGTGGCATCCGTGGCTCAGGCTACGAAGGACGATGCGCCCTCGGGCCGAACAAGGGCCGCCACCCGGCGCAGGCTCCGACAAAACAAATGCGTCAAGGACAAGGCGGTCGTAGTTGTCGGTTGTGGCGTCGTCTCTTCAAACGAGTTACCGCCAGAAAGCGTTTCTGGGCAGCATTTGTTGAAAGTGTCACGTGGCGCATGCGCACAAAGGAGGTGCTGGCGTTTTGGCCATGGAGCGCCCGCTACGGCGGTCCTTTTTATCCCTCTATACATAGGCGTCGTTGTGCTGACCCCTGCGTAACATCCCCCAGCTCGCCACCTTCAATCGGAAAATACATTCCCATCTCTAACAAGACGCGTATCGAAACCAGGTCGGACTTCTCCTATTCGCAACCCGCGACGTGAATATCCTGGCGGTCCGTTCCGTGACGGGTCGATCACCACCGATGGGCGCGTCCACCGCTGCCGTCCCTGCCACCACGCGTCAAGCATCCGGAGCCGGATCTCCGGTGGTCAGAAGTCCTTCGCGGGTCGAATATTCTCTCCCCTCTTCCCACGACATTTCCGTTTCCAACTGCGTGAAGAGAAGATGGGACGGCCAGAGTGGTGAAGGATGGGACAAGCGTGCCAAGTGGGATGACCGTGGTACGTCTAGAGCCTGTCCACCACTATCGACTGTGTTACTGACCAGTGATCCTTTTCCCCGAATCGTAATTCCCGGTAATGCAGGATGCGTTGAGCCGCCGACGTCGAGTCTCCGCTATTCCGCCCAAACTCTCCAAGGAAGCACGAGTAAGCATTCTCTCCATGTATCTGCGGACGTCGTTCTGATTGTCTTATAGCCTCTGCGAAGCGCGATGACGCGGCTAGCTTCATCGCAGACATGTATGGTTGGGGCAGTGATGAAGGAGGTATGCGTTCGTCTCCTGGTCATCCCTTTCTCCGTCTAACTAATGTCGTACTTTGCGAAGACGACATAGGCAGCGACTCCGACTCCGATGACGGCAAGAGCCCCGCGGTGGACGACATGGACGTTTCCAGTGACGCGGAGGAGCCTCCAGCGAGCGACGTCGAGGACGGTGCCATGGCCGTTGATCCGGATGTACCTGCCATACCACTCTCGCTGCCGGCGCGCTCTCTTCATGCGTCCCCTCCGGAATCCATCGACTTAGAGATGATCGAAATCGACGACGCCGATGCGGACGATGAAGACGAAGACGAGGTTCCTGTGCAAGAGGGCCATGTCTTGCGGCGCTCCTTCATCAGGCGGTTTCAGCATCGCCCTTCGCCCCTCTGTCAGAGCTGGTTTCCTGACGCGTTGGACCACTTAGAGGACCAGTGTGTTGCTACGAGGCGCCGATGCAGGATTAGGAAGATCAGACGTGGACGACGTGTAGATACCCATGATGCTTGCTCAGAGCTCACTTACCAGAGATACCTCGCCCGGTACGTACGTCTATGGTTTCTGCTTGTAGCAGCGCTCAACCATTACGCGTTTCCTTCCAGACTTGCAACATCTGCCGACGTGGAGTGGGGTCTGAGACAGAGAGCCAGAGCCGATCTTGTCGCGCGGCGGCCGGCCCTCGAGGACGACGTACCGCCACCCGTGCGTGGTACGCCCCGCGGTATCCCCTTCGACCGCCGTGCGACCCTCGAACCTCCGCGCTCGAATTACCTCTACTTCTCTACCGATCCTCGGCTCTCCATTCCTGTCTTCGCGCAGACGTTCTTCCATGGCAGCTCGGCGTCTGCACGACTACTCCCGAGGACCCGCAGATCGACGCTAGACGACGATTTCGAAATGAAGAGCGTCCCGCTCGCGCTTGTCGTCCGACCGTTCCGGGACTATGACGAGCGGGACGCGCATGGTGCGGCGATGGATGAAGACGAGGTCGTCGTTGAGATTACCACCGATCCGGAGGCGATGCGCCACTGGAGGGATAACGACGTCAGTTTGCTCTTGGATTACCCCATCGCGCCCACTACGGGTGGGATCCTTCGGGAACTAAGGGAGAGCGCAACGATATTCGGAGATGAACCGGACTCGGAGGAAGACGATGGACGTCCAACGTTCTGGCTTCCCAGCATGGGCTCTCCCCTTCCAGGCTGAACGCAAGCCTGCCGTTGACGGCCCATCGCCAGCAGTCCCCGACCCTAGATCTTCCCCGTCTGACCGCCACACGACTGCCCTTAGCCAATAATTCGTCCACATTACGTTTCAAGCACGCGTCTGCCTGCAGAGTTGCATTATATTCCCCCTCATTTCTTTCTGATCAGTTATTCCCAGTACTCACTTCTCCCACACTCGTTCGATACCTATGTGCATGTGGGGACCAGCGGTAATGGATCCCACTTATCTTCGCTGGCCAGTTCTCATCCAGTTCACTCCTTTATCGTCTGTATTAACACTCTAAAACAGTCGTGCTGTACGATACTCTCATGTATTAATCTGTACGACCAACATGTTTCCCTTCGAAAAGATGCATATTCCGAGTCTCGAACCCTTGGAGGCTGAACGCCCCGGCGCGTTAGTCTTCGGGCATTGTGATTGGCTAGCTCTGTCCTCATACGTCATCGATTCGCGCTCAGTACTCAGCAGTCTCCGGCTTTGGTCGCCACCATGCATGCACCTGTGGTCAACGATGAACTGTGAGTGCGACCGCGACATCTTAGCGGGTGCTGGCATGTGTGAACTTGAAAGGTATCTCATCCACCCGCAGGCCTGCGGTGCACAATACTTACGCATACACCTGCGCCAGGTGCATTTTCAAGTTCTCAGATTGTTTTCAGGGCTGGCACGATTTCTCAAACTGCTCGAGGCGTCAACCCACTCCGATTGTAGCCTGCGTAAACGGACGATGAAAGATGAATACTGTATACATTTTGCTGATTACGGCGCAACGTGAATGGAATTTCGAAGAAGGACCGGGATCAATAGTACAAAGGAACCAGAATAAGGCACCGAACTCGCCTGCGGCACGCCACCATTGTCTCGACCAGACCAGTTATTCTTGAAATCTGGTGCAGTGACAGTAACGACAGAACAGAGACAAGTTTCACTCCTGATTTCTCAAAGATGAATGCTGGAGGTGAGGCACATCGCTGTATTACTCGCCCATGAGGAGAGGTCATAGTCGACACCCCCTTCAGTGACCTAACATCTAATGGCGTCAATTAAAAATGATTCCATGCGCGGAGCGCAACGTTACAGCTTGACTACCATTGTCCTTGAGCGGAACGGCCCGCGTTTGTCGGTCAGTGGCGCAGCACGCGGTGTGCGCGGGGAATCGAGGCAGCCGCAGAGAGGCGCTCATCACCACCTCGTCTGCGACCACCTCATTGCAGTATCTTCCGATCTCATTTACTTCGTCTTTTCAGTCCCTCGTACTATCGACGTACCACATCTGGGAACCAGTTTTTCAAGCAACGCTTCGTGGCACTTTGCTAGAGATACCCTTCTAACAATGAAGGCTGCCCGGGCCGGCACCCCTCCGCCTACACCAACCACCGCAGATGGGCCTCACTCTCGGAGAGATCCATCGGAGAGAAACTATAGGATACTCAATACTGAAGCACACACTTCGGTTGAGAGGTTACGCGCTGATAGAAGTCCGAAACGTAAACACGGAGACCTTCGAGTGGAAGACTGTTCCAAGCGCGTTCGGTCGTCCGACCCTGGTAAGTGTCGTGAACATCTAGGCTTTCTCTATATTCAAGGCTTACTCAAATGACCGTATCGTAACTGATGTGTTCTGTTTACTATGATACAGGAAGAAACGGTATGCCTTCTCTACCGACCAAAATTGGAGCGGGTGGTCAAGGCGTCTCAGCGACTGGCGAGATAGGTATGTCTCTGTGACTCATGAACTTTCTGGACTACCCTCATGGCATTTCTACTAGCTCCACATCTGCGAGTTGGCGCTCCGGCATTTACTGGAAAGCACTACGAGTGGGCGTCCTCGGAGTCGGACTATGGTGTGTCTCATGTGGATTCCGTCAGGTTTTAGGATGTTACTGATACGCGTCCAGACGACGATACTGACACTCGTGAGACACCGTGCAGTGCGTTCACTGGTGCTCAAGGTATCGATGATTCAATGGCGGTTGACATCTCGGAGGACATGTTCAACGAGGAGATGAAGGACGTGCTCTCCCTGGGTGACGCAAGTTCGGAGTCTGATTCAGTCTCAGACATAGAATCTCGCTCAGAGTCAGATTCTGACTATGAAGACGCCGAATCTGAAGAAGATGTAATCAGCGTGCAAATACTAGCAGTTGATGGTGATGTGGATTCGAACGGGGATGATGAAGACGAGGACTATTACCCGGCCACAGACTCGACTCCTCTCGCTCTCGTGAAAGGAAAATGGACGAAACCTGCCCCATCTCCGCTCATAAAGTCTTTCACATCATACCATTCCGTTGAAGATGTCGACGGTACTCCTACACCTTCCAGTAGACTTGGACCCGGAGCTCGCATCATCCCTATTGCGCGAGACGGAGAGATGTGGGTGGATCGTACCTACAACGCTAGGGCTGCGCTACTCAACCGCCTCCACCTTTTTGCGTACGCACTTTTATCCTCCTTCCACTGGATATTACGAGCCCTAACATTCAATAAATCATCTAAATAGTGCGGCATCTTCTGAAGACCCCAAGGCACAGGACCACGCCACTGAATACTTTGGCACCATCGAGCTTCCTATTCTTCCCCAACCCGACGAAGCCTTGCTGTTCTGTGGCACCCCTCCTGGTAACCCAAGCACGAAGTGGCAGGTTCTCCTGTCTCCGCATTCGCGGTATAGGTATACTAGCCAGCATCCTTCCGCTCCGCGAACAACATTCGGTCGCGATTTCTTCCATGGGCCTGACGCTCAAGCAACTTTGGTACCCAGAACGCGAAAGGCGGCGCAGAAAGAAGACTTGCACCTCCCTCGTTTTACTTTCGAGTTAAAGCTACACACACCAGCACCTATCTCATCCTCGTCTCAGTCTATATCGCCTACGGCGGGGATGTCCTCGGAATCAGCCGCTCACAAGTTCAAGATCCAAACGGACAAGGACGCATTGAAGTTTTGGAGGACTCACAGCGCGGCCGTCTCCAAGCTTCGAGCTCGGAAACCCCGGCGCACTACGGATGCCATCGTTCGCCAGAATGATGGTGAGCCCAAAGAAGACTTGCGCTCTTTCCTGAACCAGTTCCCCGAGAACGTGAGAGCGGCATTGATCAGCAGTCGGGGACTACAAGACTGTCTTGAGGCGTAGCCCAGTTGCTGAACTTCTGTATCGTGATCCATCCCATGTACTCTACTCTGTTGTTACTTATCTGCTCACCAACGAGGCTTATCGTGTATTGTATCCCCCACGCGTGCTAGCATCGACGGTATTGTACCCCAGAGTCGCGTTTGCATGTGCTCGTGACAGTACGCGTTGAATCTGCCCTCTCTTGCATTATCCTGCTAGGAGTGCACACGAGTCTGCACTCGATAACAGTATGTTCACACTCAGAAGGAATGTGTTCGACTTCCAAGCCTGTTTGCCATTTTCTCATGGTATATGACGCATTGTTCTATCCATTCGGAATTGCAAGGATGCGAGGCTTTGTTGAATGTCACGTGTATCATTGGTTCTCCGTTGTGTCTACGCAATATTTCTCCCTCTCCATCTTGTCCAGGGAGCTCGCAGGCTCAACAGCGTACTCCAGCTGGGATATACCCTGCGTACTATCTCCTCTATTCTAGCCCCTCCCAAGACTGCGACCCCTCTCCACGTTAGCTCTAACCACCGCACCTTCGCCGTCCATGGTTCGAGGAGCTCGTCCACCCGGCGCTCATTCGAGAGCAGGCAACCGGAGCACAGACTCACAAGAGCGAGAAGTCATGAAGCATTCTCCTCACAGTCCCACTTTAATTCAGCATCAGAGCCACCACGATTATATGTCCACGAACGCAACCACACCGGAGGGATACCAGAAGAGCAGGGTGGAGGGTGTCTCTAGTTCTCTGACTTCAGGTGAGACTCGCCACACGCACCAATTCTTGGAAACGATTCTCATCAATTTTGGTAGATCTTCCAAGCGATGGTTGTCCTGCAACGAACATATATTCTCTGGCGAAAAGCGATCGTTCAGGTGCGTTTCTCTCTGACCACCACAATTACGACCCCGACCGACCACTTGTTTGTACAGCATCTCCCTACGAATCCCGTCCTCTGCAAGCCCCGTCCCACTGCTCCATGGTGCCAAATTACCACGTACAGCCCCAGTTATCCTCCGCACTTTCAGAGATTACCGAGGGTTCTCTCAAAGCACACACGGCTATGCTGGTGGCGAGATGCCGTGATGGATATGAGAACGGCACGACAGATCTCGCAAGCAAAGAACCTCTCATGCCTTGGAAAAGGTGGAAAAAACCAGGACCTTCTCCCTTGAGAAAAGTCTGCATCGCTGGGTTTGTGGGCGACGACGAAGAACCTGCTTTAGCCCAAGGGTCAGCGAGACGCATAGTGAAGATCAAACGAGATAAAGGACATCGGATACGTCCCAACAACGTCTGTGCACAGATGTTTCGGTGGATGTTTGTCGCTCAGTGAGTCAAATAGCCAGCCATATTCACTTGTTTTGTAACGTTCTGATGTTTTACTTAACACAGCATGTGGATCTTTGGAGACGAAGAGCAAAAGAGGAAAGCGGAAGACGATATGGAGAGTATTGGTCCCGTCGAAGACCTGGATCATCGTGTCGTTTTACTTGGGACCCCTCGGCAGGATAACTCCTCCAGATTTGTCCCGCTTCCACCTCAAGACCATTGGTCAGAGTACTGCTACTCGTCCCACTACCCGTCGCTTCCAAGCCCCATGTTCACAGAGGAAATCTTCCACGGCCCGCATTCTGCTTTCGAGCTCGTCCCCAGCACGTGGGCATCTGTACAGGCCGACGACGTAGAGAGGATCCGCATTTCTCTTCAGATCCGTCCGAGGCGCAAGATCAAGCGAGTATGCATCTGTAAGTATACTCGTCTAGGACCGTGCAAATGCCCGAGCGATAGGATGGGGCTCCTGCGTATGCACATCTACATATGGGCGGATCCCAGGGCATTGAAGCACTGGAGAGAGCAAGCGGAGATTGCTTTGGGACTGAAAAAGAGAAGAGATATCATCAGAGAAGTTGGAAAGGCATTCAAAGACCCTTGGTAGAATAAGGACTCCAATATCGCTGTAGTATACACCATGTGCGCTGAACAGACGTTATAAGACGGAGACGCTCTAATACATGCTCTAATATTACTCGGGTTGAAGCTGCTTATCAGACTGTGAGGCTACACTGCACAACGCATACTGCGACATCCAAAAATTTGCGTTCAACGCATTACCTCCATGTGGAATGGCTATCGATAACCGTGGCCAGACCCAAACGCCGCGCGTAAGGATGCGCGAAGAGGCCCCGACCGATAGACGCTCTGTGCTCTAGGTTTGCTTCCTCCCACCGCGTACCCCCACTTCCCATCGTTTTCTGGGACCATTACAAGCACATTCAAGACAGCTCTATTGCAGTAAACGGTACAGTACGTGTAATAGTATATGCCTCCAGACTCGCGAAGTTCCTGACCACCCATCAGTATCGAATCATCCTACTACCGGCATCGTTGTTCATAGAGTGCGTGCCTCCCCAAACGAGATGATTCCACTAATGACTAACTTTGAGCAAGATATGAAAGGAGCAAGTAGAAGCATACAAAATCTGACGTTCCCTCTGGAGATATGGCGCAAAATCTTTGAAGAGGTCCAACCATCTTCTTTCCGCACGCCCCTCATCTACGTCTGCCGCGCTCTGTACGACGAAGCCCGAATCACTCGATGTGAGGACATTCGCATCAATACTCACAGAAAGGCGTACCATTTCTATCGCGCCGTCCTCAAGACCCCACGCCTGGGTAGCTCTGTTCGGAACCTAGTGGTCAACATCGCGACAGTGTGGGATGGCACGCAGGCCCCCGCGTTCACGGGGGCTTTCTTCTCCAAGCTCGTTAACCTGACCTCAATCCACATCAACTTCTTCATGGAACGCACGCAATTTTGGATCGTTATGGAAACCTTCTGCTTCGATCCCCAATGGTTCCCAAACCTACGGACATTCGCGACGTCCATTCCGCTTGACCAGAGCCCCGGACTAGATGGATTCCTTGCAGCACACCCAAAGCTGTATCAGCTCATGATTGCAAAGGACAATATGCCCTCGACTCTACGCGCCAACGTGCCAAAATATCAAGGAGTCGACATCCCCGGATTGCGTGTGCTAACATGCACCTTCGACTTCCTCCGACGTACGCTCGCGATCGGCCCAGCGCTCGGGGCGCTCACACACCTCGGGATCCATCTGCTCACACGAGGCGAATTGGACGATGTTGCAGCTGGACTCGGCGGGCAGCTCATCAGCCTACGCCTGTGGTGCCCTACGGGACTGGGGTACGCCTTTGGAGGAGCTGCGTGGACAGTTGGCGACTTGGTGAAGCGGCTCCCCGTGTTGCGCGCTCTGTACATCGACATGAACGTGGTGAGTGAGACATGGGCGTTCTTGTCTGTGCACGGCCCATTCGAGACGCGCCGTACTGACTACCCGCCTGCAGGGCTACGACGCGATAGACAAGACGTGGGAGACGAGCGAAATCCCGATCAACTGGGAAGCTGCGCACAATTCTGCCGTGGTCTCCGCACGCCAGAACAAGGTTGGAATTGTGTGGACGGTTCACTCGAGCTGCTCGTACCGAGACGCGAGGCAGAAAGGATGGCACAGTGTCGTACGGAAGAAGGCACAACGAGTGCTTGGGGAGTGGGCCAAGCACATCCAGTCTATAATAGCCCGCACGGAGACGAGTCCGGTGGGGCTGGTGTTCACACTGGATGGCAACGACGTTGTTGGGGAGCTGGTCCCAATGAGGGCTGGAGATTGGAAACGTGTATAGATGTTGTAGAATCCGTGACCTGTGTCGAGATGTAACTTTAGGAGGAAGGTATGGACGTATTGTATAGAAATCGATAGATCGAGAGGGTATGTTTTTCGCGAGACGAGAGATGGACTACAGAGAGACGACGCGATGGGAGAGGGATGCAGTACAGGAATGCGATGAGCACAGCGGTGTTACGAGGGAAGAAAACCTGAAAGTAAACAGAGGACTGTACACAGATGTGTATGTAGGAAGTGGGTCCTTGTACCACGACGATGCAACTCGAAACATACCCACTCAAGCCAAGACAGGCTCAGGCATGACGCAAACACCGAAGTCAAAGCCCTCCTCTTCGGCGCACCCAGCGAGCCTGAGCTTCTTCACAGGTCTGATGGAAGGCTGAACGTTAGTGAAAGAATCGAGACGAGAACACTGAGTCAACGTACGGCACGTTGTCCCACTCCGTTTCGAAGCCCCGAGACTAGTAAGACACGTTAGACAGCGAGAACAAAAGTGAGGGATTGCACGCACCTCGATGCCAACTGTCTTATCGTACGGAGGGGCGCGGAATTTCTTCGACCGCGCAAAGGCGCGACGGGCAGGGGACTTCTTAGGGAGACCCCGCTGAGGGCTCTCCATATCGATGTCGAGGCTCAGCCCAGGGGATGAGGAGAGGGCGAACGGGTTGACTTCGTCAATCGCGCTGGAGGCCGTGACCTTGCGAAGATCGTGAGCCACGGGGAGATGGCTGGAACGGCGTAGTCATACCTCGTCAAGCGCGATCGGGAAATCGAGGTCGAGTTGCCCCTTCGAGATGCAACGCGAGAAGGTGCGCTTGAGGGATCGAGGGCTAGCGAGATCGATGGGGATGTCTTCTGAGACTCGCGAACGTGTCGGAGTGCTGAACGTTGCCTTGAGCTCATCGAAGGAAAGGCCGTGCGCAATGTCCGTGAACTGGAAGGCAGGGGTAGCTGAGGAGAACGAGGTGGTCAGGCCCGCTGGAGCGCCGTGCGCGTCGAGGGCGGGTGCTGGGGCTGTTAGAGGGTCCAGGAGTGGTCAAAACGCGGGCTATTCATCGCACGAACGCAACGGCGTACCTTTTCCGAGACCACAACCACTCGCAGCGACCTTGGGACCGAGGGTCGTGGCGGGACGACAACGGGTCGTTGCGTTCAGAACTGCGCGCATCGGATTGATCGAGGATGTTCTAGAAGTCTTGATTATGAAAAGATGTCGGGTGAGACGATGCGGCGCAGGTCCGGGAGGAGACGAGAGTGGTGGTAGGTGAACGTGATAGAGAGGGAGTCCCGGCCCTTTTGTTGCTCGATCGGACGGGCGTTTGTGCCTCCAGGAACTTCCACGCCACAGTACTCGTAAGGACGTAAGGTTCGAGCGCTAGCCGCCTCTATGGTTGGCCTGAGCACAAGCCATGTCAGCTCGTTGGAAGTTATCCCGTCAACTATTCTTACTGAACGATATGTTGGGTCGTCATCCCCTCTCAAGAGCAGACGACACCAGGGCGCGAATGATTGTCCGGGGCTGGGACCGAGGCGATATCCCAGCGGACGCGCGGCATCGAAGCCTGTGGTATGCTTCTGAGCTCTAAGTCTGCAGCTATCACGACGCGCACAGACGTAAACGATCTGAAGGGGATCCGCAGGCGGACATGCTACGGGCCGCTCCTGCTTCACGAGTCAGCGCACGCGGCAGGGCTCATGAAGAAGACGCTCACCATGCTGTAATAAAACGGTGATGAGAGGACTATGGCCGGGCACGCTCAGGCTCATCATGATAATACGGAGCCACGAGAGCATGTGCGAAGTTATCGAACAACTGCAGTAGGATTGTCTGTAACGTAAAGAACATAACCAACGAAGGGCTGAGACCTCGTACCCGTGGTTCTCAGAAGGCATGTGAAAGCGTGCGTATCCTCCGCCGGGTGTAAGCGTACGATGGCTACACGGCAATGAAGCTCACTGGCCGCAGCTAGGTCAGCATGGACGACAGTCAAGCGTTTGACGGGATAGTGCAGGACGAACTGCTCAGGAATGTCAGCCGGGAACGTGCCTCATGCGCCTCGCATGGCTTCGTTCTCAACCCTCATCACACTCTCTGTATGTGCTCGTTTGCTCCCCTCTCATGGACAACGCCTCTTTCCTCAGTCGAAAACCATCTCTGCGGGAGTGCTCACAGCTATAATCTCAGAATCCAGCTTGGGCTCGACGGCGGCGAGTGTCTGATAGGCGACATACCACGAATTGGTCCCCGCTCATAACAACTGTCCCACGATAAACAGACAAGCCGAGATCGCCTAAGACACGAATGATGTTTCTATTCTCATCTCTTCTGCAACGCGGCTTTGCTTGTGGGGTTGCTCTATATTCACGCTGTGCTTCGTCGGAATCCTCGGCAAGCTTGAGACAGATCGACCGGCGTCCATTGCAGCAAGTCATTGATGCTAGTGGGGAACTTGAGGCGCATTCACGGAGCAGTTGGGGGTAAGCAGAGACGGCAACAAGAACGGGGACGAGAATGAGAAGTTCGTCCTCGGTCGCTTTCCCATGGGCGTCCGTTCCCCGAGTCACGAAAATTAGTTTTAAACGTCGTAGCCAAACATCCAAAAATGGTCAGTGACGTCACTACAATCCGATGGCCCATAACACGTTCTGCTGTGGCAGAGGTGTTTCTTGTGACCCGTCAACATATGACTCACAGAACTTTATGACTCACCTGAGTGTCTACTGGTGCTCACAGAGTCTGTCCGCGTTGCTCCTGTCTCGATTCCCTTGCGAGACCATTTGTTGAGTACTCTCTGAAACTCGCCTTTACAAGCAATGGTCATTCTACGTAGCCTGAGATTACTGTTGTCAAATTTAGAATGCAACGGAACGTACATAGAGGTGGATACTGTAAGAGACGAAGTGTCGACCGCGCGCGCAATTGTCCCACAAATGCTTAGGTAAGCGGCGGATTCGCGGTTCAAAGCAGCACGTGTTTTCACGCGACATTTCGACTGAGTCCACCCTCCCATACACTGCACCATCCAGTCTTTAGTCACTCCACCACGGTGTCTTGATTCTCTCCCTATCTCTTTCCGTATCATTTCATACGCATCCCGAAATCAATGCCGTGCTGCAAACCTACTGCGCCACTTGACCCAGCCACACTCTCAGCGCATCTTCCTCAGAAGGAAGGAAAAAATGGAGTTCATTCTTCGGGAAGAACCGACGGGCTGGGCTGGAAACATGACGGAGGATGCGCAAAAGAGAACCGAAGGCGACTCAAGACCCATCCGTGTACGTCTTGCCCTTGACCACCCATGCTTCCACGCTCAATACCATGACTTTCGTTCCCTCAGACGGCGACTGCTACAACGCTTCGCGTGATTCGTCTTTGAGATCTGCGATGCACAATCGTCGACAGGCTCTGCGCTCACATCTGGACGAGCTGAAAGCTTACCGTGTGGAAGGTGGCCGGCGGTTACCCGACGAACTTGGAATTGGAAACGAGGTTGTGCCGCTCAGAATGCTATACGTTGTACAAAGAAAAGGTGAGATTTAGCTTTCATATCAGCTCTATCTACCATGACTCTGATTATCTGGAAGCTTTGTTTAATATTCAGGTCTCAACGCAAGCCGCGATGCCGCGACCCTCCCTCGGTACGTACAGAGCTAACGAAACGCCTGGTTCTTATAACTTACGATATCTTTGAATCGTTCAATGAAGGTCAATGGAATGAGTACTTCGGGTGGATTCAGAGCGAGCGAGACAAAACCGCGCTGCGTCACCGCTCGGAGGAACTTCGTAGACCTGTTCTGGGGCCGCTGAAGCCTCGTGAAATTCGGATTGTGTATGTGCAGAAGGTTCCGCCTCCAAAGCCTTCATCTCCTCTGGCGAACAGCACAAGCACGCATCTCAAACCACTCTCCCATGACTTACGTCAACCGCGCTTTACGGGGTTTAGGAGGGGAAAGAAGCCTACGCAGCGTCGACTGCTTCCATATTTGTTGAAGACGCGGGCGATCCGGTATGCGGGTTTGGATTAAATTCATGAAGCGTACTAATCTTCCTCGTTCACGTTAGATTCTCTGAAGACAAATCCCATCAATTTCAGTTACCGCCGTTTTACCAATGGCGATTGGAAGACCCTCGCCCGTTCGAGCTGCACGGTACCCCCGCTGATATCCATAAAGATCCCGTTCCAAAAAGAAGAGGCAACCTCACACCACCCTTCAGCCCATACTCCTACGCGGCATCTCCTCTAGTTCGAAGAATCCTCGGACACCGTCCGGATGAGCCCCTCTCCCACACCTTATTCCTCGGATCACCCGAAGTCCGCCCCACGACACTCATACGGTGCGATCCGGATGGAAAAACTGTGCGCCATCTCAGAAGCTTCAATTTCGGTCTTCAGAGCTACCTCATACTGCTCGTTCCTCTCGCTGAGAAAATTCGAGCTCTATTGGAAAAACTGCCCGAAAAAGAGGTCTTCAACAAGAGGGACATAGACTCGATCCATACCGTCCGCATGGGGGAGCTCAGATACCCATTTGTCCGCCTGAACGTGTTTCCAAGCGCGACCGCTATCAACAACTGGGTCGCCCACGCCGAGGTTGGGAAGGAGATTATGCGGAAATGGAACGACAGCTACGAGCGTTCGCGTTTCCCGGGGCTGCTCCGCGCTACTTCGTTACAGTGGGCCAAGTCAGTTCTCAAGCAAGGTGATATCGTGAGATAGATTACGTACTTGAATCTTGATGTAGGGATTGCGGCGAAGGGAATGCGGTAATACAGGATATGCCAATGGAGCCCTCATTCTCAATAATTTGCTTGTAATGAACACTAGCTTATCACGAATAGTCTTCGTGCGCGACATTGTTCTGAGTATCACAATCCCCATTGTTCTGTGCCCAGCACGAGCGCTTCGCGTCGCCCGACAGTGGCTGAGTGACGGGAACTCGCTTAACAGATCCATAGATATCACTCGACCACCAATTCGTTCCACCTCCTTTGTATCCCTACCACTCAGCACATCTTTTCCGTCACACCGCGGTACCTTCTAACAGTAGACGCAACATGGCAACCTGCGGCCCACTCAAGGTCCGCTTGGCCGGCAGAGCGAACCGCCCGCTGGAACCGGCTTTGACCACCCTCACGTATAGCTTTCGACACGAACAGCGAACAGGACTCCGAGCTTTAGTGCTTCTTCTTCACCGCGTTAAGTACGAAGGTACGTGAAGTATATTACGGTTTGTGAGCTTCAAGGTGACGAGAAGTGTCTTTGTTGTACTACTTGGCTGGACAGATGCACGTGCTCGGGAGGGCGCAGCCTGGCTAGATGAAGAGCGTTTTGCGTATGAGTACTGGAGAAGGCCTCGTATGTTCTGCTGTCGTTGTATGTTTTCTCCCGTGTGGACTCATATGAATACAGTGCGCATGCCATCTTTTTCCTCCCAGGAACTACGGGAGTACATTCAGGAGCGCATAGATAACGAGGGCATCGAGGGTGCGTATCGGCGCCATAGACTTGGAGCAGTGTTTGATACTCTCGAGTGTAGCTATGGTTCCACCAACGCCCCAGAACAGCCCTACTAAGAACAAGAAACACAAGAAGAGGACCTCGTGTGAAAAGCCTACACTCGTAGCTCAAGGGAGTACCCCTTCGTTAGAGAAGCCGGTTACGGCTGGTCCCCATGATGTCTCACAAGGAGCCTCAGGTACGCCTAGCAGCTATTCTTCAGGACCGCCGTTTATAATGTCTAAATTGTTGGAAAGTAGCACACCAACCCTCACGCCCTTCCACGTCAGCACCCCCAGCTGAACGCGAGAAACCGAGGTCGACACCGAAGAATTCAGTGCCGTTCACGTCCACTGAGCCGCTGGAGAAGGGTATCTACCCACCCAGCGCAGGCAACTCCTATCCTCAGAATACTTCCTACTCAGCGTCGCCTGAAAAGGGATCTGGCACCTCCTACTCGGCTTCGAGCTTCTCTTCTCTCTCTCCCCGGCAACAGGAGGAGCTGAAGGTCGTCCGTGACTACATCCAGCGACGCTCACAAGGGGCGGTATGGGAGTCCACTACCAGTCAAGGCCTCGACATCCGCGACGTTGAATCCGAGTTTCCTTTGCACGTAAACTTCAAGGCCTATCTCTGTGAGAAGGCGTAAGTAATTCGACCTCATACGTTGACTCGCTTTCAGTACCCTCATCGTCCACTCGACAGCATCAACAAGGTCTGCTCAGAACTGGACATTGCTCCCCCATTTGGCGCAAGGCCCGCCACATTGGAGGACGACGTCGAAACTTATCCCGGCGTCGCCAGGGTCGCAGAGGAAGGGAAGCTAATGCCAGTCGTTGCTGCAACCGATGTGTCTGCACAGCACACTCTGCGTAGACTCCGCCATGAGCTTAATATCTCGCGCGATCAAGATGAGCAGGTTTACACCGTGGCGGAGCTCATGAAGAAGGGCGTTTGAGGAAGTTGTATCACGACGACATTTTGAATGCTGTTCTCGTTCGTTCTAGGCGCCTATATTAAATCTGTAGCCATCTCTTTGTACGTGGAATAGCTGGGATTCTATGGATTAATATGTATGACGACGATGCTTGTCGGCCTATGTGCAACTTGCGTCTCGTTCGTCCCATTCCGTACTGTCCCCATTGTCCGCCACTCGATTATCGGCAGGGATATAATGTTTTCAGCGATACGGTGTACAATAGCTCATGGAGTGAGATATTGAACCTAATCTATGTATGCTATTCCATTGTTCGTGTGTTATGTAACGAGCAGTTGTGCACAAAGTGTGCCAAACAGCGGCACTCGCGCTCACGTGTTTGTCGCGACCGTAGAGGGAACATCGTGAAAGTCGCGTCCTAGCGCCTTTGCTCTCTCTCTCTAACGTCTACGTCCCCTTCACGACCTCCCTCCTATACCCAGCCTATACCGCACTTGATCACACCGCTTTTGCATTCTTCAACCTCTCCCATTCCATTACACATCCTATTCGAACGCTTCACGATGGCTTTTCCTACTACTCACGATCGATGCTTTGCGGCGGCTTCCTGCGACCCATCTACCCTCCCAATCACCACGCGCCCATGGGGAGCACAACGCTTTATCGGTCGTCACTCGATGATCGAGTCTGTTTTTCCCTTGATTTCCTTAGACTGCCAAGTGGCCTGTACAGGCATTTCGTCACTTTACGCAAAACACACCACCAGTTCTTCTTCACCTGACAGAAATCCCCTCACAACCTCTATCCCTCAAAATGACGTTGGCACAATCCCTTTCCCTTCGATTGAGGATCTCCCAGAGATCCCAGACGAAGAACAACAGGTGCCGGAGAGTTCTTCTCCCCTTACTGTATGTTCAAACGCACTACTTACTGGATCGTCCCTAACATCTGTTGTGCCCAGCTCCGGGAGATATTGTCAACCTTCCAACCCCAGCTGAGGGAAGTGACCCTGTCGTTCTCCGAGGACAGCGTCCCCGACGTACCGACACCGTCTTCTACTGTCTGTCCTGCCGGGCTCCGCCCAATCCAAAATTATTTCGAATCTCCCCAGGAGATCCTCCGTCTCACGGAGAGGACCCCTTCCCCTCGCTTCAACAAAATAGGACTAACCCAAGAATACATCGATACGCCAATGAAGCCCTCGTGCATGATCGAGCGAACGCTTGGACCCATTCCAGAGTCCTCCGAGACATCTTCCCCGGACTCGAAGACTCGAGTTCGCACGGTGTCGCGGACCTCCGGTACACGGAAGGAGCTCTTTCGTGTTTGGCAGGACGAGACGAACGGCGCCGAAAACATTTCGTGAGTTCATTTGCACCGAGTGCTTCCGGTCACGTTTTCTGACACTCCTGTTCTCTGTAGTCTTGCGATCCCTTTCCCGACCATTGAGGAGAAGATCGCTCCAGCTGGCGTTGCCGCTGCAGGAGAATTTGGGGACACCAGGATGGGGAACGTCCCTGCTGAGCCGAGCTTCTCCGTATAACTCGTCTCATCCATACTTCATCATGATAATGCACACGGCGTTATGACCTTCGACTTACATACTCACACCCCTACTCGTAAGTTATCCCATACGTTATCCATCCCTCACCGTGTACCGCTTTCCATCATCCCTCGCTGTGTACCTTCTTACCCTGTCGTGTACTCCTTTCGACCACTACTATCCCCCACCTCGCTCTGTCATCACGCTTGCTGCCTAATCGCTCTATCTCCCATCCTGCTTTCATCTCACACTTTGTTCTATCTCATCGCATGTCTGTTTTGATTACCCTGTATTCTTGTGCTTCCGTGACTAGCCGTTTCCACGGAATGGCCTATCCATCCTTTTGGATGCTTTGCACGAATCATCCCGGCGTGTGTTCGACGACTGTGCCATTACAGAAGGAAAACAAGACATAGTACACGGGAACGTAAAGTACTCGTAACTACATCAAGCACTTTTGCTTCGCAACTAGCCAGTGCTTCAACGCTGCATCGTCAGGGTACACAGTCACGTCTCTCGGGCCATTGACCGTCCTGACCACCGCACTGCGGTGCTTGTACGTCTCCCGGTACTCTTGCCACACCGCGCTTACCGGAGTGGCGGGTTCATCCATCGCGACGCCCAGCAGCGTACACGACTCCGCCGTCAGACGAGCCCGATACTTCGAGCGAGGCGCGTCCGGAACCAGCGACGATCGAGTCGAGAAGTCACGGTCGCCCGGCGGGGTCCCTCTCCCTTCCACAGCACGGCCGACGTCGTAATCCACGCTCTCCATTCCTCGTGTGATCGCCTCGCTCCTTTTCGCCTGGTAGAACTCCCTGTCGGACGGAGACTCCGTAGTCCTGTCAGGCGTCGCGTCTTCAGGCAGCAGATATAGCCATCTGAACGCGCGGCTCCGATGCAAGCTCCGCGCAAGCGGCGGCGCGACGGCGTGCGCGCGACACGTCCGCTCGACGTGGAACGTAGAGTGATTCCCGCGTGCCCAACTGCCCCAGGTGCCGAGCTGGCGGATAGGCTTCGGAAAGCCGTCTTCGTCGTCCTCGTCTACTTCACGGGCGAGGTGCTCGAGGAACGTCGCGCGAAGGTCGGGCGCCTCGTGGGATGAGAGGGTGGAAGAGGAGAGTGGGGAGGGGTTGGGACGTTTCCAGGTGGGTTTGCGTCGCCACTGGGTCTTCTTGGAACGTTTGGGGGAGGATGGTGTGGGTTTCCAGAGAAGGGCGGGGTAGAGTTCGAGCTCGGTAGGACCGTCCCAACAAGAGTACGACGTAGAAGTAGTGGAACCCTGGGATGGCTGGACCGCCTGGGCGGGACGCGGGGACCGATGAGGTCTTGGGTGGTCGTTGAGGGCGGTTCGGCGAGTGGTGAGCGGGTCCTCGGACTCCGTATGAGTAGCGGCCGTATATAGACGGCTAGCGTTGCCTGATACACGTCCTCGACAAGGCTCGTTCTTCTCTATAGTCAAATCATGAGGATATGTGCCACTTTTGCTGAGCGAGACGCTCACCTATAGGGTGCGTACCGCGTCGACCAACGTCATGGTTTTCTTTCAGTGGACAACTCGAGGGGGAGGCTGGACGTTGATTTCACGTTAGGCAACTTACGAAGCGCCGAGGAAATGAAAGAACATACATGGGCAAAAAGTCGTGGGGGCTGGGAAACTTGTTCCATGTTCCATGTTCCGTGGAACATGGAACACATCTCCGTCACGCCCGCCACCCTCCCGTGACTTTTGGTGTGACGGAGTGTTCCATGGTGGCAACCTTGGGACATGCCGGGTTTCCGGCGTCTGTCTCGCCGCCTCGCGCCTTCGCCCTCGACACTCGCGAGTAGCCTATCCGCATGGTGAGTATGCGGGAAAAGCTTCGCGATCAGCCTCTGGAATATGTGGTTTGCGAAGATGCGAGAATATTGTAGAGTGCGCGCGGGGAGCGAAAGCACAATCAGAGTCGTCACAGCCATACCGCCGCACACGAGCGAGGTCGCAAGGTCGCGCGAAGGCGTACTATCGGAAAGTGGTTTATACTGAGATACAGTCACTCCAGAATAATCTGTACAACAGAGTTCTGCTCGCGCGGCCAACATCTGAGCCCGCGGTAGCGTCTGTCCCAAGCCCTGACACGCGCGTTCGCACACGTTGGGTCCCCACCCGCAGCCAGCTCCTTGTTATACGCTCGCCACTGCGTGGAGCTTGGCCGCGCGCCCTATCGCCTACATAACGCTCTCGCGCGCGGCCCTGATCGGGTGCGGTACGGTTTGGTCGGGAGGTACCTCGGACTTGCCCCCGCACATGGGGTCCGAGTCATTTGTTGAGACCCTGGAGGTGCATGACTGATACGGTGTACCCTGCTGCTTAAGCCATGTATTTGAGGAAAAGACGGAAGAAGTAGCACAGACGACGAGGAACGCGATGCGCATCGCGCGGTGGACTTTCGAAGCGGCGCGCGACGAGCGAGCGGGTGAGGGGCGGCGGAAGGCGCACTGGCAGCTGAGCTCGCGAGGACTCTAGCGCTGAGCAACATGGAACGGAACACGGCGCAGGAGGCCCGTGCGGCTTTGGTCACTAAGCGTGACGTATGCCCTGTTCCATGTTCCATGGAACACGGAACATGGAACAAACCTCCCAGTCCCCGGGACGTCCTCTACATGGGTCGCACGCCTTGCGGCGCTTTGAGTTCCGATGGGCGTCGGCGTCTGCATGATGTGGCCCAGGCGAGCGAGAGCGTTTGGTCCCTGTTGACCGTCTGCGAGATGACGCGTAACGGTTTCGTGAGAGTCAAAAGAGGTAGACGCACAACATTTAACTCACCTTGGAGGAGTACTAGAACTCCGAAATTTCGA
Organism: Grammothele lineata; assembly: GCA_002150815.3. Taxonomy (NCBI): domain Eukaryota; kingdom Fungi; phylum Basidiomycota; class Agaricomycetes; order Polyporales; family Polyporaceae; genus Grammothele; species Grammothele lineata. The sequence goes on from NDFF03000079.1 coordinate 28,033, forward strand.
AGGGCTTCCCATTATATCGCCGCACGACAATGTGGTACGTCTGACCACCCGGACGGTCGCACTGGTTTGGATTGAGCGATGGGTATATTCGGTATGATTGAGACGAGAACTGGCGACCGTATATTGGATCTGCAGTTACGGGCCGGAGTTGGCGGTCGAGGAGCGGAATGGGTCCACCGGAGGTGCTGGAATGGAGACAAGAGTGAGACGCCCGCCTGGGCCGACCGTGCCACTCGTATTGCGCCGCTCATCCGCAGCACGTGAATGCCGTCACTTTCCAGCGGGCGCGCCGTTAACGCAATGGACTGAAGAAACTTCCCTTCAGTCCGCGAATAAGAAGATGGATGATACGAGGCTCGGTACGCCGTTGTAGCAGTTGCTCACAGGGGGCGGCCGTACAACCACTCGTACCCAGCACGCGTCCAGCGCTTGCTTCAGCCGGGACGTCTAGAGCCCTGTACGTGCGCATACCCTAACAGAACTGTGAGCACTGTAGCCAATTCTAGCAGGTCTAGCAGGCAGCATGTGTCGTGCCTGAAGTTGGTATTGAGGAGGCGCAGCTGGCACATAACAGAGCCTCTGAAACGATCCTCATGAACGTCGTCCTAGCTGCGGTGTTCAGCGCTCAGCAGTCACTAGAACGGCAGACGTTACCATGCGACTATACCGGTACATCGCAGGAGAGCGAACTCTTCAGAACGTGTGCGCGCTCGCAATGACAATGAGATGCACTGGTTCGCGGGGACCAGAAGATCAGCATCCAGCTCGTTGACACTGCGCTTATGCAGGAGTGCGGACGATGCGCCGTATGGCCACTGGCCAACGGAAGTGTAGTGCGTTCATAAAGTACCTGAGCTCCTGACGAGATAGATGAATACGCGTAGAGTGGGGCCCGCCTACCCACTGCTCTCATATCCTGAGCTCCGGATATCGACGCAAAGGTACCAGAGAACCCAGAGGCGATTCACAACCTCGATAGCATACTCAACCTGGCACTGTCTATGAGCACGACACACACAGGTGACGTGTGCGGTCTCTAGTAGAGCGAAATCTGGCGACAGAATGGACGTCGGCGACGCCGCGCACAGCTGATTCTGCGGCTCGGCGGATATTGGGATGGAGGGTGCATGATTTATAGCCGCGTTCGTACATAGACAGGATATAAAGTGCAATAGACACACCCAAGACTTCAGTGGACGTGGGCTGTCATCCTGAATATCCATGCTAGCACCGCTCGGCGCTGACACTTAGTCCGCTTTGGCTCCAGGTTCCGGGATTGAACCGCCTGGATGGTGGTACCTTGCATAGGCATCCGCGCATTGTTGCTCCTTATGAGTGGACCAGAGAGTGATTGAAGGGGGAATAGATAGCGTTGGCGACCAGTCTGCGAGGAATGTAAGCGAGGATGCGTCTTCGCTGGCACCGGCGGCGGCGGATGGCGCGATGTTTGGCCGTGTTAGTTTCAGAGGCTGCAGCCAAACACGCGCAAGCAGCTTTTCTCCGCCGAGGCACGTGACGCCGGGGCGGATAGGGGGCGGTGGCGTTGACGGCTTTGCGCCGGGCGGTTCTTGACTCCGACCACCACTCCCCTCGCCAAGAGGCGTCCGTGGTCCCATCGCGCGGCCAGTCTCTCTTTCTCCTCCCGTCGCGTCGCCGCGGGCCTCTTCTGTCTCTGCCTCTATCACAGCTGCGCCTCGACTATCCTCCCAGACCGTGGCTAATCCGAACACCGGCTAATCAATAACCTTCATCGCGTATCTAATCACCTATACCATCATCAATATACCTCAAATCTCATCTTTCAACCTAATCCTCGTCTTGGAATGGGTATTCAACCCGTCTTCCTTGTACCCCAGCCTCACATGGCACGGCACCCTTCGCCCCATCACGTACTTTTCGCTTCTCGTCCCGTCTTCAGCGACGCTCTCAATAAGGGTAAGTGGCATTTATTCCAGCTGTATAGCTCATCTGATATCTGTTCTGTCCCCGCAGCTCCGCAGCCCGTACGCTTCTCAACGCATCTCAAGGAGGGTTCGGTCCAAACGTCCTCACCTGCTCCCGTTGCATGTATGTCTTGTTCGAGCTCGGATTCGGCGGGCGACTGATGTTATCTTCAGATTCTCTTGTGAATGGCAAAGTACTCCCCAGTCTTCCCCAGCAACCCACGTCCTCGTCGCCTTCGAGGACCAAGTCCGCTGGTCGTCACTCGAGGAGCCTGAGCGATGACGACATTGCCGTAGCCCTCGCGTTCGCCGAGTTCACGACGAACCGTCTCTCAGACATGGGCCGCTCCTCCGCAGAGGAGACGCTGACGCTCTTCGTCACCGTGCCGGCATACGGGCGAACGCCGAGCAAGGCGGTCGAGGAAGCCATCTTCGGAGCGCACTACACCGACCTGAGGGGCGAATGCTTTACGAGTACGTTCAGATAACCTGCTGCGACATTGGAGTACTCACGCTGGACTAGGTCCTCTTACGATTCCCCGCTCGAAGAGACCTGTACGTGCACGAGTCCCGACGCGCGCCGAAGAGGACAAGATGCTCCACGAGTGGGCCGAAGAGCGGGTGACCGGCTTCTACCTCCGCTCAACGGCCGGCCAGGGCGCGACGCAGAGCATAGCGCGCTCGCATCCAGTCGGGCGAACGCTGTATTACGATCTGCTTCGGTACAAATGCGAGACCGAGTAAGCGCCACGTCGTCTTCTATGCCTTCCTACCACCGCACTCACGCCGATCCCGCGTTTCAGGATCAACGCCCGCTGTGAGCAGATAGGCCGGTTTGCGCCGTGCTACGTCCAGCCAGTTGTCCTCGACGATGGGTGCATGCTCTATGGAAGGCGTGTTCAGGAGCTTCCTCGCCCTGGACCGTCTCCTCTTCGCGACGAGGTCATCATCAGTCCATCGTCGTGAGCCGAGGCCTACGTCCTTCACGATCTCATAGTTTATGTGTTTACGGCAGTCTTCCTTCTACCCTATGACGTCATGACGAACTACCAGCGCCTTCAGTGTATCTGCGCATCCTCTCCAAGTCTTCTCCTCTTTCATTCTCCAGGACGTTGTATCCATACTCATCTTCTAAGTCTTTCTCATCCTTATCACGACAACCCTACATAATCCAGTCGTCCTGTACAGTCGCTCTAATATACGCATCTTTCCCATAACCTCCGATGAGGCCAGCCGCCGTAAGATCTATGACGCTCGCTAACGCTGAACCCGTGCAGCGAACCCGTTGAACTATCCTTCATTTATCTCGTCTCGCGTGAGTCTTCATTAGCTCGCTCTATGGCTACGAAGTCTCGGGCGGCCTTCCACAGCTGACGGTGTGTACTAGCTGACGGGTACGTGGCTCGTTCGAGAGAGGACAACAGGACAATAAGCGCATGCCGTGGCCTATCTCTAAGACTGATAACGCAGACCTATCCGCCATCATGACCAATTGTCGAGTTGCCCAGAGCGGAGAACAATGGACCCTAGCCGGCCACGCCGCCTTGCTTTGTCCGACTCGGTCACGTGGTTTATGTCCCTCCGGGCCACTCGCCACAACCAACGCGCCCGGTTCGCGTTTTCCACCCACTCTGACCATCATCAATCCAACGGCGTTCATTCGCATGTTGAGCTCTTTGACAGCGCGACTTCGCAGCTTCTATCCCCAAGGCTTCGTGAAACGTGCTACTCGCCACCTACCCACCCACACGCCGCTCCCCGGTTACGCCACCACACACCCGTCAAACCACAGAACCGCAGATCGACGCCATGTCCGTCGCCACTCTCACCAAATCAACGATCCCCTTGCAACATACATCACTTTCTTGTCGAGCGGCTTCTGAACTGGCCAAGCATCGCCTTGTCCACTCTCCCCCGCCGATATCACCTCGCGCACAGAAGCGTGTGCGCGATCACGACGATGAACGGCCGTCTTTCGAAGATGCGAAGCGACCTCGCATCGGTGGGTGGTTTTAATAGACCTGTTCCTGTCTTTATGTTGACAACGTTTGCACTACCCTAGCCTCGTCCGAGTTCCTCGCAGTCCTCGAACAGATACTGGATGCGCCGCCTCAACTGGATGGATCTCCGGCTGAGCAACATACGGTCCCACCGCCTGAAGAGCAGGCACTTACACAAGCGGCGTCTGAGCAGCTGGTTATCGACGCCATGTCTCCTGATGAGTTGGACGAGTTCAGGTTCCTTCCTCCGAGTGCGTGCTCGTCGTGTTCACTTCGTCGACCACCCGTCCTGATCGTCTTCTCCGTATTTCAGAGGACGACTTTTATGATAGTAGTCTGTTGGATGAGGAATCAACGACTGAAGATAAGTTCGGTATGAGGTTGGATCTGTACGGTGAGCACTCGACGAAGAAATATACGGTGGTCCTCTATCGCTGACCAGATTTCTGTAGAGGACTTCGACTTGGATCTCTGGAAGGCGAACGGAGATCTTAGTCCCGGTAGCAGCTCCTTCGAGGAAGGAAACTACACATGGACGTCTTCGTCATCGGATCTCTCCCTCAGCGAGTCGCTTGCGAGAGGTACGTATCACCCTTCTCATGGACGTCCCATACTCAGACGATATTTGCCCAGAAAACCCCCATTTGGCTCCGCTGCTCAGAGAGTCCCAGTCAACCACACCGGAGGCCGCCGGCGATATTTCGTGGACTACTAACGATAGCGCCTCAGACTCCTCCACGGAGTTCGAGGAGTTCTTCACGGCTGTGTCCATGCTGAGTGAGTTTCTCTCAACGCTCTTGCTGACGTCGAATCTATGCTCACACACGCCCGCAGACCAGTCAGCGTCGGAAACCTCTCTCGACGCAAATGGCAGTTTCTTCTTCGGCCACGACGATGACGATGAGGAAAACGACGAGGATATGGAGCCTGTCGATGTCTCCAACATTCTGGGTGATCTCTACGCGGAGGAAGAGGCACAGCCCCAGCGCCCGGGACACCCCAAGGATAAGGGGATAGACAAGAATGGAGTGTTCGCTCGCGCATACACTCAACTGTGTGTTTTATTTCTTCGTACGAGCGTGTTATGTTTCTGACTAGATGTCTCGATGCCAGGCGAGAAGACATAGCGTGCGGCCGCCCGCCGCGCGACATTCAGTACGAGCGCGACGTCACCCCCATCACGGTTTCCGCCGGCACACCCAGTTCCTCCTATCCACGCCCACCACTCGAATCGTCTACTCCCGCGGCCATCCAAGCGCGGTACGCGGACTGGATGCAGAGATCGTTCATCAAAAAACCTCTCATCCCCCCGGCCGAGATGTGCGCCAGGTACAAGTACGAAGAAATCCGGACCGGGGAGAAGTTCGACGGCAACGTCTTCGGTTTCGCGGACAAGTGGCGCACGTACTGCGAGTCCGCGCGCATACTGGACGGTCCCATCAATACTCCGCACGGGCGGGAATATTTCCCGTCGAAGGAGAGGATCATGCTCAAGATCAAGACGTTCGAGGCGTGCGAGTCGGGTGAGGTGATAGAGAGCACCACCATCGCGCGCGCGGACCCTCAGGCGCTACTGTATTTGAGGGAGCAGATGCACGCGGTAGAACGAGATGTGGCGGCTATTAAATCCATGCAGGCATTGTCGGCTCCTCAAGCCGCAAAGAAGGCGGTGGACGGACAGTAGTCGCTGGGTCTTGAAGGATATCGTTGTCGCCAATGTTTGCGGACGCCCTGTTATTTGTCTCTACTGTACACCTGCTTTGTATATACTGTACCTGCCATGCTGTGTAAACTGTATTGTACTCGCGCATATTGGAAAAAGATGTACTTGAGATGCCATGGTCGGCCCTTAGAATACGCCGCGTGGACGTGGACAAGATAAAGGACGGTTGTGGTCTGAGGATTCCAGAAGAACAAAAGGAGAGTACTTATGATATTCGGACGCCGTGCAGCATCTTGACGTGGTCTGTCTGGGTAGGCCAAGTGGCGGTTGGTCGCGGCCATTGTCTTACCCGGGACGCAGCACTCATACGCACGGCCACTGGGCCACATTGCGAGCGCCCCTACACGGTACATCACCGCGTCCTCTCACGACCTGCTTCATTGCACTCCCCTCCGTCCACACACGAACATCATGGCCGCAGCCTTTGACCTCAATGTATCCGCAGTCCCAAGAAAATACGGTCCATGCCCACAGACGACGGAGGTGTTTTCCGTGGGATACGGCGGCCTCGAGCCAAATCGTACGCGTTCGTCTCCCTCCCCTCGATGCCACTCCCGCTGACCGCGCGCCCCGACGCAGAGCTGTACCGGTTACCCGAAGAGTCCGGGGACTCATTCGTTTACTACTCCGTCTGCCCGAGCCTGAGGCATCGTACCCCCGCGAACACAGGTGAGCGCCCTGCGCCGCTGACCGCCCGAGAGACGCGTGACTGACCACCGACGGCGCGTCGCGCTCTAGACGCGCACGAGACGACCATGACCTTCGCCGACGCCGGGGCGCAGATTCGCATACAGCAGATGTGGGGTCAGTGCCGTGCCGCCCAGCTTTCGCTCTGCGAGTTCGAGGTGCGAATGCTCACGTGCGCTCTTCCTGCTCTTGCACAGATCTGATCGATAGAGCACTGAAATCCTGAAACGTCACCTCGACCGCGCACCTCTTTGTTGACCCGGGATCCCCAACACCCTCGCATACTGGATGAGCAGGAGTTCGCAGGGCCCAAGATGCGGGGCGACGAGGACGTTTGTGGTGTTTGGACCTCAGAAGCGTGGTACGAGGCGCTCGGGTTTGCGCACGCGTGCGCGACCGACCCGGCGCTCGCGGGTCTGCTCATCGCGGCGTGCATGGTTGTGTATTTCCTGTCGCATATGGACTCGATCATCTTAGCTCACGTTGTAGCATAATCATTAGAGAAGCAATGTCCGACCGTCATACCGCTTGCGAAACGCGAGCATGCGACGACAGCGTCGCTGCCCCTGCGAACACGAACTGAACGAGGGGGCCGCTGGTACCTTCTCATCTCAAACGCAACTAGATTTCGGCGACTGTTGACAAGTCTCAACAAAGTGAGCAAGGACTGCTTACGGGGTGGAACGGAAACACTTACCGAATACAATGACGCTCGTACCAACGACGTTGTGTGCCACCTACACAGCCAGTCTCCTGGACGAAGCCCTGGATGAAAGGACCAGCCCACCTGAATTTGGGCGTATAGAGGTGAGCGAGAGCATGGACGCTGCGAGGCGTGCCTCCATGGAACGGACAATCGTGAGGTCACTGGTATTGTAAGCCTGGGCAGGCGGTTGTTTGATTCGTGCCTCGCAGAGCAACGAAGGGGCTCTCAGTCGTTTCCGGCCAAGCAAGTTATATAGCAAGTAATCGGAACGTGTGCAGCCAAGTACTTCGCGCCCAACGAAGCAAGAGAGTCAAAGCGCAGACCCAATTTCCTACGAGCAGCAGAGGGAGCGTCAGTATGGGGTGAGGAAGAGGAGCGGAAAGAGTCATGCCTTGGGAACGCGGTTCGAATGTTCGCAAACAGCAACGCGTGGTTCCTGGAAGCGTGATGGCGACCCCCGCTTCACTTTCTTCGACTCCTCTTCTTTGCTTCCATACTCTCTCGATGGTCAATATTATTCGAACGGCTCCTCTACTCCTCGGTCATCTCGTCTGCTGGTGCAAATGCCTACCTCGCTTGAGCCGTGCTACTCTCTTGGGATGAAGAGACCGCGTCCGTTGGTTATGAAAACAAGTTCCCAACTCCTGGTCTGTTGTCGCCGCGATAGCTTCAGTCTCTCAGTTGAACGTGGTAGTAGCTGAGGGCATACCTGCACATCTCGTATACTCTGGCCACAGAGCACATCGTGGAGACTCCTCCGTTGTGCTACCTCAAACGAAGGCCACAGGCTTACGCCTGTTCTACGAGTCGGTAACGCCAAGGCAGTGAGTTTAATTCGATCCTCATCACTGCTTTGGTTATGCATGAAATGCCGCTGCCAAGGTTAGTCGAAAGAAGGTAAGAGCTCTGTCGTATTCGATGCTGGGGACGCGAGAGCAGCGCAGGAGCACTTCCTCTGAGCTTGAGTCAGCGCAAATGTGTCAGATTCAAGCTCGGAGAATTTGCTCCTGTTTGTTTCACAAGCTCTTGCCATATGCGTGCCGGAACGTTGATGACGTCGCCAGCATGGGCGCTTTAGTCTTCGGACTTGTCGCGGCACGTGATGCATTTGTTGAACGGGCGAATTCCCGCGCGTAACGCTGCTTATTGTGCGCGGCCGTTACCGCGCGACATTCGTACTCCGATATGCGAGCACGACCTTCAACCCTCGCTCGGCCACATTTTTTTCTTCAGACTCTCCCCCGCCCCGTTGCCCCTCAGCTTTCGCTCCGTTATCGCCCCTCCGGGCTTTCGAATGCCGCCGTAGTTCTATTACCGGAAGAACATTATCTATTGCTTCTTTTACGATATCATTAAAATATGCTCGTGAAAGGCCCACTCGTTTCTCTTCCGTTGAACTATCCCCATATACCGGACCCTTTCCCCTGTTCTCCGGATGCAGTAGCAGTAGTTCCCCAGTCTTCTTACTCAGCGCATGAGAACAATGAAGCGTCGTCAGCTGTTCGTTCTAAGACAGGTGCGCGGATACATGCTCGTCGCTGCTCTCATTATTGACGAGCCTTGCACAGACGCAAAACCGCTGACAAGTGGTCGAGAGTTCACCGTCTCGCAGTTGATCTCTTCATGTCTGTTCCGCGATTCTCCTGTCGTGTCAATGTCCTAATGCGATCTGTGTTCTCACGACCCCAGCCATCCCTTCCCCTCCCCGCATTCCTTTGACTCTCTCCCGCACCTACACCGTCGACGACTCGTCAGACGATGGTGCTGACGCGGACGTTGATTTCAGTAAGCGCCTCCCTCGATTGCTCTATCATCGGTTCTCACGTGCGTTCCGCTTCAGGCGACACCGAAGATACTACTGAGTCGTCCGGCGAGGAAGACGACATGGTTGCGCGCGCGATGGCGTTCGCCAAGTACCGTGCAGCGAACGCGGGTATGACGGCCGCCATGATCAACTTCAACGCCGTCACCCAAGATGCCGATGATGATAGCTCGGACGAGCTCTCAGACGCAGCGACTAAAGTTATCGCGGTGATCAGGAATTGTACGTATGCCGTCGACCCCGTTTTGCGCCGTCGCTCATCTGTGGCGCTACGTAGCGCCTCCCGCTTCCACGCGGCTCATCCCCCCTTCGCCCACCGAGCATCACGGCGACGCCGAGCTGTCCGCTGTTCAACGTGACGATCTCGACATGGTCAAAGCGTACACCGAACGCTGGGCGTCGAACGTCAAGCTCGAGTCGACATACTGGCAAGGCGCGGAGCCACTCGCGTACAAGGCGCCTTCCACCTCCCTCTTCCTGCGTCTCACGCTGTACAACGCCGAGCAAGCGTACGTCCCGTTCCTCCCTCCCTTTTCCGTTCTTTGCATTCTCACACGTCCGCGCTGTCGTCTGTAGTATCAGAACCGCATGTGCCGCGCTCCGCATTGCCCCGCCCCTCGAGACCGAACGCGCCCGCCCGGTCGTCCACCGCGCCCCAGTGATCGTCGGTCTCGCCCGCGTCGCTGAGCGTGGCATCTTCGCACATCGCACGTTGCCCCCAGGATACTCGGCCCTTGACGTTCTCGTCGCCGCCCGTGGGCGCCTCAACGGGTCCCGAGGCGCCATCCAGGGAATCCAACTCCGACCTGCAAACGCCGATCTGTTCAAGGCTACGCCTTCCGCCCTCGTTACGGCTGGTGCGCCGTCTGGCGCTAAGAAGGCTGCCACCGCTGGGGCGCAGGTCGAGGCTGCAACGCGGAGGGCGGTATTCGTCCACGGCCCTTCTAGGCTCCGCGTGGATATTACGGATACGCCCCTACCCGCAGCTGGTGGGATATGAAGAGTCTGTCGGGCCAACCTTGATGACCCACGTCTCCGGTAGAGGCGTCAACGTCCTGCTTTTCCCCTCATTGGCACGAACCATCCTCTTTGCGTCCCTCGATCGTGCATTTCACGTCGTCTCAGCGTCCCCTACCTCTGGACGTTCCCTCTCCTCGTCCACACGTGCGTCACCTGGACCTCAAGCCTGCGCTCGCCACGCCGACGGCGACCCCATTCTCTTCTCAGAACACCTTTCTCTGGACCGTAGCCACAACCCTCGTCCCTTCTGTAGCTCGTCACCGGGCAGTCCTTCATCGCGACATCCTCTCCATTGCGACACTTCACGACCTCACGACCTCTCACGATCACTCATGACTCTCTATGCGTCCCTTGCCCTCTCGTCTCTCTTGGATCTTCTCTCTTCCCCATCACTCCTCTGCGCTCATCCAGTTTTTGCTCCTCTCTAGCTTTCTACCGCTATCAATCCTCGATCTCACTCGTCGACGTTCTTCCCCCTCCACTTCCCCCTCTTTCGCCATCCTCCACCGCGTATCACCCTCCTCCCATCGTCCCTCACCAACAATCCCTCCCGCCGCTCACCCTCCTCTCCATCCTCCGCTACCCTTCTTCTCGCCTTTCAATCTCCCCAAAGAAACGCGCCCTCGCGCGACCTGGAATCAAAAGTAGTAGTCCATGAAGGTGTACGTTCAAAGTATAAGTAGTCTCAACAGCTGTGTATTATAGTGCGTATATACATCAACCGCCCGTGCCACTTGCGGTGCCACTCGTTCTGTGAGATCGATAGAGTGCGACTCGACGCCGCCAGTATCCTCTTCTTATCATTCCGACACTATTACAGATGCGATGTTGCTGTGCAGCGCAAGGACTTCGGGCACACATCAAGGTATTCCAATGTCTGACGTGACGTCAGTGGCTCAGCCATGGACGGTCCGGTTATGGTATAACGGCGCGATACAAACGGTATATATATGCAGCACAATACAACAGGTCCCCAGGAGACAGTCCTGTAACGGCAAAACAAGGTATACAATACAGGCCAAAGTAGGAGGCGGAACGTCGGACTCTATGCCGCCCGAGGTCCTTCTAGCGAGTCCATTAGCAACGCTCGATACCCTCCATCGCATCTCCAGACGACGAGTCCGGATCTTCGGTATCGTCCATCGCCTCGACACGTTCATCCACAGCAACGGCTGCAGAGACGAGCGAAGTCGGAGGCGCTACCACACCAGCTGCGTGATTCTGTCCCAGCGTCCACTCCACAAACGCCCTCCGCGTCCTCTCCCTACCGATCTTCTCCGCCTCCTTGACCGACAGCCCCACTCCCCACGGGTTCGGCACCCTCTCCTTGAGGGGAGGCCTCCCCTCGGCGCGGAACCGCTTCGTCTCCACCACTTCCCCAGGGTTTCGGCTGCCTGCGCGGAAGATGGAGACGTTGAACTTCTTCTGGTGATCGGACTCCGTGCGGTCGTTGTCCTCGTACTGGTCGGCGATGTCGAACGTCCGTTGGGAGCTCCTCTTTTTGAGGTGTCGCGCCGCCTCCGCGTTGAGTACCCAGTGACGGGCGGAGTTCGGGCTCGGGTGGACGCGCACGAGTTCGTGAGCACGGCAGGAGAGGGTATGTTCGATGTCGAAGATCGGCGGGGCGGGGCTCGCGTCTGCTTGGCGCTGCTCGCCAGCAGAGAGAACGTCGTCGTTCGTGGGGATGGGGCGGCCGGGACACTTCGCATCCGGGAGGAGGACGGAGAAGTAGAGGGGTGGAGCGACCGCCAACATCGTGCCGTCGTGAGCATCCTCAAGCTCGATGCGGCGGCGGGGGTCTCCGTCCGGACGGATCAACCTCCAGCGTGGGTGCGGTTCCCGCTGTTGCTCGGCGAGAAACTCGCTGCTGAGGATGTTTTTGTCGCACCCAACGTGTGCGCTGGTGAACTCAGAGGTGGTGTATAGGTAAGGGCTGACACCGACGTCGAGCGGGTGGAATTGGTAGTCGGAGAGGCCTGCCGGGGTGCCGCAAAGGCGGGACGGATGGGGAGGTCCGGGTATAAGTTGAGTACACCACAGGAAGTGGATAGGTGTAGTCTTTGGTGGTAGCATACAACGCCTGAGATGCACAATGTGTGAGTGGACGGGGTGCAATGGGCCGGTGTGATTTGCGAACGTACCACTTCGCATCCGCGACGGTTGTCGCATGGTTTAATACTATTTTCCTTAATGAAGGGAGACGGTCTCCTCTCCTATCATGTTTAGGTGACGGATGCCACGATGCTTTATCGGTGTGGGGAGGGTGCTCGAGGTTATGTCGCGGCCCTCCACCCAAGAGCGACGAACGAGGTTTTGGGGGTGGTTTGGGCAGTGGATATAGCGAGTGCATCCTCGCTGTCCGATTGAATTCTTTGGCGTCTGTAAACGCACGGGGCGACGTTCAGTATATCCAATGGCTATTACGAATCACAGGATGCGTTACCTGCAAAGCTCATCTTGATTCGAGTGTCGCCCTTTTTACCGATGCCGAGTACTATATGTCGACGAAAAGGAAGCATTGAGCACACGCAGATGCTTTGCACAGCAGAAGACTTACGAGAGAGAGGATCGATCTTCGCTTTCTTTTGCGGAGGATGATCCGTAGGACCACTGCGGTCATTGGCGTCTCTGGGTCTCTTCAAGGAGGCTGCGCGAGTGGCGAGTGGCGGAGCGCTGGATCCGGGAAGAGCATTCGTCGAAGCTGGAAGAGACACTCCTTCGCGTAGCGTAGACGAAGCCTTCTGTGCACTTGTTGGAGATCCAACTGCAGCCAGGAGTGCTGGACGTGTGGAGGACTGAGTAAAGTCCAGAGGTGCCGACAGGGTGGTAGGCTGAGGAATCGCCATAATTCGTGAGTGGATGTGATGTGATTGGCGCTTTGCGCGGTGGATGGTGTGCGTGTGAGGGGTAGAGTGAGATGTGGCGGAGACTTTTGAGTGTTCTACTTCTGGAAGCAGGCAAGTGGTGAGTGGGCGGAGGAGAGACGCGTCGCGGTAGTGGTCAAGGCTATCGGCGCGTCTCAACAGGCGCCTGGACAATAGACTCCCGCCTGGGCCACAACGAGCCCGGCGTTTGCCCGGCACGCCGTACCTGACGGTCAAAACACCATCTCGACTAGCACGGCCTGGTGCGCAATAAAAGGAACCGCATTCAGCTGTACTCCATTTGATGCGAAGCTCCGAGGGGCTGCCATCCAACGCGTGGATGAGCGAGATACTTCAAGTACTCGCCGCCGGCCGCACCGTGACTGAAGTCACGACACGTCGGCGTTTGAGTGACAACAAGTGACACAATCACTCGTTACAATCTATCAAGGACGATACGCTCTCCGTGGTACGGCGCCAGCACACGACTCTGGCTTTCTTCTCTTCCAGACGGTTCAGTCTAAGCGAGATCGCATACTACATCAATCTCTACATGCCATATAGACCAAACATTTGGCTTCGTCCCGCTTCCCTGCTGCACCGATGAACCTTGTGCTCGAACCTCATCGATGTTATCGAGCAACGCCTACCCAATGCCACGTATGCATGTCGACGGCAACACCACGAGTCATGGAGAGCGAATATCTGGAGAAGAAGAGTTTATACTGCTCTTGGGACGTGACAGGATGTACGTGCGCTCTCCCAGTGTACTGAGACGTTCATTCTCTTGGTCATCAACCTCGGTAGCAGCGCCCTTCGCCCCCCTGTCGTCAGTCAGACTCGATGTCCAGCATTTCATTCTCGCGAGTCCCCCAAGACATTGAACCTTTGTGTGAGTGCTACTGTGTTTGCTATCAGTATCGTGAAAACCCTAGCAAAGCAACGGCGGAGTCATGTCGACTGCCTATGGAGGACTCGTTTAGCTGAAACCTCTCTTCATCAGAATCAACTTACTTGGCTATCTCCTTTAACATCTGGTACTGCGTACGATTCAGTACTCGTGGTGTTCTGGACCTTGGTCACCTCTGCGCCATGAAGTATTCTCGTTTTGACTAATCCGCCTGGTGACTCTATTGAGCAGCGGACGATGGAAGAAGACAACCGCTCCTGTCACATGAAGGATCCTCCCCCGCCGTCTTCTACGCTCATATGCTTCACGAATCGTCGTATCCGGGATGTTCGTTCGTCCTACTTGCATGTGGGTAATTCGCCTGCGGTGAATTCCATAGTGACCCCATAACGCAATCAGTGGAGCGCACCAGTCTCTTATTCTGACCATATCGCAGGGGATAGTCTCTGATCTAGAAACGCATTGTTTCAATATCGTCGAAGCCATTCTACGCACGCCCCTCACCATTTACCAACCTCGTATATTGCATGCGAGCGTAGATTTCTAGGTTGAACGCGTCGCCGAGCACGTGGCGGCCTACGAGCTTCCCGTGTGTCCACGTCTTCCGATACGACATGAATGCGGATATCACTAGGACTTCATTAGGACGTTCTCCTTTGGTCGATGGGCTATGATGAACGAGACGAGGACGTTCATGATGAGTCCGGATGCCGCACGTGACGTCTTTCCAAAGACGCCGGGTGGGTGGTCTATCGCGCGCGCGTCGAGTTTCCTTGCAGATCACTACGACCACAGTCAACGCCACATACTACCTCCCTCCTCTCTCCGCATAAGCTCTATCTCATTCGTCTTGTTGTCTTGATCCAACGTGTCAATTGCCGATGATGATGATCTCCGGTCGTCCCAGTCGCCCTCATCTCTACCTCGACATCCCCGCACAGAGGAGTCATGGCAGTCAGAAGGGTACGTCGTCTCTTCGCGGTGCGCATTATACCAAGGCTGAGCTACTTCTCTTCCCATCAGAGCAAGAAGAGCTAGACGACTATCTTCAGAACCGCCTTCACCTTCCCTTGCTAGACCACCTGTTGACCACCGGCGGCGGAGCAACAGATCGCGAGCTGATCCCCTCTCGCGGAGCCCCTGTCAAGACGCGCTCTGCACTCTCCGCTTCCAGCAAAAAGGCCCACTCGAGCAACCCTCGCACTCCTCCAGCCCGCCGGCCGTTCACGCGGACAAAGGCGTTTCGCCCTGCTGACTTCGGACGTGACATCTGGGGCCTCGACGCCTTCCCTTCCCCACCCGCTCTCACGCTCGGCCTCGATACCGATTCAGAGGAAGACCTCAGCGACTTAGAGTCCCCTGTTACTCCAGGTGCCCCCCTCACACCAGAAGACGACGCCGCCAACCGCTTCGGCACGCTCTCGTTGTGCCCTGCGCAGGACGCCCCGCAGTCGTACCGCCCATCTAGTCTGGGGCGGCCTGACCTTTACAACATCTACGAGGTAGAGAGCGTAGAAGGCTCGAGATACAGTGACGATTTGGACGACCCTTACTTGACAATGAAACTGAAGGCCGGCCCCATCCGCGGACTTCCCGTCTTTCACGAGGATGCGGACGAGTCTCCGTGAGTATGCAGCGCATCGTCATCTCTTTCTATCTGACGCTTAATTCGTGGAATCGACAGTCTTCTATCAAGGTCTACCGCAACGTTCAAGTCACTGCCACAAAAGGCGGCTCAGAAAGCTCGGACGACCCGCGCGACGGCATACTCGCACGCGCGCTCTTCGTCGTCCCTCGGACCTCTCGTGTTGATGTGATCAGCTTGCGTAAGTATCGTATTCCACCTTCCTTGGATACCATAGCTCATCTTACGGACAGTGTTCAGCGACGTCTCTCGTAGGCTCACTCGCTCCACGGGCATCAACACGCACCACACCTATAGCCAACAATTACTCGCACAGGATCTCTACCTCACAACGTCGTCCGCCGCTCCGACGTCTAAGCTCGACGCTGTGCCCGAACCAGCCCCAACGTTGGGTGATCCAAGGACGCGTACGCTGCGTCTACGACGGGGATAATCCTCGCGCACACGCACTTCTCCCTCATCCCCTCGCTCGGGCTAGCGAGGCGAATACGAGGATACTCATTCTCGTGAACAGACCGGAAATGCGGGGAGGATCTTCGTGTACTCCTCGTCATCGAAAGCCATACTCCCTGCGGCAACATCCGGTCTATTCCGCATACTTCTTTCATGTATACATGCACGTCTGTATCGTTTCCCTTTCTATTTTTCCGCTTCCTGCTGTCGAGTATCATCTGTTATATTACCCCTGTTCTTTCACCCAGTGTATTTCATGACTAGATTCCAACATCAGCCGTCACTCTGGTTGCCAATTCTACGCATATTTCTCCCAAGATCGACTCCAGTGGACCACGTTCTTTCGCCGAGATCTCAGCTGCGCCTCATCAAGGAAGTACGCGAGACGTCGTTCTGGCCACAGCAATATCCAGCATGCGGCCAACGGAGACGAGCCAAGAAAGATGCAAATTTTAACAAGCATAGCCCGTAATACAAAGACCAGTGTGTCGAAGAGAGTGTACACCAATCTACACCACATCTATATCAGGACACCACCTGCAGCGACGCCATCTCCTACGTCGCCGTTCGAACCTGTCGAAGAGACGACGGTCCGGCCGTTCTCCCTCTCCTCGACAGACACCGTTCGTCGATCTTGAAGCTTTGCCGGGGGACATTGCACCTCCACTCCCTCCTCGCATCCATGACTTTGCGCAAAGACTTCGTATCTAGGAAGATCCTCGCTGGCTCTTGCTCCGTGGCGGGAAGGGCCTGATCCTCCTTAGCATCGCCGTGGGCCTTCGTCGGTGCAGTGCGGACGGATACGCTGAGGTAAGGCTCGTACCCGTTCCCTATCAGCGGAAGTTGAGGGTTCTGGGAGGGTTGTGACGCCCTCATCGGCTCCATGCGAAGAACCTCGCCTCTCCGCTCGACTGACGGCGGGCCGAGAAAGAGCGCCCCGCTCTCCGTGTTCTCTTTGTCAAGCCCGAATCGGCTGACCGTGCGATCTCGCACTCGGTACCTGTACTTCGTGCATGGTCGGGATGACTCGCCGAGAGCTGGAATCGCGTGGGTGGCAGACCATTGAGGAGGTGTATACGGGCTGTATCTCTTCTGTGGGGAAGGAGGCAGGCAGCTCTGGACTTTGTTGCCAATCCCCCTCCTGCAAATCAAATATCACAAAGGTAAGTGTCTGAGAATGCGGGGAAAGAAATGAGAGATACTGACTCATACGTCGCTTGGTGGATGGCGCGTAGCAGCTTCGGCTGCTTGTAACGCCCTTCAAACTCCTCTCTCTCCTGCATCATCCTGTACTCCTTCGTCTTCTTGTTGTACTCTCTGAGCTTCTCCTTATCCAGCTGGTTTGGAGGTGGCTCATACCAACTTTGCGTGCGGTCGAGCTTGCGAAAATGGCGGATGAGGACTGTCGCAGGAGAGGCGGATGGCGGATGATATTCGACGCCTCGACCAGAGAAGATGTCTTGGTCAAGGGATATCGTAGTTGTAACCACTGGCTGCGGGGGCTGGTGTGCATTGAACACTGACTTGTCAACGTACGCGTCAGGGATGGGATCGAACTCGCGCTCGTCTGTAAGTTCCACTGTGCACAATGGGTATTAGAAGGTATTATCTAGTTAAATCAACATGTTCACGTACTTGAGATCTGTGTACAGGTCGATATACTCTCCCTGCTTGACGTCTCAGATACGTGCTGTTGCAAATGCGAAGTAGTCACAGAAGACGTCGATAGCGAAGCTAGCCACTGAGAGTCTTCCAAATCTTTCAATATGGGAGTGGAAGAAGTCAGTACAGTGCGAGATACAATGAACGATGGTAGGCGTACCAGAAGTAGGGGTTCCGTTCCAGCCTTTAGGACGAGGTTGTGTTCCGATCCTCCACCACTCGACTTCGGACTGACTCGAGTTTGAGCTCATGGCTACTGACTTTGACTTATGAGCAAGAGGGAAGGGAAAATGTAGCGGGGGATATGCAGTGGGCGGATGAAGATGGTGGCGGCGGCGTCGGAGGTAGTAGAGGTGGCGGCGGTGGAGGTGGTGGTGGTCAAACAAAGAGAAAATGAATTCCTCCCATGCGCGGGCGTTCTGGCTTATAAAATGGCAGACACGAGGCTGACCACCACCAACACAAAGATCCTTTCTAGCGGGGCGCACAATGGGTTGATACAGACGGCCGTATATGGAAGGTTACTGTTCTCGAGTCATGTTCTCCGACCCGCTCAAGAGAATAGCCTACTATGCCAAACTATGCGTCCTGTATTCTGTAAGTACCTGCCATGGCGCTTCCCGAGATACACGATTTACAACTTAAGCACTCCTCAACAAGTGGTCTACCAAATGTACTCAGCGGCCTCGTCCCTGACAACGCTCTTGACCCTACCGCCTGTGTGCACGATCTCGTATATTCTCCACCCAGGACGTCCATTGGATGTATGATAAATCCAGATCTCCTTGAGTGTCGATGACAGAGTGCGCGCCAGAGTATCAACCACGACCTCAACACTTGCGTAGAATCGATCGTACAGGATGGAGATTCCGCAGTACAGTTGAGGGAAGGGTAGATGTTCAGGGTCGACCATGTTCGGTAGGTCTATGTGAACCTTGAGTATCTCAAGCTCCAAGAGCGACATGAGAACGTTCGCCATAGGTTCCTGTTGAGGTCTCAGAAGACGTGTTCAAGCGCGCTTTGTAAAACCATGATTCAGAACTGACGTACCACGTTGAGCGTCCCCTCATAAGGTTGCAGGCGTCGGAAACGATGAAGCTCAAGTACGCGTACACGCGGAGACCGTCTAACAATACCCGCGAGAAGGGTGTTCTCTTCCTGGGTGGCGCGGTATTCGACCTTCAGTTCGCGCAGTCCGCCAAACGCCGCGTTCGAGCATTCCTCTAGGACGCGCGCCAGGTAGGCTGACTCGGGCAGGAACGAGTGCACGCGTGCGTCGTGCTCACGTGGTACGCTACTCGGCCGCTTGCGGTACCACTCGCTGATACAGTGAGGCGGATATGGCCGCAAAGAAAGTGCGCGGAGACTGGAGGGAAGATGCGCGTACACCTCGTCGTCGACGCTCGGATTGGAGACGGACAGCTCTTCGAGCTCGGGCCAGGGAAAGCACAGAGGGGCGCCTCGTGACCAGAGGGGCGGTCCGGGCGTGCCAACGTCGTCGATAATGTCTAGCACGAGAACGCGGAGGCGTGCCATGGATGCAAACATGACCAGGGGGGAGATCGGTTGGTACGTCCAGCGTGCACCATAGAGCCTGAGCTCGCGAAGACGGGGCCATTCCAGACATGAAATGGCACGGAGACGAGTCGGCTCTGTGGGAAGCACAATCGCTTCGAGCGTGGGATTGAACGTGCGTATGACGCTCTCCAATCCCTGGGGCTCTCGGGGGAGCTGTAAATGCTTTCGAAACACTGAGTGACGATATGAGAACGTAGAGATAGAGGTCGTAACCAGGGGGGATTTGGCGGAAATATGATCGTCTTCCTGGAGGCAAAATCCTTCCGTCTCGAGATGGCGAAGGTGAGGAAGGGAAAGAAGACGCTGCAGGAGCCGTGGTGGGATGTCGTGTTCTTTTCCGGTCTTCGTACGAAGCACGACTCTAGAGAGCCGCGGGAGGCAAGCGACAATGTCTAAGAGACTAGTGCAGAAGAGGGAGCCGCGAGGCGTAGGTTGAACAGCCAGAGAATCTTCGAGACAGTTAGTGTGGACGTCTTCGTGCCCTTTGTATGCGTTCTCCGCGCAACGCTCTTCTATCATCAGACAACTTGGATATGTTAGCACTGTGCGACCGCTATCATAAATGGAGAGGTTACCTGATGAACGGGTAAATTGATTTGGGTAGGGGAAGGAGAGCGGCTTCGTCGAGGGGTTGAGAGAGCCTGACAGATATATTTCTGAATATCGTGGGCATGCATGCATGCCTTGCCATTCGGCACGTTTGAGAAATATTCTGTAGATCTTGCATAGACAGCCAGCGCAAAACCTCCGCAACAGCATCATCGTTGAGAAGCGAAACGGTCCTAGGACGTATATGTCAGATTATCTAGCCAATGGGGCTGGAAATACTCACATTGAATCCCCGGGCGCGAACATTGTTATCATCACGTTTCGTTTTCTGCACTAGGAAAAGAGGGATGGAGTGGCGACATCACTCCTTATCCATCTCAGCGCGGGCAAGACCCAGCCCTTAAGTATCTGCTGATTTCCATGCATCCTGTCAAGGGGAGCGCAGCATAACGTCTACCTGTCACTCCTTTGGGAATGCGCTTGCCTACAAGTGAGCAAGTACGTAAGTACCAGTCAGATTACCGAATAGGTATATCAGAAAACCGGAGCTACCACATTCATGCTGCGACCAACGGCAGGTTAGAGGCGACGTCCGATGGAGCGTCCGAGGATGAGTCAGATGCTCAGCTTGGAGGTGGTCGTGAAGAGGGGACACGAGATGGGGATGCGTGACTTTGTTCAATAGTGTTATCACGGCAGCGGGAGATCCCGCGCGGGAAGGAGCACTGCGAAGCGGACGGGTTCGTCAAGGCCCGCGAGGACGCATCCAAGTAAGACCCACTGACCGAGCAAGCGGCAGCAGGAGAAGGCTCACGAGAGACACCCACGACACGGCGTGGACGCGGAGGACATGGCGTGCGCGGAAGGGCCGCAAGCGGACGTGAGCCGGTTCACACTGGAAGACTTGTAAGACCGTTTCTGAAGCACAGACAAGAACACCTTTATTAGGAAAATGTACGTTGTATCGGTAATGAACGGTTGCGAGGATTGGAATAGTACTAAGTATTGGTTTGACATACGGAACACTTGGGTCGGTTATCGCTCCATGCTGCAGGTCTCGTCAAGTAATGAGCGCTGTAATATGATCACCACAACCCTACGCGCGAGGGTGTTGGGGGAGGCGGGGGATCCGGAAATACGCCTATGACTGGGATCGCCTCCCGGACGGGCAAAGAAAAGTATCCCGGCAGATCCCACAGTATGTCAGCTCTCAATACCTTCGACTTATCCAGCAAGCTCCTCTGACAACCTGAGCACAACTGTCCGTGGAGGTCCAGGTATGCCTTGGACACGACGCTCCTGACATCGACGCGGACGAGGAGATCGCGAAGCGGATACGATATCTTCTCCACGGAATGCATCTTCGCCATCTGTGCCACAATCCCCTTGCACGCTCTCCCGGGGTTACTACACGGCGTAGACCCCAGCCCTCCAGCAGATAGGTAGTCGAGAGACTGTTGCACCGCTCGGAAGCATTCCCGCGTCAAGTCGCGGGATCCTTGGATGCAGGTGGCATAGTCTTCGTCCGACAGGCGCGCCACCACCTCTCCGTCAAGGACCGCGCCGTCCCGGCAGAGTGCCGGTTCGGATACCGCGCAAAGGTAGAACGCCCAGGAAAGCGCTTCGGCGGCACTGTTATCCTCCGGTGGCACTTTGCCAAATCCAGCAAGCCGGTTCAAGGCGATAACCTGAACGGCGTCACCGGGCTCGACGTCGGGGATGCTACTGTATCCCTTCCAATAGACGAGTAAAGTGTCCCACTTTATGTCGTCCGGTATCCGCCAGAGCTGGGGCGGCTGGAACCCAGCGACAAGGCGCCGTGCCGCGTGCTCGGCGACTGTTTCCATCTGGTACTTGTGTGCGCAACGGATGATTCCCGTCAACGTCGAGAACGAGATGGGGATGTTCCCGGAAAGCGCCCTGAAATCGCATACGAGATCAGCTCACTGCTCAGGCGTGCCATGATAGGGGACGTGACATTTGCGGGGGGTTAGAGAACAGACTTGGGGGAACAGTACGCACTCCGGTGGCATGGGGCCTATGACGAACTTGAGGAACGCACGTAGGTCTGACGGGCGGTCGGCGAGGTGGACGACGGGCGTACCGTCCATACTTTCTCCATCATCGGGGCGGCAGACGGAGAAGAGATCGCGGAAGATGGGCGACGCGCGCGCGAGGACGCCTCTGTACACCCGGAAGGCGACTGTATCTTTTGCTATGAGCACGATGTTCCCATCCTCAAACCAGAATTTCTCGTCTTTCTGAATCTCTCCGGCGGTTGGCGTGGACGGAATGCTGTCCGAGTCGGCGTCCATGATGGAGCGACCTGGGACGACGATACTTCAGATGCATATTCTAGGGTATTATGTATCATGGAAGACGACGTACCAGCCCGGTTCGTCTTGCGAGATATGGAGTTGAAGGGATTAGAGATTGGCGACGATGCCGGTGGGAAACGGCTGAATGACGGTCGTCGTTGCCGCAGCACCATCCATTGAAACGCCTGCACCTACTAGAGTGCTGCAACTACTAAGTTTGAAAGGTCATGCGCCAAACTTCCCGTGACAGGGATGAGCTAATCTGACACGAGGCACGGTGGCCCTGGGCGCACGCGATCGCCGATCTCGACATTCAAGTTCACAGCAGGACTCGCGGCAATTACTCAAGTTGAGGTCGATACTTTGGGTGTGGTGGAGATGTTGATGATCACCGTCAATCAAACAACTAGAATGGGGACTGCGTGAACAGATCGGTGCAGTCTATTGTGTATACCAAGGTCTCTAGCATTACGGAGAGACGAGGAATCGACAGAAGTAGAGGTTGCTATGAGTACATAATCAGCACAGCGGATGTCTATTGACATACTAGTAAGTACTCATCGATATTCCACTCGGAATCAAACGACCTCTTCCTCCATGGGCGGTGTATCGAAGATTGGACCTAAGCTATTCTTGATTTCGCGAAGCTCTTGTCGCCATCGAGCCCTCATATGGTCTTGGCAAGAATGACACATCCCGGACTAGCGAATACTGCTCAGCATGACTGCTGGAAAGCAGATCCTACGCGACGCGTATGAGCTGCTCGTCCAGCGCAGACGTCACGCAGTCCCCCGCGCGCATCCCAAACATCTGTACGAGCACCTTCCCGTACAGCACTGCATACCCCGCACAGTGACGTCCGAAATCCCGGGCACTCCGGACTACGAAGGCACGCCGGAGGGTGCACGTCGCCAGTGGGCGCTCCGGGCTCGAGTGAAAAGCAAGGCTAGCGCTTGCATGCATGGGCCCTGGCCTCGGCGGTCGTGGCCTAGCATGGGGTAGACTCAGGGGTAAATCGGGACTCCGGGGGCTTCGTGGTGCGCGCAGTCGACGAAGGGTATGGCGCTGTTGACGGGAAGGAGAGGACGAGTAGACGGGTCGCCGGACGCGGGGCGGGCGATGGGATCTGAGATGAGGGGTAAGTGAGAGCGCGCGGGGGCGAAGAGGGCAGGAAAGAGACGTACTCGGTGGTATAGGTATGACGGCATCCAAAAAGAGATGGGGAGGGAAGAATACACAACTATCGCGCCAATAATCCCGTTTATACACGTGACACCAAACGTCCGTGCTGATCTGTTTCCAGTTTTTGACCATAGAACTCGGCGACGCTGGAGAGCCTGTACGAAGTAGCGCACTACACCACACGCACCACCAGTTGAGACTTACCCAAGGCCGCGATATGCTTTTGCCATCTACTCGCGTTGACAGATAATCGGTGGGTCTTCCAAGTCATTCAGCGACTCCGAGGGTGCGTTTTGTAGGCGAACGAACGGTGGAAAGCCTGCGCTGGCGAAGAAAGTTCACCGTGACACGACAGCAACGATGTGAACGTCGCCGGCTCCACGTACGCTAACTTGCTGGAACCGCTTCGTAGACGTTGGTGGATAGCTGCTGACCCTCTAAGACTTGCTGCAAACCGGACGAAGAATAACGCAGACGGATTTTGGATAGACGGACCACGCATATGCATTGCGCTGGACGCACACGTCATAAATACATAGTCCGATTAGAGCGGCTCTACAGGTTGCACGAGAAGGGTGTAGGTCTATTGCACGTTGTACCCGATGAGACTTCTGCGGCCAATAATCTCGCCAATCTGGTGGGCCATGCAAAAGAGTGAGACCACCGGTCACTGCAGAAAAGGTTGACAGACGCACCTTGAAGATACCGTACGCCTCGACCGCGTAAACTCCGAGCTGGGCCAAATTTCCCGAAGTAGCGAGCTCACGCATGTACTGGAGGCTCGTTGCGCGTGACCAGAGGGTCGCGTAGACAGACTGGAAAGTGGCAAGGGAAGGGGGCTGGAGGCGCTCGACGACGTAGACGTGCTTGAGGACTTCCCGGAAGACGGAGAAGTTGTAGGCCAAGGGTTCGCGGTACGCTGAAAGAGTAACAACACGCAGTGTCAGTACAACATACGCATATATGCAGAGGACGAGCGAGGGAGGATGAGATGGGCGCTGACGCGACGCGTCGGGCACGCGAGTGGGAAAGAGGGACGTACATCCAAGCATGCTGCCCGCCTTCTCGCCCACAGGCCCGAGGAGCCTCTTGCCGGTCTCAAATGCCTGCGTGGCCCCCTTCTGGACGGAGGCGAGGGTCTCCTGGGCCTTTTTCTGCATTTCCTCTGAGCTGGGAGTGGAGGAGGCGAAGCGCTGCTGGAAACGAGGGTGGGACTGGGGGACGCGGCGGGGGCGGACTGCCTGCGCCAGGCGGGCGGCGAGTGGGCGCACCATGGCGAAGAGGGCGCGGGAGGGAGATGAGGGGAAGGAGGACGACGACGGGGGCGAGGAGGTCGGTGTTGGCAGTGACGGAGCCGTCGGCCGTCCCACCCACGACCTCTCCCGACCCGCAATTTACTCACGCTCGGCCCTTTCCGGAGCGCGCCGCTATCCGGGGTTAGGGTCACGCCTTCTCTCTGGCCCCTTCCTCGACGCACTCACTCACGCCTGCGAACACTTCCATCCTGGAACGCACGCCTCTGCGACTATTTTCCTTCAAGATGATGGCTTTTGCATCGCACGACCGCCTCGTGTGCACGAGGCCGCCCTAGCTGCTATTCACGAGCCCGCCGGCCACTAGGCGCCTATTTCACCACTTGGACGATAACAGCGATCATGTCCGCAAGCACTTGGTCCATCCAGCCTACAGACAAGGAACGCCTCATTAGGGCTGCGATAGAAGGTGGGCGACATGTTGAAGGTCTTATGGAGCAACGTCTCATCCGGTACTGTCAGCAAAGGAGTTCTCATACTCTCCTTACTCCAAGTTTAGAGTAGGAGCCGCGCTCCTCACGACCACCGGCGAGATCGTCAAGGGTGCTAACATCGAGAACGCCTCCTATGGTACGCGACCTCTTCTTCCAGCTTTCAGCATACTTACCAGCACATCCAGGTGGGACCATCTGCGCTGAAAGAACCGCCTTCGTCAAAGCTGCGGTCCGTTTCCCCCTTCCATGTCCATTTTGCGTTCCTGATAGGCATCGCACAGAGCGAAGGCACGCGCTCCTTCACTGCACTTGCAGTCGTCACGTCGGTCACCTTTTCCTCGACCTTTTCCCTCTGCTCACAGCCCTCCTAGGGACGTCGCGTCCACAATCTCCCCCTGTGGGATGTGCCGTCAGGTCATCCGCGAGTTCTGCGCGCAAGCCATGCCCATCCTCTTGGTCCCAGCGGATTACGACAAGCGCGCGGCTGCGGGCGAGGCAGAGGGCGGCGTGAAAGAGACTAGTATTGGAGAGCTGCTGCCTGACAGCTTCGGGCCCGAAGATCTCGACCGTCCCAGAGCATGATTTCACGAACCCAGCAAGGTTCGCGCTCTTTGCCTTTGCGACCTATCGTGCCGGAATCTTTGGTGAAGTACAAAATGGAAGTATTCCTACATGTACCAATCAACCACATCCTACGTCCCGATCTGCTATGCCATTCATCGTTTCTTGGGCATGGATCCGCAATCACATGCTTGTAGAAGGCGGCCTTGCACAGCATCGGTATCGGGTTAAGGCCCTCCACTCTGGGCGCTACGTTGCATACTCAACTTTTCTTATAACTGTCGTCTTCATCTGTCGACGTGCCCATGTCCACTAACAACTATAGCACGCCCGAGCTTGTCCAGGACCTTGGGGTGGCGTTGCAGAAGGAGATATACATGATGAGGTATGTCCTGAACTCGCGTGGTAGTCGATCGGTTTGGTCTGACATCTTGCTCCTCCCGTGCCATTGCAGCCCGTCCCTCGTGAGTAACCTTGGCCTCCCCCAGAGTTCATCGTACTGATGCTCATGGAAGTTGCATTGCATAGAAGCTTAACCGGGTTACGTCGTGCGCGTAACCATGTTGCTCCGATCTACCAACTCCCTCATGAGATCCTTCCTTCAGTGCCCATCCACCTGGCCCTCTTCGCCACGCCTCCTCCCACTACAAAGGAGTCCCCCCCCCGTACCGGACGCGCGCGCCTTCATCGTCGTGATCTACGTCTACCGGCCCTGACGCCCCACCGCCCTGAGACACCCCTAGACGACCACCAACACCAACGTGGGGCATGCCGCCGAGTTCACCCGCCGCCCGAAAGGACTCCCGCTCGCGGTCTACGCGACGATTTGCCTCCGCCCCCGTCTCTCACAGAGGCCCCTATAGCGCATCCGATCCCGCATTCGCTAACTCCATATATGCGTCTACGCCACAGAGCAACTCGCGGTGTTATCTAGTGCGCTCAAGTCTGTCGCGCCTACTCTCGAACGCCTCGAGGTCCTCAATCTGAAGACGTGGCGGGGCATCAGGGGCGCGACGTTCATCACTCCCGTGTCGCTCTTCTCTGAGGAGACGCCCTCAAGGCTGAAGGTGCTCGCGATCGAATCTCGGGACACCATCTTCCCGACAGACGACTTTCCGAGCCGAGCATGTACATGCGTAGATGGCTGGGGCGACACGCACGGATTTGACATCCTTCCTGTCCCTCGCGCCCAGACTCGTCTCTCTCGACGTTCTCATCTCAGGCTTCTACGAAGATATCGAACGAGTGGACTATCCGGCGCTGCTCAGTGCTACACGATCTCCGGTACCTCCACATCGTCTAGCCGGCCGCTAACAGACGCCATACACCTTCCCCGCGGACGCCCACTTCATCTTCAAAGCATGCTGCGACGGCCGTACATACCGGCTCGAGGAGATGCCCCACCACGGCGAGTTCACCTCGCTGTCCCTCACCAGCACCGAGTCGTCAGCATGGTCCTTCTCCCACCCCCGCGGCCCCCGCTAGTCGCTTTCACCTCTCCACATGGGCCCATTCGGCCCTATCGGCAGACGCCCCCCAAACGCACGCCATCTCCGCGTACGCCGCAGAGCTCGCCGCCACCGAGCGCCTCTTGCTGCAAATTTTCTGCCAGCACGGGCTACACGCAACGACTTCGCTGTGCTCGCGCTCCCAGCGCTCCTCCCGCGCTCACTGTGCTGCACGGAGCGGCGACGCGTTCGTGCACCTCGCGCGCGTCCTCGTCCCTCATCCCAGCTCGCACTCGCGCTCAGGCCCTCCGTCACGTGACCGCACCTCGAGGCCGTCGCCCTCTGTGTTCAACCCACGCCCTTGGCGCGGTGGACGATCATCCTGGACACCTTGCGCGCACGCGCGAAGGCCGGGTTGCTGCTCCTCCGCGTGACGCTGTGCTGTCCTGCACTCATGGACGTCGACCTGGCGCTTGCGCAGACGGCGGTAGGGGTTGAGGTGGTGGAGATGGTGGTGTACTCACATGAGGATCTGTTTGACTTTTCCGAGACGTAAGAATGCGGCACCTGCGTGGGCGTGGGCGAGTACACAAAGCAAGATGTTTCATATTTTCTACTACTATGAGCGTTAACCAGGCCACCGTCCTTCTACCTCGAGGTCTCCGGGATGGAATGGTTTAAGGACGCTTCCTTGGTACCCTCACGTCAGGGGATTGGCCCCGTCCCGTTTAGGAAACAACACGACGGTGCGCTCGCGTTGAACACGAGCGCCGTCGGTACCAAAGTACCGTTGGGACTCGAAATGCCACTCGTAATTTGCGCGAGACCAGTTCATCAGCCCATCAGCGTACAACTTCACCATGGCGTCCACCTCAGGCGAGAAGCGGAGTGCGCAGATGGATGGGTAGAGGTCTTCTAATGCGTACCGAGCACGCTCGGCGTGCATTGCAGCCGCGCGCTCCAGTGCTTCGTGAAGACCAATGTGGTTCTCGTGCATGATGAGGGTGACTACGTTGTGTAGGACATCGCCCATGGCTTGCTCTTTGTTGTATGAGATCAGATCCTATGGCAGCCGATATGTCCAATGTTTTCTTTTTTTTTTTTTTTTTTTTTTTTTTTTGTGGTGCTCACCGATGCCCGGACACCAGCCGGCATCAGCTTTAGCAGCGGTTGTGGGGTGAACCCACATCACCACGCCCGGGGAAATGCAGTTACGCACGAAGTGTGGGACTCAGCGTTCAGCTCCTACCCACTAAAACCCCGGGCCGCCGCTTCGGGAAGAACCACGATTCAGGACGCAGGGTATTCCCTTTGTCTTTCCCTTTCCACGTCTCTTTGGCTAAGTCCACTGTTGGGGATTTCTTTTTTCTATAGCGTGATCGGGCCACGGAGAAGTCCAGCATCATACGACGCTTTAGCGCTGCCCCCAACCTCCTCTTCGCTACCTCTCCTGTCGGCCAGGAGTCCGGTGAGTCACCAAGGGCTATCGTTCGTTCACACCTCATTTTCCATAGCAGGTGCACCGCGGATAGCACAACTATTTTGCAAAACCTGGAGTCGCACTCCGGGCCTTTC
Organism: Grammothele lineata; assembly: GCA_002150815.3. Lineage (NCBI taxonomy): Eukaryota > Fungi > Basidiomycota > Agaricomycetes > Polyporales > Polyporaceae > Grammothele > Grammothele lineata. Next base: position 56,426 of record NDFF03000079.1, read on the forward strand.
ACCACGCGCCGAGGTGCAGTCACTCCTAGGGCGAGACCTAGGGAGAGGTCAGGGGCTCGTTCCGCTAGCCGCTCTGTTAGAATATGTTGTAGTTCTTCTCGTAGAGCCACTGCCGCCGGCTCTGGGCATCTCAGCAGGATATGCTCCATGGATTCCAGCTCTCCACAGGCTCTACAGTTCGCCCTTTCTTCGTATCCAGGTATATGTGACCAAAACTTCCCGACTCTATGGGCGTTGTGAAGCGCCTTCCATATAAAGTCTCTTATGGGTTTTTCTAGGTCAGGCGATCGCAGGCTCCTCCACAATTCAGCCAGTGATGGATTACATCCATTTTCCGTTTTCAGTGAGTCTAGGACAGCCTGCGTGAACCTCCCAGTAGCTTCCCTCTCTTTCCCTTTACGGAGGGTGCGGATGCGGGTGTACGCATTACTTTGCGTCAAGGCCTTCAGTTTAACACCAGTCCTCAGGTACTCTTTGGGTGCTGGTGGCCAGGCTGGCGGCTGTGGGCCCGGGAGCTCGTTCGCATTTGCCAGTGCATTCATTGCTTGGAAAGTGCTAGAGCCTTCGTCCTTGCTTGATACCCATTTCAGGGTGGTGGGGGCGCTTCTCCGACGTAGTCTTGCGACTACGTCTTGGAATTGGATTTTGTTCATGACCCCTATCCATCCCTTGTCTTCCCATTTCGCAAGGTGTATTAGCAAGCCGTCTATTGTCTGCTTCGTTGGGATCTCCAGAGTCAGGGCTGAGAAGGGGGGGGAAAGGGCGAGCGCTTTCGACATCGCTGTCAACTCCGCCGTCTGGTCCGAGGCTCTGCTCTCCAGGCGCATTTGCCCAGATGCGTTCCACTCCGGGTTCAGTTCACAGCGCATACTGTACTGGAGAATGCCGGTGCGCGCGCGGTATTTTCCGGCTATCGCAATTGTTGTTTGCTCAGGCACTTGGTAAGGGCGGGGAGGGCGTCTGACGGCACTCTCTCTAGTTTTGTTTTCAGCAAAGGCGCGGAAGACTTCCGCCACTTCGTCGCCGTCTCTCAGGGAAGGGTCAAAGGTCGCGCTTCCGTTCTGTTTCCATGCCTCAGTGTTCCTCTGTTTGGCCGACCTTCGAAGACTTAGCCCGTCCCCAGGCGACACGGCCGCTGGCCTCCAGAGATCAATGAGGTGTTGTACCAATTTCTTCGCAGCCTGTGCGCAGCGTTGGGGGTGGGCGCAACCTCTCACTGCACGGTCCCTGTCACAGTCATAACAGGCGCAGTCGGCTCGGTCTCGGTGGGGATCCCTTCCCCACCTTCGATCGAGTCGTCTTGCAATAATTTCTGCTTCCGCCACCGTGTTCACACCATGCCGTTCACGTAGGCAGCGTTGGGCCGCGGTGTTTGTCACCGTTCTCCGCTGCATTGTACGTCCAAGGTGCAGCCAGCTAGGCATCGCCGCCTTCAATGCCTCCGGCGGCTTCAGGGCCTCAACCCTCACACCATATTTCTCCGCTGTCTTTACCCAACGCCGGAGACTTCTAGGGAGACCCCCACTCGTCCTCGTCGTGACCTTCCACGTTTGAAGGAAGGCATTCACCCGCACCGCCGGGTCCGTCGTTGCTGCTGCAGCCGACCTTGCTTTCGCCATCAGGGCGTCTGCTATGAACGTCCACAGCGGCCTATTCTCGCCTAGCCCTAGGTAGTCCCGGATCCACATGAGGTCTACTGCCTCGTTGCGTGCCGTTAGGTTCAGGAGTCCGAGTCCTCCTTCATTGACAGGGCGGTAAAGTGTATCTAGGGATATTCTCGGGTGTTCGTCACCCTTCCAGACGAACGATCGGATCATTTTAATTATCTTTTCCTCGACTTCCAGGGGCATTGTTTGGACCCTCGTCAGGTATTGCGTTCTCCCCCCGGCTTCAAGGCCAACAATTAGTTTTCTTCCAGTAAGTGTGGGGTGCCTCTTTCCCCATTTGATAAACTGCGACTCAAGTGTTCTTAATATTCTATTCCAGGGTTCAGCAAGGTCAAAGTCATTGCCGATCCACGCTCCCAGTGAGCGGATGGCAGTTTCTTCTGGGACCAAGCGTGCGCTTGCATCTAAGGCGGGTTCATTTGCATTCCTTTTCCTCGCAGTCAGGACCGCCTCTCGGTACACTTTGGGCCCCAAGGGTATCATCTCTGTTTTTTCCTCATTAAATTTTGCACAGGCCGCCAGACACCATTTATTCAATATGCTTCGCAGGTCCACCAGCAGGTCAGTCGCATGCAGGTACACTGTTGTGTCGTCTGCGAACAGGGAGGTGATCAGGCGATCTGCTATCCCAGGGATTGCTATCCCCCTCAGTGTCGATTTACGAAGGAGGCATGCCAGGGGTTCAATTGCCAAATCAAAGAGTAAGCAGGACATCGGGTCTCCTTGGCGGACTCCCCTCGTAATTCGGAAGGTTTTACTCAAGACACCATTCACAGCAACAAGGCTTTCTGCAGCCTCGTATAAGCTCCTGACCGTGTTAATAAAGCGTTGTGGGAAGCCCATGTGCCTCATTACCGCCCATAGGTACGTATGGTTAACTTTATCATATGCCTTTTCCTGGTCAAGAGCTACCAGTGTGCCTTCAATCTCTTCCACTTCACAGTAGTCTATTATCATTTGCGCCAGCATGATTTGGTGGTGTATGTGCCTGCCCGGGACGAAGCCGGCTTGGTCCGGATGGATCAGGCTTGGGGCAACACCCGCTAGCCGGAGCGCCAGGATTTTCGTGAATAATTTGTAGTCTGAGTTCAGCAAAGTAATCGGGCGGTAGTTAACGATTTCCCGTTTGTCTTTTTTCTTGTAGACAGGGCATATCCATCCTTGGGCGAAAGTAGAGTCCTTAATCACGCCGTGTTCCTGGATGTCCCCAAAAACTTTCTGCAAGGCTGCCACTATGTCAAAGGGTCGCTCAGCCTCTCTGGTCTTTCGTCTTGCTCTCTTCATTAGGTTTATCCAGAGCTCAGCAGGGACACCGTCCATTCCTGGTGCTTTATTCCTGGCCGCGCATTTAATCGCTTCCTCGACTTCCTCCTCTGTGACTAATTCGTTAAGGTCTGCCGCTTGGGTCTCCGTCAAGGCAGTGTCCAATGCGTTGACTACTGCATCCATCGCCTCAGCGTGCACTTCCGGTGTTGGGAGGTTCGGATCCTTTTGCACGTCATCATAATGTTCTCGCGCAATCTCTGCCATCTCATCCAATCTCGTGGTGAATTCCTGTGCCGTGTTATGGGGGTTCCGCAACTCGAACAGCGGCTCAATTACTATGTGCAGTGGGGTTGTGTTCATCCGTACCCAGTATCTCGAGATTGTTTCTCCTTCTAGCCAGTAGCGTGCGTTAGTCGCTGCTCGCTTCAGCCCGAAGCGCTTCGCCTCCAGGGCTGCTAATTCTTCTTTAAGTACAGCTGCGTGCAAGAGCCTCCTTTCCTCTTCCTCAGAGCTCATACTGTCTGTAGGGGTAGGGTTTAGGATGGAGTGCAAGTCTTTCCTCATGTCATTCAAGCGTTTCTCCAGTTTAGGTACTTTTTTCCTCGCATGGTCTTTCGCTATTCTCCGTACGCTGTCTTTAAATGTGTTGTACGCTATCTGTGGGTTTCTTTGTTCGTTTCTCTCCGTGATAGCATTTAGTTCAGCTTCTAATTTCTTTCCTTCGCTCATAACTTTCTCTAGGAAAGTGTGATCCTCAAGGAGGGAACCATGTATCCTCCACCTTCCTTTACCAGTGAAGGGTTTATTCAGGTTGGAGATTTCACACATAACTATGTTGTGGTCAGTGCTGAAGCCCGCTTCCCCATTGTGCCAGCTTTGCACTATCTTTTCCGTATCCGGGGAGAGATAAATTCGGTCTATGTGCGACTGGCTTCCAGTCGCCTTCTGCAGGTATGTGTACTCTCTCGTAGTTTGGTTGTGATTCCTCCAGGAATCGCGGACTCCCAGCGCAGTGCACAGAGCTCGCAAGCTGGCCCTCACGTTCTCAGGGTCTCGTCGCGCTGGTAGGCGGTCCACTCTATCCTCCGTAAGGTTAAAGTCGCCTAAGAGCGCATTGACTTTAGGCCTCGGGGAGATACCCGTCAGCTCCTGCCAAAAGTTCGCGTTCTCACTCGTAGCGTTTGGTGCGTATACGTTCCACAGACATAGCGTATCTCCTCGTTTCCATGGTATCTTCACTTGCATAGCTCGCCCTGAGATCAGGACTTTCTCTTCCACAGCGTCAGCGTCGACTAGTTTCCGGTTAATCACAAAGGCGACACCTCTCGCTCCTGCCGGGTTCGTAGGGTCCGGGGAGCACAAGATGCGGAGGTTCACACCGAACAGGTCATTCAGCACGTTCACTCTGCTTGTTGTGAGGTGCGTCTCCTGTACCGCTAGCACTGCTATACGTTTGTCTCTGACCAGTTGATTGATGGACATCCACTTGTCTGCCGCCCCATCGTGCGATTGACTCGCCTGTCCTCGCATATTCAGGGTAGCAATGGTGAGTCTGGCCCTCGTGCGTGTCCTCGGGGCCTGGGGCACATGCGAGGGACCCCCACTTGCCGATCGCGTGGGGGCATCGTTATTGCTCCCCTCAGTGGGGGGAGGGGGCGCAACTCTTCCCCCACGCTCGCGCCTATAGCCGTTTTGCCTGTGTGTTACGGTCCGGGTTGTATATGTATGGTTCATTGTAGTAGCAGCTGCCAGTTCTCTACACGCTACAGCCATTGTGCATAGATAGACTTCTAACCCTCCGTCAGGGCGGCTGCACAATGTAAGCCTTGCGCGGGGCAGCAGCTCGGACCGTAGGTACTGCCCTGCAGCTCACTTCGTGGTGTGGGCGCCGATACCTGAATAGGTACGCACACTAGATAGGCCACCAACTGGAGACTGGTCCTTACGCGGTGCGAAGTCTGTGCGGGGTAAATAGGGTATGGTATTGCCAACGTGTATGCAAGGGTTACCCCGGGGGGCAAGAAGTCAGTCAGGATACAAGGTTCATGAGTCTCAGAGCAGCGCTAGCGGCGGTCGCATGGATACAGTACAACGTTGTCAGCCGTGGTTCATATCAGAGTAACATTTACGAAAGCGTCAATTAGTACGGACCGCCGCCGTAGCGGTCGCCGGGCTGGAAGGACGTGAATCCCCCGCTCCCCATTCCGTGCCCCTGGTAGCCACCGCGCCGTCCGTTGCGGCCTCTGTTGTTGCGCGGCCTGGGGGGAGGGCCCTGTCGGTCGTCCATGGGAATGCGGGACGGCCCTGCCATTGCGTTGGCGCCCGGCCCGTACGGTCCCCGCTGGAACTGTCCAGCGTAAGGGGGCATCGAAGCGTACATGTCGTTCGGGGGCGCAGAGCTGTAGTCCGTCTCCATCCTGTTATCGTACCTTTCATCGTAGTATCCGTTCATCGGGGCTCGGGGGTCGTATTCCGCATCGTACCGGGCCCACGGCGGCGGAGGACCCCATGGGGCAGGGTGCGGGCGCTCGACACGTGCTGGCAGGGAGGCGCCCTGCTGTCCTAGGTTCGGGGTCTGCGTAGGCCCCTGGTCGTTCGGTGGCGACGTGAGGGCAGCTGCAGTAGGCGGAGGGGGAGCCCCAAGCTGCGCATAGGCGGTTCCGGACTGAGGAAGAGGAGGGATGGGCTGCTGCACCGCGGAGGCCAGCGGCTGTGGCCCAGCGCCCATTGCAGACGGGGCGAACGCAGGAGGGGGAGGAGCGGCAGTCGGCAGGGGGGCGGGTGCGTTCATCAGTGGGGCAGTCGCGTTCGTCAGGGGGGCAGCCTCGTTCTCCCGAGGGGCGTTGACAGGGTCGGCGGCGTTTGCGGACGTACGCAGGGCGCGGGCAAGTGGCGCGCGAGCGTTTTTGCGCGCTGCGGGGACGGCAGAGGCACGGGGATGGGTTCCGTTCTGCACACTAGGCTGCATTACGAGAGGGGCCTCGGGAGGGCCGAGAGCCTTGTCGCGTACGTCAGAAAAGGGGGAAGGGGCTGCAGGGGTGCCGGCCGCCCACGCCTCAGGCGGCAGGCCAGACATCCGTTCGACGCGCTCGTCCTAGGTCGTATCCATCATGATGACTACTGAGTCGTCCCTTACGCCCGCATCCATCGGGGCAGCAAAGTGCTCCTCCACCGTCTTCTCGTACACTTCCAGTGCGGGCGTCCAGAAGTACTGCCCGTTGCTGAGACTATGGAGGCGGCGACGGAGGGCGTCCTCGGACCACTCGCCCGAGGGGATAAGGATTGGCGTGCGGGGGTTCCAGTTGGTGGGGTTCAGAGAGGGGCTACCTGCAGGCGGCAGCGTCGTCGATCGGTCGTATATCGCCACAGCGCAGGGCGCTTCGAGCGCCTTGGGGCCGTTCCAGTTCGGGTCGTTCACATATCGGCAGCCTTCTCTTTCGTGGTCGTCGCCGTGACAGTTGTTGCACTCCGTGAGGGGGGACATGACCGTCTTGTCAGACGTGCCGTCCTCGTGGTGGATCGGAACGTAGGCCTGCGTGCCTATTTTCCACGCCAGCAGCGCCGCCGGGTCGTCACACGGGTTGTCCCCAATGATGCGAGCAACGACACCAACAACGGACTTGTCTTCGAAGGTCGTGAGGTTATCAGTCCTTTCAAGCTCAACGTAGATGGACTCGTGCCACTTCAGGAAGGTGGGGTAAGGGGACTTCGCCGCATTGAGGGGATTCATCCACAGCGCAGAGGCGGTAATACGATACATTTGCTCCGAGCGCATCGCCTTCAGGACCTGTCGCTCAATCTGCTCATCCGTGAGGGTCGTCATGCCTTCCGCCACGGCTATGACGTTCGAGCGCGGGAAGCCCACGGGCATGTACGAGAGGGAGATCGCCTGGTGGGAGAAGTGAGGTTCGCTGCACAAGAACTTGACGGCCTTCGGGGACAGGCCGACGAGCGACCAGAGGAAGGGGGCGTCTGGGGATCGCTTCGTGGGCGTGCAGCCGTCCTTCCCAATAGGTGGGAGGATCTTGAAGCCGTTCTCCTTGACTAGGTTGTAGGTTGTCAGGCGGATGAGAGTGTTGATGAGGGGCAAGTTAGGGTCGTCGTGCAGGAATCCGAAGACGTGGAGGTAAACAGCACGATCAGATGGGAGGCGGCAAGCCCTAGCAAAGGTGTTTTCATGGAGGTTCTTATAGATGTACATGGGGTCGCGGAAGACCGGGGCTCGGTAGCCCCCTAGCGGCGGCGTACTCGTTCGTCCAAGTGTGAGGATCAGGCCTGGGGCGACGAAGGGGTCGTTCGGCCGCTCGAAGAGAGGGTGGTTCGCGTCGACAGCCATGGGCCAGAAGTTTAGAACACTCTGGATAGCTTCGTCAACCTTCGAGGGGACCAGGTGGGGCGGGGGCATGAGCGCAGCCGCCTTTCGGGTGAGGGCGCCTTCCGATGAGGGGCGTCTCGTGGTCCCAGGCGCCTGCGGGGTCGAGGGGACGCGAGGGGGTTCACGTACGTGCGTGAGGTCGTTCAAACGAGGGTCCGCGGCGAGCTCGTAGTTATGGGAGCGCGCGGTCGTGGGCGCAGCCGGGACGCGAGGTGGCTGGCGGTTCGCTCGCTCACGCCTGACCGTCGCAGGTGCTCCCTGAGCGGTGCTGGGCTGGTTTACGTTTTGCCGGTTTTCGGCCGGTGTGGCGAGAGCAGACGGAGGGAGGGGAGGGGGAGGCATCGCTTCCTGCGAGCCACGGGCGTGCGTCTTGGGCGGGTTCTCGATCTCTGGGGACCCTGCAGCCGCACATTTCCGCTTAATTAAACGGCCGGCGATAGTAGAATCCGTACTCTATTAGCTCATTAGAGGTGCGCGAGTGGCAGGCCAGATGTACATACATCGGTCTCACTAGGCCGCGTGCTCGTGCTCGTCGTGCCAGACGACGGCGGGGCGGACATAGTTTCAGCGAGAAGGCGGCGGTTGAAGTTGCCAGTGCGGTGGCCCCCCGGGTGCTTAGGCCTAGGAGTCGGAGACTCAGGCGACTGGGGCTCGGGCGCAGGCGGTGTGACAGGCTGCATGTCGTGGGGCATGTCCGGCGGGGGAGCCGTCACGTACTCAGGAGGCTCGTAGGGGGCGCCATGCCCGTAGGTCTCCATGTTGCTATAGACGACGGTGTCGGGAGGCATGCACTCGTAGGGGATCTCAACTTCTTCAAGGGCTCGGGTCGCGGGGGTCAAGTCGTGCAGCTGCGGGGGGTTCAAGGAGGGGTCCATGGGGTCGCAGCGTTCGTCTGGGGATAAGAGCTCCTCGCTCGTTGTCCATTATTTGGACCCGACTTCGCAGCGCCCTTTCGTGTTCGATTGACAGCCATGGGCATGTGTACGGCGTCGGCGCGACAGTTTCAGCGAGGCTTCGTCCCTCTACGTCCTTGCCAGGGGAAAAGGACTGCAATATCCGCAGTGCCGTAGTAGCCTCACTACCCTTTCCGTCCACGAGTGTTCTTCTTGACACGTTCTCATGTCAATGCGGATCAAATTAACTGGCGCTACTCGTGCACGTACTGCTGCAGGTCGTCCATGCGCTCTCAAAAACTCGTATCGAGTGGTAGGTTCGGGTGTGTATGTCAGAAGATAGCTGCGTGGAGGGGGAAGAGGGGGGCAGGGGGGGGGCGGGCGGGGGCGGGAGGGCGAGCAGGGTTGTGAAGGGGGCACGGGCCAGGCGGTACTTCTAATCGTCTCTGGCGTTTAACCCTCGCTTCCGACGGCTCATGCTCCACGGGGTCCGCCGTTCGCTTTTTCGGCCTCCTGGGCACTTCAGGTTCCGCCGCGTTCAGCTCTAGCGGCTCACTACGCACTGGTTTCCACCACCCGACAGCGTAATTTCCGGGTTTCTGGAGAGGTGGATAGGCCACTGTGATGTCTAGGCGGAGCCGAAGCGGGGCGCGCGTGAGGTGGGAGGGCCACGCCTGTCCGGTTTCTTCCGGCGTGACCACGACAGTAAGGCCGGGGATGTTCGGGACTCGTATGATCACGTGCGCCACGTGGCCTTTCCGATTGCTGTCCACCAAGAAGGAGACTGCCTCTCCAGTTACAGCGATGACTTTGCTTATCCTCCCTTCAAAGCCTATGTCCTTTGGGCTTAGTATGGTGCGTCGTCCCCAGTTTTCCTCAACTTCCTCTGGTGATGGGGGAACTAGGGCTATAAGCTGCACGTCCACGGCAACATGGAGAGGGCGTGGGGTGGGGATGGGGGCCTCATAGTAGAGTGCGCCTGGCGGTGCGTTCGGCGGTGGCGATTGGGCTTCAGAGAGTTCTCTAGGGCTCAGAGCCAAGACATGGACTGGGACAGGGTGCATGGGAGGGTGTGGAGAGGGTGAGGGGAGGGGGCGGGGCGTCCACGTCAGCTCTTATAACACACGTGCGCACTCTCAGTTCTCCTTCTTTAAAGTGCTCATACTGATGCATATTAATGTGTTATCGTCAGCCTGCTGACGGGTCTCCAGCTCAAGTGTTCATGGGTCAAAGGGGTAGGAGCCTTTCTACTGTGAGCCTTGGTGGTCGGAGACGAGGTACAAGTGAGGCGCACCCAGCGAAAGCAATGTGCAGGTCACATGATTCTATGACTTAGCTCTCGTTCGAGCCGCGCGTGCACGGGCCGAGGGCGCCCCGGTCAAGAGGCGCGGAAGGCTTAGCGCCAGGTAAGAGTCTAGGGGGCACAGTCGCCCTCACATACGACACCTAGCTGTGGGCGCAGGTGTGCTGCCTAGCACCACCTTTCAAGGCATTCTGGGGTTGGTTGGGCAGGGCAGGGGCAGGGGGGCACCTTGGTGTCGGACTATCGCTGAGTGGGAGAGCTATCCAGGCTGGCTCAAGAATCAAACCGTGGGAAAGTTCGAGGTCGTGGTGGTATCGGTTCAAGGTGCCCCCATGTCCAATGATTTCCACTGTGAGCGCTAGACGGTAGAACGCTTACATTATCCAGTACGATCATGTCTGTGATCGCGTCGCGGAGATCATGGAGTAGCGGATGATCTAAGACGTGTTGAGGAATATCGATCCCCAGCTCGAGCGCGACGAATGACGGGTAGGCACCAATTGTGAATCTTCTAACCGACATGTGCTCTTCGATGCTCCAAAAACGAGTGTGGTCTCTGTCGTATGCTTGCTCAACAACAGCATTAAGGTACAGCTGCCAATGCTCAACGAAACGCTGCTGAAAGGTCGGCGTTGAGTGTCTTATGACATTGAGCCAGAATCTAAAAAGTGATCGCGGGACCGTCAACGCGGAATGAGAGGATGAGACTATCGCATGATGTTTGGCTTATAAGGATGTACTGTCTGGTGATTTCCCCTATAACCGACTCCGCAACCGGTCGAGGTTTGTCGGGGTGCTCCATAGAGTCCACGCTGATGTCTGCCAGTACGCGCGCTACATTGCCCGGAACCACGTCTGTATGCTCATCGAAGAGAAAGAACAGGTTCATGAGGTCGCAAGTGATCCGGTAGCTTTCTAGGTTCGAATGCTTCCAATGAGCACGAAATCGAGGGTTCAAGATATCTACAAACCAGCATTGGCATCTGGATAGGCAAGTGCGGCAAGAAGACCTTGTCATGCCAGAACCAAGATTAGCACGATCCTTTATTACGTCCGTGTTATGGCACTCACCAAAGTCGCATTTATCAAATGCCGCTTGCGATTTCATACCAAAAGCCGCAAAGTCCCTAATCCACGCAGCCGATTGGGGTGCGACGGTGTCGCGGTGCTGATTAACGCGTCGTGGAAATGGCCATTGGGCGAGGGTGTCAGGGAGAAATATGATCCTGGAGCCCGATGAAGGCATAGCAAAGAGAAGCTTATTGTGGTAGAAAAGCGATGGGCGGAAACTACTGGGACATGAGGCTCCTACTATGGGGGGCCCCGTCCTCCCTCCCTTTAAGAGGAACACGGACACGCTGAAGCTTTGTGGCCGGACATGTTTCCAACCTCATGCACCACTCGCAGGCGGATGTCCTCGCATACCGCAGAGGTTGTTTGGTGTTCGCGGTGAGACGAGCCCGCGTAGTGATGGATAGATGAGAACGACCGTCGTCTGATAGTGCTGATAACTTCTAGGAGGAAAGTCCGCGTCGATATCCGTAATCAGTGCGTACCTCGCAGTGCACGCAACCGCCTCGCCTCGTGTGGCTAATAGAGGGGGTGGAGGCCCGGGCTCGGTCCAGTAAACAACTTACCAAACAGCATCGCGCGCAGGCGCGAACCGCTAGCGCTCTTCCCCGACGTCTCCTCTCGTAGAACAACAGTGCAAACAGAGAGGCCCATACAGCGACGCACGCACCCGAGCAGTAGCCCGCACTCGGAGACCCGCGGGCCACCTGCATTCGCCGGAGAGCTTTGTGAGAGGGAAGATCGGACGAGCAGTGCCCTCAAAGAAGCGAGCCACTTCAGTGCGCAGTGGGAAGTAGTGATGGCCATCGCAAGCGAGATACGCGTTTCGTGCTTCGCTTTTTGTTTCGTCATCGACATTGATCGACGGCTTGAAGACGCCATTTGTAACTTAAGTTGCTTACTAGTGGTGACAAAGACATGGACAGAGCCGACCGTTACGTCGGGATCCAGTGTGGCGCGCCGGTGTTGCTTTGCAGTGCTAGACTTGGCGCAGTGGGCGATATGCTTGGAGATTCGTTCATGCTGTTTGCTATGCCGTCATCCCACAGGCGTTGAATTTCCCCACGGCGAGTCAATGCCACGAGCTGCTGACAATCAATGAGAAAGCGCGGCCAGAGGACTGTGCCTGACATCGACCCCACCACCGACGACGTTGTCATCGTCGTCCTCGACGGTGTCTACAGCCGCGATCGCGAGTGCGAGACTGAGATATCAGCTGTTGAAGTTTTGTTGAGTCATGCGTGATAAGAATGCACTGTATCAAAGCTTCATTTTGGAATGGGTGACTACTGACAAGAGCCTGAGTTCACTGTTGGAGACTGACCTATTAGCTAGAATCATTACCGTGCCAGATTTAGAAGAGGAGCCGGTGTGCTCATCGTCGACGAAGGCGACCACGGCCTTGCAGCGTTTTGGACGACGAGCATCAGCTGCGAATTGTTCACCGGAGTACCTAGCGAGCTCCCGGCGGCGGGTAAGTATGCCATGGTCCTTTGCAGAAGGCGTTGCACAGCATTGATCATTCGCGCCGGGGCTCCGCTCTGGGCGCTACATTGCATACTCAACTTTTCTTCTGACCGTCATCCTCATCTGTCGACGAGACCATAGCCTATATCACATCTCGGCTTTCTCAAGACTTTGAATTTGCGTTGCAGAAGGGTATGGGGATGATGAGGTATGTCTTATACTCGCCTACACATGCGCGACACGCGCGGAGAAGCACTTGTGCAGTTCGCGCGCGTCCTCGCTCCTATTCCCACCTCCGATTGAATCTTGCACTCGCACTCGGGGTCACACTCAGGCTCCCAGTTCTACGTCGCGTAGCCGCACCTCCGCACCATCGTCCTCTCCGTGCTCAACCCGTGCCTGTCATGCGGCCCTCTGGGAACGTGGACGACCGTCAACTGTCCTAGACGCCTTGTGCGCACGCGCGAAGGCGGAGTTCCCGCTCCGTCGCGTGACGCTGTGCTGCCCTGCTTTCCAGGACGTTGATCTCTCGCTAGTGCAGAATTCGGTAGGGATGGGTGCGGATGGGGTGGAGGAGCTTGTATACTCGCACGAGGATCTGTTCGGCTGTCCCGAGGCGAACGACTCGGGCGCGGGCGAAGACGACACGCTCAGGGCGCACTTCGCCCCGAGCCACGTGGACAGCTCCTGGACAGCTCCTCACTGTACGAACGTGCGCGGTCGTCTGCGGGGTACACTTTAATCTGGGCACGACTCCTGCGGGGCCAGACGAGGGCCCTGGGTGCGCGGTCGGAGCGCGACGCAGGGTGGTGGAGACGGAAGTTCCCGCTCGGGGAGGAGCAGGAGGTGGAGGATCGTTCGGGGCTTGTGGGGATGTTGGGCGATGAGGCTGCTTAATGTCGTGTCTCGTCGGCGTCAAGGTTTAGCTTAGAGCGCTTAAGATGTGCAGCTAGCGTTGACTTCACAGTAAGATCTCACGCCGCCGCCGCCCTGCGCGGTACGTCTAGAGGATTCATCTCGTGCTTCGATGTCCCACAATTTGATGGTTGACATTGCGCAGTCGTTCAACCATCTGCCGCAGACTTCTCAAAGCTAGTCCTACCTTCGTTGTGCATCGCAGACTTACCGCAGCACCGGCTGTTTTGCGGCTGTTCGCCCGAGCAAGTTGTGCTGTGGTAGTTATCATCGCCTTTAAAGTCTCAAGGGAACGACTAGATCCAACCGTTCTCTTCCTCCACTCTTTCCCTCCGTCGGTTAGTAGCTTGCGTCAACTAGAATGATTATGATCCCTATTCTCCTCGAGACGCTCGATTCGGAACTTCAGCTTTCCATGGATACCGCGAGGTACGTGTTCCTGTCCGATTCTGCTCACATCTTGACTTCTTGCTGACGTATCCATTCTACCTATAGTTCATTCCAGGTTGGTGGACGCAGTATACGCAGCAACGCCGACGCTGATATATGACATAGCTTCATTTGGTCGAACAACGCCTGTCCTCCATCCTGACGCTCGTCCGCGTGCGATGCAACAGCGTCTCGCCGATCAATCTGGTCCCCACCGAAATCCTCGTGGCCATTCTCTCTCTTGCCTGCATCTCCCAGGATCCCACAACTGCTACGCAAATCACACCTCCCCCTGATTTACGTTCCCTCGTCGCCATGTCGCATGTGTGTCGGCGCTGGCGGGACGCCGCGATGGGGTACCCCACGCTCTGGTCTCACGTCGACGCCAACTCGAAGCACCTGGCAGAATTTTCTCGGCGCGCGCAGGACGTTCCGCTGACTGTGCATGCCACGTTGAAGCTCCATGAGAAGCTATCGCAGGTGCCACTGCTACGGCTCCGCTCCCGCATCCGTGCCTTACATATTGTCATCCACCGCGGGGAGCAAATCAAGGCCTTTTCTAGGGTGCTCAAGGCCGTCGCCTCGACCCTCGAGGTGCTCACCGTCCGCGAGCCGGCCACGGATCGGGAAGTTCGGAGAAGATCGATTGTTAGCACGCCGTCGCTTTTTTGCGGTGATATTCCTGCACGGCTGAAAACGCTCGTAATGGAAACCTTTGATCCCGTCTTCCCCAGCGACGCCTTCCCTTCCCTTGCCACGCTTCGCATCCTTGTCCGTGGACCCCCGAGGGCTATTCATGAGCCACTATCATCTTTCCTCTCTCGCACTCCGGCTCTCACTCTCCTTGATATTTGCATTCCTGAAATCGCATGGGGCTCTGTAAACGAAGACGTCAACACTCATCATCACGCACATGTTCATCTGAGGCATCTTCAACACCTGAATATCGTGTATCATGACACATCTCTGTTGGCTTATTTGTCGTTGCCCACCAATGTCTGTATCTTTTTGAAAACGACATCTAGCCCTCACTCAGACCCAGCGGGACCCCTAATGCATGTATTGGACAAATCACTGCACCGAGGAGCGTTTACGGAGGTCGAAATCGTCCGCTCAGGAAGGGAGTGTTGTTTCCGGCCCCGGAACGCCCTCTTTCGGCTCGATCTCCGCGTGGATGTGAACTGCTTTGACGACCGAGGCCCATTGCCGCAAATGACGGCGTATACTTCGGAAATCGCTGCCGTTGAAGTCCTGGGCCTACAAACATTTGACCACCACGCCACACGCCGAGACGAATTCAACATGTTTTCCCTCCCCACGCTCATTCCAGCCCTCACCACCCTCTGCATTCGCGACGTACACGGGGACTCTCTCGCACACCTCTGCCGCCTGCTCTACCAAATTAACCCCATAAAATGGCCGCATCTAGACAGCATAGTTATATCAGTCCTCGCCCCCCGTGTGGCCTCACCTTTCTGGGCGGCAAACCTGCTCCCCGCAGTACGTGCCCGCACTCGTGCTGGTCATCCTATCCGCCGCTTGGTGCTCTGCAGTCCATGCATGGAAGGGGATGCTAGTTCCCTCCATCACTCTCTCCGCGAGTATAGCGAGGTCACAGAACTCACTCTGTCGCGTGAAGACCATTTCCGTCTTCATAGTAGGCCGTTGAGCAGCTCGAAGGACCAACCCGCTGCCTTCACGGCGGCAGCTTACGACGGAGAAAGCAGCTACGGGAGTCCTCACAGGAGCCCCGCTGCATACGAGCTTCTGTGGAAGAAGTTGTTAACACGGGGGCGGCCGCCGCGAGGAGCTATTCCGGACTCGGGGACGGGGCGATGGAGATGGGGCTCCGATGTGTGGGACGTCCTGAAGTGTTTCGAGTAGAAGGGACTGCTACTAGCGCCTTGGTTGTGAGAGATCGGTTGGATCAGTGCTTACAGATGTAATGCGATGCGCAAGTTCTTCAGAAGGGTACTCAGGAGGTGGTGAAAGGCACGTACGCTGTAGCATTCAACGCCGAGTCGTTCAGTTCGAGGCCGCTGGTACATACGGGGGCGCCATCCGAGATGGTGACATTGTGGCTGCGTGGGAAAGCGGCACCTCGGCTTTGTTGTTGAATTGATCCACTCACTTTGGCGCCTATTCAATTTACTGTCATTCCGTCTCTCGACACGACCGTCTCTCAAGACTGCTGTCATGCTCCGGACGCTGCTTCAACATCTTGTACTCTAGCTTGCAAATAGTACGGCTAGGACCGTAGACTCGTTTGCAAATCGTTCCTAACCACCATAATCTGATTTGGCCACGACAGCGGTGCCATCAAGGCCAACCGCGCAAGTAGCGTCAGCACCCTCGGGCACGCCAACTCTCGCCGGCCGACTACCGACTGCTCTCACCGCCTTTGAGGGCTGCTCCATCTGACCAGCGTATGTGGCTGTATACGTCAATGGTGAGCATCCGCGCCACGCCATGAGTCAGTGCGCTCTCCGTTTAGCCTCTCGCTGACCATGGGACCACCAGACCTGACGAAGCAGCATTCATCGCTTGAAGTGAAGGCATGCGGACACCAGCGGATTTTGTGCGTGCGTGGCTAAGCGGCAAACTTAGGGCCGGCGGCTGGGAAACATGGTTACTAGCGACAGAGATGGGCTACGCGCCGCGGTTTATTCTCTCGTCTCACTCTGCACCACTCATAGACGCGCCGAGTCTACCCACGTATTTAACCTAGGGATACGGCTCTCAGATCCCTCACTCCCAGTCTCCCATCGTAGCTATATTCTCAATCTCTCAGATGTCGTCTCCCAGCTTCACTCTCTTCTGCACCAAGGGCCTTGCGCCTAACGGATGGTACGTCCGTCTCGTAGCCGTTTCCATCCCACAACGCTCACGTTCAGCTCAGGAAGGCTCTGGTTGCCCTCGAGGAACTCGGCCTCAACTACAAGCTGGCCTACCTCGACTTCGGAAAGAACGAGCAAAAGGGCGCCGAGCACACCAAGTATAACCCCAACGGGCGCATCCCGACGCTCGTCGACCATAAGAACGGCGATTTCACCGTCTGGTGCGTCGGTTTCTTACAGTCTCCCTACGCCTCAACACTCTCGAGATCATGCTAATGCCGTCTGCTCGTTCCCAGGGAGTCTGACGCGATCATCTCCTACCTCGCTGAGAAGTACGACACTGAGCACAAGATTTCGTTCGTCAAGTACGAGGAGAAGATCCAGCAGCTTCAGTGGCTCTTCTTCCAGGCTTCTGGCCAAGGGTGAGTGGCTTGCTCCTCCCTTTGTTACCTGTCGCGGCTCATCCTTCCTCTCCGCCCCATACTTATCCGCCCATCGTCCCGCAGCCCATACTTCGGTCAGGCGGGCTGGTTCATGCTCTTTGCGTCCGAGAAGATTCCTAGCGCCATTGAACGCTACCAGAAGGAGATCCTCCGTGTCCTCGGCGTGCTCGAGAGCGTTCTCTCTACGAAGGAATGGCTCGTAGGCAACAAGTGCAGCGTCGCCGACCTCAGTTTCATCACGTAAGCATCGCATCACTCATATCTCTCTTTTCTCTTGGGGCGGCATCTGACGACCGGCGATAGGTGGAACCATCTCGCGACCACCGCTCTCGTTAAGGACTACAACGGGTTCGACTTCCAGAAGGACTTCCCGGCGGTTTACCGGTACGCTCAGCTGTCTCATAGCTCTGCAGAGACAGTAATTCTGACGGCCTCTCCATAGTTGGCACAACGCCATGCTGGCCCGCCCTGCGGTCAAGAAGGCCTTCGCGCTCTGGCAGTCCACGATTTAGGCGGCCAGCCACTTAGCTCCGCCGGTGCCGTACCAATGGACTTTCAGAAATGTACCAGACTTTCCTCCATGTATGCCGAAAGACACGTCTTGTAACGGGCATAGCCCTCAAATGTCTCGCTTGCGAAATGAATACACGTCATATTGTGCTCCCAACCATTCTCACTGTGTGCTGTGCGGATGCTTCAAGGCCAGCCATCTTGCTCGTACGCAAATCGGGTACATTACGCCTGTGTTGGAGTCAAGAGACCGCATAAACCCCTCGAAAACAACAATGGCGTCGTCGTAGAGCATTCAAAACCGAAAGGAAGCGTCATGTGGGGTAATTCTAAGGCCCATCGCAAAGAGCAACATCCGGACGACCTGCCTCCGCGCATACGAATCTCCGCGGTTAGGTGCTACCGGGAAACTACCCTCGTCACGCCACCTACTATCCGGAGTTAGCTGTTCTTGGCTCGGTTCAGCTGGCAGGACACAATACATTCCTTGACTCATCGGGTCCTACCCTGTTGACAATTGTTAGACACGGTCTATATTTATCGATAAATGCTCTTGTGAACATGTGGCAGTCTCACGCTACGCGTATCCCCCGTCGTAACCCGAGCGTTCAATGCATCCGATCGGAAATGCATGAGACCGTCAGTGCCCATGTACTTAGCTGGGCACTCCAGTTGGACCTGTCTGAGTGACGGGACAGGCAGTACCTAATGGCGAGCGGCTGATATCTCAATGTTGAGTATGGTGTTAACACATTGAAGCCGCCTCCACAAGACACCGTCCGTGGAGGCGTGAGTCGTCCTAGTCAAGTCCTGGTCGTCGAGTCCGACGGCTGCCACCGGTGGCGGTGCCCTATTTGCTCGTATTTGCCTCGCATTCAAATCCGGCCTCAACGCGCGCTAGTTCCTGGGCCATCCTCCACACCGCCATCTCGTTAGACTACACGCTCGCTGCCCAGAGCTCGACGCTCAACCCTCTGTTGTCAGCGCAAGGAAAACTGTACAAGGTTGAACGTATGGTTAACGGAGAACCACACCACTGCCTCCCGGCCGGCACCCAAGCTCCACGGGCGGCGCATCCCAGAGTCCATCAGGCTCCCACACCGACAGCGCCTCTCATGCCGAACGTCCAGACCCTCGGCTGAGTCAACTTCCTCGGGCACTCGCCTTCTACGATGACAGAGCCACCAGGGTCGCTAGCTCAGCGTGACTGCGCGCGCCGCGCCTGGATGGTTAAGTGACGTGGCGGCACGCTACTATCCGGGGTTGCCCTCGCTCGGGGGTGGCTCTGGCCAGCCCCAGATGGCGGTGCGTGTGTCCGTCGATGGGGTTTTCTCCATTTGGCGCGGTGTTTCTGACTACAACAACTCCATAGGGCGTCTTTATGGAGGACGCGAACGCATGTATGCGCTGGGGCGACGTGGTCTGCGGTCTATCGCGGCTTACACAGGAAGACAGATCACTTGAGGATCGGATTGGAATGCGATGTCGCTGCCCGACTCCAAACCACTCAGCCAGTGTTTGCTGAGTCCATCACTCCCCTCTGTCACATTGCAACCTCTGGACGCCACTCTTCAAAAGACGAAATCCCCGGAGACGTCCACTCCTGTGCCCCACTGTTGTCATACGACCTTGAAATCATCATCGCCCTTCGACTATGTCCTCTCGCGCCGACGTCGACCTCACACTCTACTGCGTAACCGGTCTGCCTCCCAACGGATGGTACGTAGCCTCCCTCGAACTAGACGCATGTATTCGACTCACAGCGTCGCAGGAAAGTCGTCATGATCATGGACGAGCTTGACCTGAACTACCGCGCTGTCCATCTCGACCTGAGCAAGGGCGAGCAGCGCTCTCCGGAGCAGCTCAAGAACAACCCGAACGGCCGCCTCCCCACTCTCGTTGACCACAAGAACGGCGACTTTGTCGTATGGTGCGTCTCGTCTTAGCGGTCGCGCTCTCCGCGTCGTGTGCGTCCTGTATCTAACTGAGCTGGGTCACCCCAGGGAATCGGCTGCCATCATCACCTATCTCGTCGACAAGTACGACCCGAAACACAAGCTCTCCTTCGACACACTGGAAGAACAGACTTCCCAGCTGCAATGGATGTTCTTCCACTCCTCCGGTCAAGGGTACGTCTCCGGTCACCTTTTTCCCACTCTTACTCGCCGTCACTAACGTCGTTTTCGCCGCTGTCATACAGACCCTACTTCGGCCAGGCAGTATACTTCATGCTCTACAACGAAGAGAAGATCCCGAGCGCGATCGAGCGGTACCAGCGCGAGATCGTGCGCGTCCTGGGCGTGCTCGAACGCGTGCTGGCGACGCGCCGCTGGCTGGTCGGTGACAAGTGCAGTGTCGCAGACCTTAGTTTCGTCACGTCAGTCTCTCCTTTCGCCTTAGCCTTATGACGAGCTAGCTAACGCGGGTGCGTACGGGACATAGGTGGAACCATCTCGCGGTGACGAGGCTCGTGAACGGCTTCGAGGGGTTCGACTTTGAGAAGGACTTTCCGAGCGTGTATAGGTGGGTCGCCCGCTTTCCTCCTCACTCCCCTCCCCTCCCCGGCGCACGGAGCGTAATCGCTGACCTACGCCCTGCTTGCTGCTCGCAGATGGCACCAAACCATGCTCGCACGCCCTGCGGTCAAGAAAGTCCTCGCAGACTGGCAAGCCACAATCACGTACTGAACGCACACACATTTACGTCCACGTTCGCGTCCGCGTTCACCCCCGTACCTGCACTCGGGCTTCCACCCCTTGTCCCTGGAGATCGCGCGATCGGTGATTAGCGGGAGCGGGGGAAGGGGAGCGGGGAGCGGCGCTCGTGGAGTGAGAAAACGCGTCTCGGGGACGGACATCGCGGTGGTTCACGCGCATCGGGGATCGCGGACGGGGCGGGACGCGGAGTGTGCTCGGTCGTTGGTCCCGAGTCCCCCGCGGCCAGTCACCATATTCGTACGTGTAAATGCGGTCGTCGTAGCAATGGAAGATGATGAACGTCACAAACCCCTGGCCTGCAACAAATGCGATACCCGATTTTATCCAACTTTACTTGCCCTTCTCCGGAACTGATCGTTGCAGCCGCAGCGGTCGGTAGGGCTTCCCGGGACCGGTATTCTTCGACTCCACTCTAATCACTCTGAAGTCAAACTTCATGCAAGATCACCGGTCACCGGCGGAAGCGCACAGGCACGCACGTTTCATTCATCTCGGTCCCTGGCCTTCCACGATTCGCATCCCCAAGGCCACAACGCAGCCCTCGAAACGCGCAAGTGGGTTCCTATGTACGTACATGCACACGCTGTGGCTTTGTGGCGTGCTGCGCGACGGACATGCCTCCCCATGCGCCGCTCGCGAGTGCATGTCCTCGTACACCGCGGGCGTGGTTCGGTGTTCGCGGTGAGTCGAGCCGGCGTAGCGATGGATGGATGAGAACTACCTTCGTGTAATAGTGTTGAAAACTTCCACGGAGACAATTCGCGTCCACGCGGACCCCATAATATCCGTGAACAGTGCGTACCTCTCGGCGCACGCGATTGGCGCGTGTTGCTCCTAGAAGAGGCCCGGTCTGGTAGGCGACTTGCCAAACGCGGTCGCGCACAACTTGCCCGCACGAAGTTCCAGCCTCGCGCGACGTCTCCTGCCACAGAAAAACGACGCAGACAGAGAGGCGCATACTTACGGCGACGCCCGCGCCCGAACAGTGGCCCGCACCGACTTGGGCCCGGAAACCCGCGGGCCGGCGTCCGCCGGAAAGCTTCGTGAGAGGGAAGATCGGACGAGTGCCCTCAAAGAAGCACCCCGCTTCAGCCTGCTTCGGTGCGCAGCTGGAAGTGATGGCCATCGCGAACGCGGTGCGCGTTTCGCGCTTCCCCTTTTGTTTCGTCTTCGACGTCGCGCGCATCGGCGCGAAGAAGCCATCCAACAACTAAAGTTGCGAACTACTTAGTGACAACGACATGGACAGAGCCGGTCGTTACGGAATCCGGTATGGCGCCGCGCGCTCACGATGCGCGACTTTGCACCGTGCTAAACTTGGCGCGGGCGGTACTGTATGTTCGGAACTTCGTCCGCTGTGCCCGGAATAAACCAGCAACAGGGACCGACCGGGGGTCTGATGATGTGTGTTAGGAGTGGCTACTTTTACAACGAGCTACGCGGCGCTGATTCGAGCAAACCCGAGCCCGCGCGGCCGGTAATTAACCCCGTTTGCGCGCGCGCGTCGACGCGCTCGCGACCACGAAGGCGAACGCGGCGCAAGTCTATCACAGACTCTGCGCACCTTGTGCTCATGAGGCGCGCCTTCGTCAACTCGTCTACCGACGCTACCCCGCCTCCTCTAGCAAAGTCCGAGAGTGCCTTCGCGCACTGTTGGGCGTTTGGAGACACCATCAGCGAGAAAGTTGCCTCCTCGCGCGCGTGACCATCCTCGTGCGGTGCTCACGCGGACTGTGGCACACAGCCTTTAGAGGATGTATGTAAGACGTGTACGAACGCCGCGTGTGCAACTGGGGGTTATCCCGTGAGGTTTGAGGGTACTCGCGGCGGCGCAAGCTGTGATGGAATGCGTATCGGGACAAGCGTCAACGTAGGCTGACGTCCAGTGTTGTTTCGAAACGGGAGGAGAAACAAAGACCTCGCACCCCGCCCCAGTCAGCCTCCTATCTAACCTCTCCGCGTACCGCGGCATTTTTACACCCGAGAGTACTCGCCCAAAGGAGGGCGCACGATCGAGCGTCGATCCCCCGCACGAGCCGGCGGGGCCCTCCTCCACCCAAACTGCTCTCCACTCCCCGCGGCGCGGCGCGATCAGATCTCCCCGAGCCACCCGCGGCAGACTCTATCTAATCTGCGGGTTCTGCGTTCATCGTTCCGCACAGGGGCATACCAATACAAGCATACATGCATGCATACATGCGTACGGCGCGCCTACCCTCGTACTCACACTCATACTGGGGGGTCTGGAGCGGGCTGTGGGCGCGGGTGGGGCCCGACTTATCGAGACCCTCGAGCTCCCTGCAGCCGTACCCCCGCCCTGAGTGAGATCTCGAGGCTCGCACCCCGGCGGATGTTGGGTGCCAAGAGAAAGATACGCTATGAGTGGGGCCTCCGGCTCAGTCAATCGGGACTCCAATTCGGGGTTCGGGACTTGGGGGCGCGAGATAAAGTACGGGCGCCTAAATGCGCAGAGAGTGGAGCAAACGCAAAGCTCGACATCATACCCATCATCGCGAGTGGCGCGGGGTCGAGGCGAGAAGACCGGGTCCGGACTGCGCTTGGAGCGGGTCCGGGGACGGAAGGACTCCAAGGAGGCTCGCGGGTCTGCGGGGTGAGGATGCGGAAGGTGGGCAAGGTGCTTTCAACTTGGCTTGAAGTGCTCGCGAAGTATGATCGACGTGCGCGCGCGAAGGGGGCTCGGAGTTGTGGTCGGACAGCTGTCCGACAGACTGCGTCGTGTTCTGCGCGGACGCTCTGTCGCTGGTTGTTGTTGACGCAAGTGGGCAGATTCGCGCATTCACGGGTGGCGCGCCGGGGTAGAGTGGGGGCGAGATTGACTGCACGCGCGCGTCGCACGACCTCGCCCTAGGCCTCACAGCTGCGTATACCAGCACTTGGGTAACTCGTCGGAGGCGCGAGATGTCAGTGCTAGGTGGCGCGCGCACGCGTCACGGTCTATCGCACACACTGGTCGGGGTGCTGTAAGAGGCGAGAATAGCGCGCGCGCGTGTCATGGGCCATGTCATATGGGATACAGGATGATGCTAGAAGTTGCGCGCAGGTGGCTTGCGGACATATCTCAGACCCGAGTCGACGTCTATGGCTGATGGCAGGCGAGCTCGAAGGGATTGCGCCGTCACCGCGCGCGGTCGCAGGCCGTGCAAGAGGAAGGCGAACTTCCCCTCGAGTTAACGTTCGTCCACCATCACAGAATCGTGTCCGCGCGAAGCCCTAGCAGCGATGCTCAGTATCCTCGCCCCCTCCACGTGCTCCCGCTCCGTCACTCCCCCACCGCTGGTCGAAATCGAAAAAGTCAACTCGCCTTCTCTCAAAGCTCGAGCATATGATCAACAATGGCACGCTGCATGGGAAGCGCGCCTCGCGCCTGCACGCGGCGCAACGTGAGCGCGAGAGCGTCCTCGCGCGGGTGCAGATGATGCCAGTGGCAGAGAACGCAGGAGACCGCACGAGCGTGACGGTGCAGTGACGGCGACGCGCGGTCGACCCAGAAAAGAAGCTCGACGATGAATCGATGATTGGCCACAGGGTGGGAAGGGTCGAAGCTCGTGAGTCTTCGAGGGTGCGCGCGTCGCGTCGGCTTGACCAAAAGCGGGGTTGGAGGGTAAAGGCCCCGGAGGAAGGGGCGTTGAGCCGTGGGATCTTGAGGTGCTGCGACTCGGAGCTTAGGTCACAATGGTATGTATGTATGTGAGTATAACCGCCCGAACCCGCATTTACAAGGGATGGGACGTCGCGAGCGTACGCGCACGGACGACAGATTCGGGGCGCGAGTCGCGATTCACCGTGCGCGAAGACTACGCCACGCGGTCCCGGACGGATACCCTCTGGGGAAGATCGTAAAACAAAACGTTCATGATTCGAGTACGAAGAAGGACACCGCGCGGGAGGGAGGCTGCGCACGCGGTGTGAGACCCGCGAAGTACTTATTTTGGACGGCGCGAAGCTGTCAGAGAAGTTTGAAAGAACAAAAGGGCGGGCGCGGGCGCCCCGCGCGGGTGCTTCGCACGGGCAAGTCATACTTACCGCACACGGCTTAGCCACACCCGCGTCGCGTCGCGTCGTCTCCGTCGGGCCGCGCGCCTGCGATACGTAGAACAAATGAGCACTGTGTGGCTCGGAACTTCGGAGTCCGGTTTGGTACATATCGTTGGCGGCGACAGCGGGATGAACGTGCATCCGGGTTCGAAAGCGAAAGCATAGAAAGGGGATCGGGACAACGGGGCGGCCCATATGCGATCCCTGATATCGAAGCCGGCCATACATTGCAAAATTAAAGGGGCCCACGAGCGGATCAGCGTCGGAAAGGTGGAACGTCCGCCGCGAACTTCATCCTGGCCCCTAAGTAGGGCGAGTCAATCTTGCACGAAGTTCTTCAGACTTCTACTTACGGCGTAGGATGGAGGGTGCTGCGCAGTGCGGACCGGGCGGGCACGCGGGATCGGGAGAGCGGGTGGTTGGGTGAAGTGTTTGTACGGCGGTCTTGAAAGGACGCTCAGGAGACCTCTCGCGTCCGGGCTTCTTTCCGCCAAAAGACTCGGACAAAGTGGGCGGGCGCGATACGGTGATGCGCCGCGCGCCTCCGGATTCCGAGCTCATCTGTCGGATGTCGGATGTCGGTCGGGTGAGCGCTCTGCGTTCTCTGCGCGCGGTCACCAGGCCAACGGCGCGTTCTAGCGCAACTAACTTAGGGAAGCGAGCAGACCATTCCCGGACGCGCGATTCGCTTCGTGCAGGTTAGCGGCTAGCTGGGATCAGTATTTGCGTGGACGAATGGCGTTAAGAGAGCGGGCGGTCACGATATCTGGGCAAGAAGACTGAAGCGCACGGGCGAGATATAGCCGGAGGCGCGTTTAATTGGGGGACGCGGGGAAGGGTGCGGGAAAACGGTTTGTGTGTATGCGGGGAGAAAACACATGCTTTGTTCGACGGAGGTTCACCGAAAAGAACATGAGTTTGTGCAAGAGCGAGCGGACGAAAGGACCCCGACGGGCCGCGCAACGTTCACAGAGCCCGCCGCAACCCAAACGCCTCGCTCTCGTCACTGTCGCGGGCGGGAGGCTCCGATCGCGCCCTGCGCGCAAACACGCCCATCGGGTGTGCGCATGACGTCATCGTGCACTGCACAGCCCCGTGCGGGCAGGCGCCCTATCACAGTCCGAGATCTGCAGGGGTGACAAGCCTGCAGGCGCGCGCGTGACGGCTGAGCCCGGTTAGGACGCGCGTGACGACATCGTCCGAGCTGAAACGGAAGGGGGAATGCCCGTGGCCCGTGGTCCGATCTGATGATGATAGCGTGCACATTGGGGGTGCGAACTTTATGCGCTCTCGCGTCTGTCTTCGTTCGTTCGCGCGCATGTGTACGAACGCGGGTGCAGTGCGAGCGTCAGCAACAACGACGAATGGGCTGGAGAGACAGAGACAAACGGATGGACGAACCGGGGCCGGGGCGGGGGGCACATGGCGGGCCCACGGGCGCGGAGCGAGAGGCCCGGCGGGGCGGGACGAGCGGACGGAGGCGGAGGATGTGCGATCTGGGGGAACGATCGCAGATGGAGGGCGGCGTCGAGAGAGGCTGAGGGAATCGCAGGAGGCGGGCGGATTTGAGTGCGCGGCTGATGGAAGGGTGCAGACCGACCCGACCCCGACGTCCTCGGTTGCTATGCAGACGTCAGCAGCTTCTCGCGCGTGCAAGCTGTTTGGGGGGGCCACCGCTTTCGCCCGTGGGGGTGCTCGAGCAGAAATACCACGAACACGACCCGCCAGCTGAGCTGGCCACGCAGCATTCCGCAGCACTTCGGGCGAGCGGCGTCTCGCCGAGGTCGCTCCTTGTCCCCACTCTCGTCGCAGCGCGAATGTGCTCGGCTGGGGGGCGGGCCTGGGGCGCACGAAGGGGCGAGGTCCGTCGGGAGCGGCGGGATGCGAGGACAGGGGCGGGGCAGGATAGGCGCGGCGCTGCGGGAGGCGGGCCAAAGATGGGAAGGGTGACGCAAAGGCTGATCTCCGCTCCGATCTTGCCATAATGCAAATGACGTCGTGACTCCACAACGCCTTGCAGCCCCATTCCTTCCGGCCACTTTTCCGGTCTCTGCAGTCTTGTCCGCTCGACACGGGCCCGCCTTCGCCCCGAGCACCTGAGACATCGCTCGGCCACGCCAGAACTCGCTCGGACTCGGGGTGCGAGTGCTGCACTGCCCGCGACAGGCGCCCAGAGAAGAGAACGGGGGCGGGAGATAGGGCTGGAGATGGGAACGATGACGTCAGGATCGCACGGGTGATTAATGCGTGACAGGACGATTGAACAGGGAATCATCGGCCAAAGACGCAACCCGCTCGCATCCGCTCTTAACTTTCTTCCACCAACTCCTCGCCCTCACCTCTGTCTGCCTGCTCACCACCATGGCCGGCGACCACAAGGTATGTCCCGTCCCCCGCCCCTCCGCCCTCGTCCCCGCCGTCCCCGCCCACGCCCTGCTCACTCCCCCCGCAGTGCCCAGTTTGCCAGTCCACGTTTACCCGGCCCCAACATGTCGCCCGACACATGCGTTCCCGTGAGTGGCTTCTCCCCCTCCAGCGCCCACCCGCCCCACTGGCGCACGCCCCACCCGCCGCGATCCCAGACTATTCCGACAATTCGCTAACGGCCCCTTGGCGTTCCAGACACCGGCGACCGCCCTTACAAGTGCCAACACTGCGGCGATCAGTTCGCAAGAAGGTTCGTCGTCTCTCCATTCCTGCCCCACGTTGTTGCTCCCGCCGCCAGCAAGGCTAACCGTCCCCTTCGCCCCGCAGCGACCTTCTCTCACGACACATCAACAAGTGCCACGCATCAGAGAAGCCCCCAACTACCACTGCTCCCTCCCGTCGCAAGGGCACCGCTGCCGCCTCTCGCGCAACCACCTCCAAACAGGCCTGCGACCAGTGTGTGACGTCCAGCCTTCCCTGTGATGGTGCGAATCCGTGCTGTACGTCCCTCCGCTTCTTCCCCCTGGATCTTTTTTAACCTTGGTCGTGCATATAGCCAAGTGCGTCCACCGGAAATGCCGGTGCACCTATGTCAAGTTCCACCGCCAGACCGCCCCCGCCGGGCCTGGCCACCCCATGCCCCAAACCGTCCCAACTGCGGTTCACAACCGCCATTCAATATCTCTTGGTGCGCCTCGTCTTCCCGACGACTTCCTCCTCGCGCCGCCGCCGGGTACGATGTCCCTTGCAGGCATGTATGCGCCGGCACCCCAACAATACGCCCTCCCCGGCGTTCCCACCGCCTATCCACCCGGCTACCCCTCTCTTCCTCCCCTTGCATCCGCCCTCGCCCCGTCCGAGAGCCCCATGCCGCCGATGTTGCACCGCGAGCTCGACAATCCCGACGCCATGGCGCGCATTCGTGCCCAGGCTGATCTCCTCGGCCGAACAAGCGTCCTGCCCAATGGTGCGCTTAACATTGCACAGCCCGCCCCGTCGGCTGACAGTAGCGTCGCCCTCCCTGGCCTCTACGCTGCAGCGGGGGCGCAGGACGGCTACGACAGGTATAGCGTGCCGGCGCCCCAGCAATGGGATGCGCATTCGGCGTCGTACGGCGCGCGGACGGGCAGTCAACAATCGGTGCCCTTTCCGGGCTCCAACGGGCCCTCGCTGCAGTCCCACCCGCCAGCATACCACGACGGCTCCGCCCCATTTCACAACGCAGACGTTTTTCCTGGCCAACACCCGCCGCCACACCACCACGCACGCTCTGACGACATGAGCTCCGAGGGAGAGTACGGCAGCGACGCCGGCAGCACGAGCACGCACTCGGTCCCTAGTAGCGCGAACTCGAGCAGCATCCACCTTCCCCTCCCTCCCTTTCAGAACCTCCGCACGCGCGCCGACATGGGCGGGAAGGACGCCATGGCCCACGATCTCCACGCTCCCCACGAGGGTGAAGGCGGCTTCTCGTCTGCGTTCGGACTCATGAGCCTTGACGACCCCAACGTCCTTGCTGGACTCGCGAGCGACGGGCAGCCCTTCTTCTCCGGTCTTCCCTTCACGCCTGGCGCCACCGGTCAGAACGGCCTTGCGCTCCAGACCCCGACGCAGGACCTCCTCGCGCAGCTCAAAAGCGCCGGCGGGCGCGAGGGCATGGACAACAAGGACATGCGCGATTTGTGGAAGATGTACCTCCGCACGCCGCTTACGGGCCCCAACGGGTCCTCCAACTCGGGCCTCCTCTTCCCGCTCCAGACGCCGACCGGCCCCGGCTCGCAGCTCGGGCACCCTGGTGCGCCGGGTGCGCGGCCTAGCCAGTCTCGCCGGCATTCCCGCGTCAACAGCTTGCCGAGTATGAAGACTCCCCCAATTTACACCGCGGACGACCGCAACGGGCCGTTCCAGCGCCCTTCGACCGGGGATCATTACGACTCGCACGGAGGGCACGCTCAAAGTCACGCGCAGCAGGTCCA
Organism: Grammothele lineata; assembly: GCA_002150815.3. Classification (NCBI taxonomy): domain Eukaryota; kingdom Fungi; phylum Basidiomycota; class Agaricomycetes; order Polyporales; family Polyporaceae; genus Grammothele; species Grammothele lineata. The sequence goes on from NDFF03000079.1 coordinate 84,778, forward strand.
CCAGGGCGGGTACAACTCGACAGTGCGCACAACGCTGCACGATGCGGAGGACCTGAAGAGCTACGAGCAGGCGGTGCTCGCGCGCAAGGCACCTATGCAGCTCAACCTCGTCCCGAAGCGCAAGGGCTCGCTCGCACACCCAGGCGCGCCCCCCGGGTCCGGCGGCGGTGGCGCGGCGCTCGGCAAAAGTAAGAGCATGAGTCCCGTCGTCCCCCACGCGTCGTTCTCAACCAGTCCTCCCTCGGTCGGTGCCGGCGCGAGCAAGATCTCAGAGCTCCTCAATAGGCCCGGGTCGAGCGATAGCGCGGAGACGAGCGGGAGTGGAGGTTCGGGGTTATCTGTGCCGGCGTCGAACGCGAGTACGGCGAACACGACTGCGAGCCAGGTCAGCTCGTCGCTCGCGCATGCGTTTGGCGGGGACCCGAACCCTGCCTCTGTCGCAGGGGACGTGGGCGGAGGGGCGTACCGCCCGTCGTTCAAGCGGCTCGCGTCGCAGGCGCTCGCGCCGGATAACGCGAAGCGCGCGATGCTGGGGCCTGCGGGGTGGGACCACGCGAATGGGGACGCGGACGACGAGCGGGCGTCCCCTGCGACGGACGAGTCGGAGGAGGACGAGGATAGGCGCCATGTGCGGATGTCCCTTGGGGGACGGGTGGGTGTTATGGCGCATGCGACGTGAGCGTGCGGAGTGGGGGACGTGTTCGCGATGGAAACGAGGAAACGCGGAGGAGGATGCGGACACTCTGCCTGCGCTTGCGGGCTGCTTGTGATACGATACGTTCGTGCTCCCTCCCCCGGTCCCCACCCCTCTCGTCCCACCGTCGTTCGTCGGCCACGTCGCTCGCGCGGCGCGCCGGCCTCTACCCGGGGGACGTTATCCCGCTACCCCCTTCCCTCCTCACACCCGCTCGGCCCTATGCACATGATGCGGACGGACAGCGACGCGCTCATGGTTGTCTGCATGCAGGCCGATACAGATACACTACAAGTTGCGATACGAATACGATACGATATGATGAGACGTGCGCCCACCACTCTCCCTCCACCCTCACCTCCTTCCACCCTCACCTCCACCCTCGCCTCCACCCTCACCTCCCCCACCCGCTCACCCCGCCGCGCGCGACGATGATATAGCCAGGCGTAGATACCGGTACCCTATACATATATGCGACGTATGCACGACTGACATACGGTACGATACTCGAGTAGGCGGCGGCACCGTGCGTCCGCGTGCGGGCTGCTGCGTAATGGTTTCGGTTTCTTTCTTTCGTTCACCTGTCTCTGTTTCCGTTTCCGTTTCCTTTTACGTTCTTGAGCTTGTATCTCTTGCTCTTACTCCGAACCGTCGTCGACGACGTGGCTACCGTATGTAGTAGTAAGTAAGTACTCGCTTCGCTTAGTTTTCTTTCGCCTCTCCGCCTCCGCCTCTTCGTCTCTATTTCTCCGTCCCGTCTCGATTTGCCTTCGTCTACCACTGTATTCGTAGCTCGCGTATGTACCTATCGACTAGTCTGAGACTTGCCGTCAAGTTGGTTGATCTGAGTGCGGTTTTTGTGCTGTGGTTGTTCGTCAAAGAGACCTAGTAGCGAGTAGCCACGAAGGAACGTCGACGTCGCTTGCAAGTTTGGACACGAGTGTGAACGCGCAGCCGTAGCGCCCAAGATCAGATACGCGCGACTCCCAGGGCGGGATTTTCAGTCAGGACTCAGAGTCAGTCGGCCGACGATCTTCCGCCCCTTGGCGACGCGCTGTGTTGGGTTTCTCCTTCCCTCTACTTACTGCCCACCGCCATTTGCGGACTCTCACCGCCATCTGCGGATTCTCACCGGATACCGGTCAAACTGGATCTAATGCTCGCGAGCGTTCGAAGTTCGACGTTGGATCTTACACACCGCCCGTTCGTCCGTGAACCTCTTATTGACAGCGACAGTGACATCGCCGTTTGTCCATCTGCCCATCGCCGCCGCTCTCGCGCCGTTCGTTCCATTCACTCGACGTTCGACATTCAAGCTGAGTTCAAGTTTCCTTGACCTCGAGGCTCGTGGGGGCCTCGTGTCGCGCTGCAGACTCCGCGCACATTGATAGGCTCGCCGGGGGCGCACGGGGGCGATGCGATGCGGCCTCGTGTTCTCCTCCAAGTGGGGTCCGAGTCCGGGGAGATCGTGCTCAGCTCTTGAAAGTTAAGTTAAGTTTTTCTCGTTCTCTTGTCACGCGCGTCTTGGGTCCGCGGTTCCCACCGCGCGGCGAATGGGGAGGCGAGTGAGAACGATACTTACGGAGAAGAGGAAGAAGGGAGAAGGGATGGGAGGCGGCGGCGGCGATTGAGCGCGAGGATGCGAGGCGCGGATGGGGCGCGGGGCGCGTTCCGGGGTTCGCGTTTCTTGGACTGCGGGACGGAGGTTCGCGAGTGTGCGGCGGGAGGGCGGGTGTGAGGACGTCCTGCGATACACACGGGTCTTTCTTGGGTTGGAGATGATCGTGGGAGGGACGGACGTGGGTGGGAGGTGTGGCCGAGGTGACGGAGAAGGAAGGGTGCGTACATGTGGCTCAGTGAGTGTTCTCTTGAAGCTTGCCTTCGTCTACGGTATGTTTCGGTGCTATAGTCTACTCTGTTCTAATGCGTAACTTGCTCTTCTTAGCAGGACGCTTCGTGCTACCACCTTCGATACTGCAGCTTGCGTTGCGTATGAGTGACGCAGCTATCTCATTGACCATGAAGCGCATACGGCGTTAGGGTAGCTCTCTCAGAAGTTGGTCAGCGAGTCCCGTGGACGATGTGCGACGGTCGGGCCTCAGCCCGCGGACCAACGCGAGCGCCACAACCCCGTCCAACGCACGAGGATGCTCAGGTGCGCTTCCCGTCGACGCTAAATGCTCTTCGTGTGGCCGCCGCGCTTCCTTCGGGGTGCGAAGCACCCTCTATACTCAGTCTACTCCGCAGTACGCACGCTCGCCTCGGGCTTCGCTTTCGCGCGTCGCCAGTTCGGGCTCGAGAGTGGCGGGGAATCGCGTGCGGCGGACGGGAGAGACCGCGGGGAAGGCGGGCGCCCGAGCCCGACGTTTTTCCTGTCCTGTCGTGAAGGCCCGAGCAGGCGGGGGGGCGGGATATCCGAAGGCACCCTCGACGCGAAGGCGCGCTGGGTCCTTGCGGGTTATCGGTGTGAGTAACGCGAGTACGTCACAAGGCGATACTGTGGGCGAGTGGCCCAGGTGTTCAACGCTGAACTCTTCGGGGTGCCCTAACTTCAGACTGGGCGTCCGCCAATGCGTACTATGACATGGGTACGTGCCCCTCCTATCTTCTCCTCGGAGACAAGAGCTGATCCGTCGTTTATGTAGGTCGCCTCCGTGCGTGCTCCCGGAATAAAGCACAGCGGGCCATATCTAGCAGCGATGATCTCCATCTTCTCTGCGACCCCATCTGTCATGTTGAAAGTCAATCATCCGCTGAGGCCACAGCGATAGTCAATCGACCAGTGCATGTGCTTCCGCCGTCACATCCTACAAGTACCCCTGTATGGCGTGAAGCTAACATCTCACATCTATCCGGTAAGCTCACTGCACCCACTACTCGGCTTTCCCATAAAAGAGGAACACTCACAGACCACCGCTTATGAATTATAGTTACTCTGGCTTAAGTTGTGATTAAGTTTCGAGGTGGGCGGTGCTGCTGCTCACATCGCGCGCTGCCTGCCACGCCTCAGACGTCATCAAACTCAACGCCCAGCAAGTTTCGCACGTCCAGTATCGCCCATTCATGGTTCGTTCCCGCCCTATTGGGCCTCCCGGAACCGACCGCACGCCGCGGTGACGTTCACATCGTCTCTAGGTCTCGCGCTCGCAGCCACTGAACGTGCCTTCGGGTGGCACGAGGCAGTTAGGCACTGGCGGATGGACATCTGCAGTGGCAGTCTGACCCAGTGGGCAGTGCGCCGGCCAACCCCCGCTCTGGGAGGCTTCTTTACCCTCCCCTGAGTGCCTGCCCTTGTCTTGTCCTCCTTCCACGACAGTCCTCGCTACGGCCTCCTGGTGACGCACAGTTCGTTGCCCGCCCTAAACGATCTCGCCCTCTCGTCGACGCCGAACATCCGGTATGTTCACGATGGTGCAGAAGTGGGCTTCCGGCGGGACCGGCGGGAGAGATTCGAAGGCACCCATTAGGAGGAAACTGAGTATCTCGTGCAACTTCGGGAGAAACTCCGCGGAGAAAGGCAGGCATATGCTTTCTTCCAGTCTTTCTGATGCTCAATGCATACGCTTTTTTGCTGGTTCAACAGTCCATTGGGACATGGTCAGCCCCATGTCCCCGTCGTCAAGCTACAGCGGGACTGCTTCCAGCTTCTCGTCTCTTGCTTCTTCGAGCGCCTTCAGCGTCCATTGCGGTGAGTACCAAGAAAACCGACGTCATCCTCCGTGCGCGTTCTCATTCCGTTCATAGTACCGAGTCACCCCTCACCGTCCGCCGACTTCACGGACGCGAGGCTTCCATTTGACATATGGTCCCTCGTGTACGACAACCTGGAAGATGGGTACGACATTCATGCGCTGGCGCGCGTCTGCCGTGGACTACGCAGCACCGCACAAACCGCCATCGAGCGCCATGCAGCCCTCACGTCTGGACCCTATGGTACCGTCGTCCTCAGCTTCGAGGCGTCTGTGAATGACCTCTTCTGCCGTGCGCTCACGTCTCCCACTACAAGTCTCGCCGTACACTCCGTCCAGATTCGCAACACGGGCCAGCCAAACGGTCCCCTGGCCGCGTCTTTGGCGGCGCTTCTGCCGCTGTTGCGGAACGTCCGCGCGCTGTCGATTCACTTCGACAATGAGGTCATGGCGAACTTCTGTATTCAGGCGGGACTTCTCAACGTGCAGCTCCCGCACCTGAAGACCTTTAAGACGTCGCTCGCGTGGAGTGCGGACCTGATCGCCTTCATCAACGCACACCCAACTATCCGCGACCTCGAGATCACGTCCGAGCCGCCCGCCATCCGTCGCGAGGCCGCGGTGGCACCATCGGGTGAAGTCACACATTGCCCTCTTCGTATCCTCCCTTGGCGCGCCCCTCCTAGCTCGGACTCACCAGAGGACGCAACAGACGACGTCCGGCCGCGCTCCGGCCGCCTCCGTCTCCCCGCGCTTCGCACGCTCAACTGCCCGCCACGCTTCCTTGCCGGCATTCGACACCCAACCTCTCCTCACGGGATCACACACTTGTATGTGCGCGCGTGCACGCCCGATACGCTCGCGCATGTCGCGCGCGTCTGCGGAGAACACCTGGTTGGACTACGCCTCGGTCCCCCCTCGCGGTTCCCGGTGGACATGCAAGCGCACGCGCGTGCCACATGGACTCCCATGGAAGTCCTCGTGCGCTTCCCTAAGCTGCGGTACGTGCAGATAGATATGTTTGAGGTGCGTCTCTTTGCGTCGCTTCTCCTGAGTCGGATGTGCGGGGGAGGCTGATGTAGACCTCCTTATAGCCGGACTTCATGTTGCTCGCAATTCAGTGGCAGCCTAAGCTCGACACCAGTGCGGACAGCCCCACGCTGGCTTCTGAGAGGCTGCCTGGGCACGCGCTGACGGTGGCATGGGCACTCGACGCGGACGCGTGGGGCACGCTCGTCGATCCGAGCGAGCCGGGTCAAGTGCGCGCGATGTTCGAGGCAGCGGGGCGTGACGTGCTCCGCAACTGGGCGCCGTGGGTTGAGCGCGTCGTATATGGGGACGCTGGAGTGCCAGATACTGCGCTGAGGATTGACGAGGATGGCAATGGGCTGGTCAGGATCGAATGGGAGAGGGAAGCGGAGGAGTATTGGAAGCGGGCTTGAGGGAACTCGCGGCTGGGCGACGCGTGTAAGTATTGGTATCTTGCGCTGGGCCTGTGGTGTATTATCGCAGTTAGAGTGTGTGTATTGGTATCATTGGTATAATCCCTGTCGGATGCAGTATTCCTAGTGGCATTTCGTGGATCCATGAAGTTGGGCATGCTCATGAGTCGAACTCGCGACCGGTGTAGGTGTGCGCCTGATCACTAACGCCACGTGGCGGATATTCAGGACAGGGCAATTTACTCTTCAATCGAGCGAATGGCACTTGCCAGAAGTCTGACAGTGAGCACGACCAGCTCACTGGCAAACCTTTCGCAGAACCCTCGACAAACATTCTGCGACGCGTAGGCCCATCCCCTTCACCGCTCTCGGGGGCATCATTCGGTGTGCAGACGCTCGGATATTGGGGTCCGACTATGAGTCCGGGGTCCTGACACCGTGCGTCTGCGACGAGTCAGTCGACCTTCGAGCCCTTAGGCTCGCTCGTCGTGGTACCTCAGTGCTCACTACTTACATTCCGTAAGTTCATCATCGAGACACTGGAATGATTCGTGCTCCGCGAAGTCGTTTTATACGCGTCATTGACGGACCTCATCAGATCGCCTCTGCCCAAGGGTGTCGCGGGATGTAAGAAAAAAACCGGGGGTCGGTTTTTCTGAAGTCGAGCTCGAGACGGCAACTAACTAACTACGTAAGCGGGCGCCTCTCCATATATGGTAGGCACTGCACTATGACATCATAACACGAGCGTTTGCACCTACGGCCTGACGCGTCCATCTCCTACTCTTCCCCCTATCTCTTCCTCCGTTTGAGTGACTTGCATGCTCCACAAGTCCATCCTTTCACAGCTCCTTTGAGGTTGACACACTCCAGATGGAACTGTTCATTTAGGTGAGTTCTCGAATTGAAGTGGAGGCACTGGCATGGCCGCCGGAGGGAATTCACGTACTCACTGTGTCTCGCAGCTGCCTATACTGCGTCGTACGACACTAACTACCTCTTCAGTTGCGCGTCCACTACATAGGAATACCTCAAGCTCGCTCAAGTCCCGCGCTCTTCGCTTGCGGCCTCGGCTGGTCTGCCTGGCCTCAAGATACGTTTCCGGCACAGGAGGGGAAGGGGCGGCCTGTTAACGAGCACAACTTGGCTGGGGTGCCTTGCGTGAGGGCGGCTTCTTTGGATCTATGGAGACCGCGTAAGAATTACAGATAAGGTACGTCGCAGAAACACACCTGTTGTCCGATACTCCCCAGCGAGAGTCCACTCGGTCCCCACTCTCGCCGTCGGTCACGGTCTCGGCAACCACGCAACGTGCACTTGCCGCGCCATCTCCAAACGCCTCGCCGCCAGTCGCGCTGGCAATGCCTGCAACAAAGTGTACGTCCATTCCATCGGCACGTTCAGTTCCGTTACTTTCGCGAGACGCATCTGACTCGTCTCCGCTTCCGTCACAGCCTTGCCTACTTTGATCGTCCTGCCAGTGCGCACTCACGGGTCTCTCGGCCGCCTCTGCTTCATGTTCACTGCAGGCCAAAGGAGGGTTGCTCACGGAGTTTCTCGCCGCACTGTGCTACGCGGGTCCACGAGTGCATAAGCGTGCGGCAGGTTGGAATGTTCTTATTCGTTTATAAAGCACCGCCCTGTACACTGTACCTACTCATGAAGCACAACGCACCTCCTCAACTGTAATATATCCCTTTGAAATCCGACTGATTTTTTTCGAAAGAGCGACCTGGCCACGAACTAACTATCTACCCCCTGGTCGGGCGCTTACTTTCCGCGACACCCTTGCCTCTGCCACTCTCCGTCACCTTTGAGCGCTTGGCTACTGCATCATTTTCCTTCGATATATGGGCTTCGAAGTCCTTACGCATCTTCTCCTACTTCAGTTCATTTCCACGCGCATATACCGACTACATTCGTGATACAGAGGTAGGGGAATCAACCCTTGCTGCACAGGCGTATTTGACACTGGTGTTATCAAGCAGCACTGATGACATCTTCGCCCCAGTCCCCTGTAGGGAGGCAGTGTAACCTTCAGAACACACTCGACGAGCTGGAGAGAGACGAGCGATATTGGTTCGAGGACGGAACCATCGTTCTCATTGCCAGCGGCGCTGTCGCATTTCGCGTTTACAAAGGCCTCCTCGCAAGGGTTTCACCCGTATTCCGCGACATGTTCACCTTGCGGGAACCCGCAGGCGGCGAAACGATGGAAGGATGTCCTGTAGTCCGCCTTACGGACGCGCCTGTCGATCTACGTCACTTTCTCCACATCGTCTTAGATTGCGGAACAGAGTACGTTCTCAGCTCTGGATAGCTCAATGGTCGCTCATTCTGACCTCAGCTATGTCACGTCTGCGTGTATCACCGCTGCGGCCCTCATCTCCCTCATTCGCATCGGCCACAAATATCAAGCCGACGCCATCGTAACAGCAGCCGCAGATCGCCTCGAATCGTTCTTTGATGTCGATTCCGACATAGCTTGGCTCGAATCGGTTTGGGCCGAGGGGGGCGATTGGGACTCCGCGTGGCGGACGGCCGAGGAGAAGCTCCATCTGTCGGTTCTCACTACCGATGCCGTTGCAGTTGCGCAAGTAGCGCGACTGGTCAATCGTCCGTGCATGCTCCCTCTCTCCCTCTACATCTGCTGCTTTCTTGGCTCCAGACAACTCGTGTATGGGGTTCATGACACTGCCGGAGGTGTAGAAAAGCTTTCGGAGGAAGATCTGTCGCGATGTCTTGCCGCGATACCTCGTCTCACATTCGCCGCGGAGAATGCCGTCTGGAGAACTTTCGATCTCGGGCGGGAATGGGAAGACGGGAAGCTCTGGTTCACCGGTTGCGCAAATCCCAATCAATACGCGGAGAACCTGACAGGAGGATGGCGGTGCAAGGATGCTGCTCTCAAGATTCTTCTGGAGTGCGGCTTGCGCGGTCGTACTCTGGAAGGTCAGCCCCTATCCCAGATTTTTCTGCGTTTTGACCGGCGGTTTCCTCTCACCTCCGAGCACGTCAGCACCCGCTGGTCTGGCATGTGCCATTCTTGCCAGGGCCATATGAGGACTCGATGGCGAGAAGAACTTGTCAAAATCATGAACAGGTTAGACTCGATCTTCGACTTAGTGCCGGCGGAGGAAGAGGACCTTTGATATCGAGTGAAGTTCTGATGTGAGTATTTAGTATGTTGATAGACACCCGCTGTGCTGATTATGTATTTATAGCCGTCTCTGCTACTGTCGATTCCTCGTTTTCCCGCGCGGCTAGTACCATTAACCTTTGTATATACAATAGACTGCGTCAGCCCTTCACGAAGTCTCCATTCTAGTTGTTCACCGATTGCCGGTGGTCGTTCACACTCTCCGCGGCAACCGACATATCTACGTCAACTCGTGTCATTGCCACGAGTCCTGCTACGAACTCGGATGCCAAGCTCGGCGATCACGCGCACCCACCTTGCCCGTGTCCGACTCGGATTAGCTCGCCCGCGTCATGGGAAATATGGCGCATTACCTTTCAAACTTGGTAGTGGCAGCACTCTAGTAACTGCAGGCGTTTGAATGGACGGTGCTGCGGCCCCTTGTCTTTGCCCGTTCAGGAGGTAATCTCAGTCGTAGGCGTACTTCCCGGTTTCCCACCTCCTCAACTTCGCACTCAGCTCCCGTAGGGCTATGGTGATTGGATCATAACGCTCGTTACGTGACGAGAGCTGCAGCATGGGGCGATTACCGATCTAAGTCTTCCCGGTATGTCAAACTAGTACTTAATACCATTCAACCTCTCCTCATTTGATCGATTTCCCTTGCTAGTACCGTTGCAGTTGTACATGTTGCCCGAATTGTCCAACATCCGTGCATCCTCTGCGCCTCACGCCCTGGTCCCTTAGCTTATTCATTAGGAGAGTGGCATATTACTCTTCGAAGATAAAAACTGGATATTAGCAAGCCAACAGCTGCAGCATCACCGGGGCTTTACGCATGGACGACGCTGCGGTCGCGACTTCAACCCGTATTTATATGACCGCCATCCACCGTCTCACTTTTAGCCCTCTTCCCTACCTAGCCAATTTGCACTACATAGCAGTGAGTTTTCCACTGACGAATCATGTACCACTGGAGAAGTATCCCGATGAACTGCGACCACAGGTCACACCATCATGACCACCGACCCCAACCCACCGCCCACACCGACCCCCACCGAGATCAAGAAGGATGACAAGTACTGGTTCGAGGACGGGAACATCGTCCTAGTTGCGAACCACGCCGTCGCCTTCAGGGTGTACAGAGGCCTCTTGGCGCGTGTCTCCCCAGTCTTCCATGACCTCTTCGTGGTCGGGTGCCCCGACGAGCGCGAGACCATGGACGGCGCGCCCGTAGTACATCTCTCCGACCACCCGTCCGACCTGCGCGCGTTCCTCAAGCTGTTCATCGACATGCCCCCTCGGTACGCGTTTCCATCACCTCTATCCTTGACCCTCGTTCCTAGTGCGCATACGAGGGGGCTGATATCCCTATTCCCATTGTTCCGCCATACAGGGCATTATCAGAGAACATTCCCATGTCCTTCGTGACGCTCGCCGGGATCATTCGCTGCGCGCACAAGTACCAAGCAGACGACGCCCTCCAAGCCGCACGCGCGCGCCTCGTTCGCGCGCTCACGCCTCCCAGCCACTTGGGCGACATGCGCTTTGAAGAGCTTCTAGAGCGATGGCGCACAGAGTCTCTGGTCCCCGACATCGAGATCAACGACGCCATCGAGGCTGTCGCGCTCCTGAGACTCGGATTGGCCACACGTGGCCACGCGGGCCAGCAGCACCCTCCACTTTGCGTCACGCTCCAATTTCTGTGGGAATTCTACCTCTGTCTCCTGTGTGAGCCGCGCGTGCGCAGGAACGGCGTTCCCGCGACCGCGGAACGGGTAGGGGGACGCCTTGGGGAGGCACAGTACGCACTGTGCGAAGAGTTCGGGGAGAGGTTCAGGCGGGAGACTCATCGGGTCGTGCAGGTGGCCTTGTGGAGCCTGCTCACACTGCTGGACCCCGACGAAGAGACGCAGAGGGTGTCCCCCGGGGTGCACTTCCGGTCGAGGTGTAACAACACAGAGGGCCCGGGGCGATGCCTGAAGGTGGCTGGACAGATGATGATGGCGCACGGGGCGAGCTCGGTCTTATATGGGCTGAAAGACCTTTTCGTGCGCATGGATCTGCGAGAAACGCGCTCGGATGAGTTTGACGAGTACTACGGGAAGCTTTGCAATGGCTGCCAGGAGTCGCTGCAGCAATTTTCCTCGTTTGCGATCACGTCTTTCGTTTCGTCTTGGGGAGCCTCCGAGCGTGCCCCAGCTGATAATCCTGAACCGGAGCCCGCAGTGGAATTATGGTAGATTACCCACGCTCGCAATCGACATTGCCCGCACCTGTTGTACAAATACAGTCCCGAAAGAAATGTAACCGAGACTCACAATGCCCAAACCCACGAGCTACAGCTCCTCCTTGAACCGACTCTCGCCCTCACGCGGCCCCTCCGCGCCCTCCGCGCCCTCCGCGTCTTCCGCGCCGTGCGGCGGACGCCCCTCAGGCGCCTTCTCCTGCTGCCGCTTGCTCGGCCGGCGGGACACGCTCGCGCCCTCCTTCTTGTCGACCTGCGCGTGCGTGCATGTCAGCTCAACAGCTCCGCGCGCCGCGTCGAGGACCGGCCTCTTACAGGGTACCCGTTCGCGCCGTACTCCATCATCTCCGCCCCGCGCGCCCCAGCACCATGGCCGTGGTTCGAGTACTCCGGCGGACCGTCCTCCCCATCCGTCACCGCGCCCTCGCGCGCCTCTTCGAACCTCTCCTCGTCGTCATCCTCCGCGTTCTCCTCCTCGACGCTCGACCCCTCGTCCTCCGTCTCCCCCGCGCCCTCCTCCTCCGACGTATACCCCGCAGCACGCACAGCGGCCGCCACCGGGCCCGCGCGCTCCATCTGCTCCGAAGCGACGAGGTACCGCGCGCAGAGCATCCGCGCGTCGTTCCACCACTCCATCATGTCCTCGTGCGAGCGCGCGCGGAACGCCCACGCCCGCCCGCTCCCCGCCGCGCTCCCCTTGCGCGACAACGACAGCGAATCGCGCAAGCCGCGCAGAGACGAACCGGCGCGTGTGGTGCCCGTGCCGTCCTTGCGCTCCTCGATGTGGAACTTGTGGCTCTTGCCCGAAGGGGCCGAGGGCGGGCCGAGCGTGCACATGGGGAGGAAGAGCGAGAACTGGGGGCGGTCCGCGAGCGCGGGGTCCGAGCTCGCGAACTCGTGCAGGAACCCGGCGGGGGTGAGGACGTAGTAGGCCTCGCGGTACGTGCGCGTGTAGCGCTTCTTGCGCTCGAGCAGCCCGGTGTGCACGGGGATCACGCTCGGGTCTTCCTTGGACGGGTAGTTGATCACTTGCGGGTCGCGCAGGGGCGTCTCGGGGTCGACGAGGTGGTCTTCGCGCGCGGCGAAGGAGATCCATTCGCGGTCCGGGGGGAGGGCGGACATGTCGCGTTGGAGGTTGCCCCAGACTTCGCTCACGGCGGTGTCCATGCGCGTACGCCACTCGGAGAAGGTGGCCCAGGCGGACTGGACGGCCTGGATGAGCGAGGCTTCGAACATGGCGGAGGACGCCTGGGTGAGGAGAAGGGACTTCTGGAGAGCGTTCTCAGTGTGGACCTGCTTGACGAGCTGGCGGTAGACGGCCTGGTTGGCGACGTAGGGGTCTGTCTTGGCGGTGACATTCAGGGGAGTGTTCTTGAGGACGGAGATGTTGGTGCCCAGGTCGCCGATGAGCTTCGCGGAGAGTTCTCTCTCCTTCGCGACTGAGGTAGCGAGTTTGCCCGTATCGTTTTGGATGTTCTTGGGGGCGAGTTGAGACGCGACGAAAGGGGGGTCACTGTCAGCTCACCTTGATGTGCGCCTTAATCTCTGCCCTCAGCTTCTGCAAGTGCTGCACGATGGAGCCGTCGACGGTACGACCGAGGTTTGCATGTTGGTCAGCGATAGCACGCGTCTTGTCGCGAATGCCGTAGAAGATGTCCTGATAACGCGCCCGTTGAAGCGAATGCACGTCGAAGTAAGGATAGGGGGCGCACCTGAAGACCTCCTTCCCCTAAGAACTGGTTGCCGGCGCGGAAAGGCACCTGGATGACGGCGCCGAGCTTGGTCATCTCGCGGGCGACATTGTTCTCAATGTCCGCGATGCCCTCAAAGTAGGCTATGAGCTGCTTTACGATGGCCTTCCAGGCAGTGAAGCGTTCGATGAGGATGTCAGAGGGGCGGAGGTCGTGCGGAGCGATGTTCTTCTTGATGAGGGACTGGCTGCGGGAGACGGTCGAGCCATGGCGGCTGGCGGGCCGGGAGAGGGACGTCGCGCGGGATATCGAGACTGTTTCTCCGTTCATGTTGGGCGAGGAGGAGGACGAGTGGGGAAGCGGAGTGGGGCAGGAGGCAGGGGCGGATTATAAGCGAGAGGGACCCGCGCTGGGTTCCACCGCGCCAGGTCGCGTCAGGCGCCCATAGCCGTTGACGTCACCGTTCGTCCTCCACCCGCGATCCCATCTTTGGCTCCGTCGTCATCCAACCGATCCGCCTCATGTCTCTCGCTCCCGCTGGCATCCGGTACAGCCCATGGCGCGAATGTCACAGCTTCCAGATACTAGAACGAACGATCCTGTGCAGGGCTCCTATAGCCTAGCTGAGGTAAGGCTGCCACCGCCATTTCTTGTGTTCGAGTCAACTCAGGTTCTCAGTCAACGCCGCGTGTCGTACATTGTGCGTGAACCGGCTCTTAGTGAGTATGGCAGTCTCGAAAGACATTGTGGACGTCTGAAAATCGCACCAACGTAGGCTTCACTGATCTACGCGGCGCTACCAGTTAACCTTCCATGTTCTGCTATCAACGCTTAATCTGGCAGTATCGATCCGCAACACGCTTGAAATGACCGTCGACCCGTCGCGTCTAAGCACGGCTCTCGTGGATTCATAGTAAGTATCTAATATGTGACGGGATCCTGTCCAGTGCCATGAACCGCTGATTGTACCCGGAAGTTCGCACAGCTACGTAAACATCGGCCGCAGTCTGTGCTCTCCGCCCTGGGCACCTGGCCCTAATATGTGCGCGCCTCAAAAGCGTCTGGGCTTCCTGTGGAATACTTAAGCCTGAGGCTTCCCTTCGCCCCAATTGACCCCACCTGATCCTCTTGCACCCATGTCAAACACTATCGACCGTCTTTCCAGCCAGGGAGGGGAGCCAATGGGAACAGGTGGGCTCGAGCCACTCATCTTCCCCTCTCAGATCACGGCGGTTCTAACCATGCCCCCAGCTGTACTATCCCAATTCCCAGACGAGCTCTGGGTCGAGGTCCTGTACCACGTCCCGGACTCGCTTGACATCATCAGCTTCGCCTGTGCGTCCCAACGTATGCACGCCATTGCTAAGGAGTTCCTCGAGAACGCAATCGTCGAGTTCATCTCCGAGGACGCCATCCTCCAATCCCCCCAGTCTCCAATCCGCCAGTCCCGCCACGCCGCCTCCCTCGTGCGGCACGTCGTCATCCGCTACATGGACACAGACAAGACGATCCTCGCGCACATCATCGCGATCCTCAACGCGATTCCCACCATCCGCACCCTCTCCCTCTACGTGCCCGAGAACGTCGCCCACACCGCCCCAAAGGAAGCCGAGGCCCTTCTCCTCGCCGCGCACTCCCCCGGAGCGCTGCGGCGCTTCACCACCACGCTGCGCTTCGACCACGACATGCAAGCGTTCCTCAACGCCCACCCGAACATCGAGGAGCTCACGTTCGTCTCGGAGGGCCATATCGGGGACGTCGTCTTCCCCCCTGCCCTCCGCACGCTCTCGTGCCGCTGTGAGACCAACTTCCCATTCGACTCCCTCCGTGGGGCCCCGCCCGTCTCCCTCACGCACCTCCAGATCACCGGGCGCACCGATATCGGGGACCTTCGATCCTTCCAAGGTTCCGGGGGCCTTCAGTTCACCGGAAACGTGACTGTGGCGAAGCAGCTCTTCAGCCTCCTCAGGGACCGGAACCGCGGGGGCGCTACTATTGCTAGCCAGCTCGTCGGGCTGTGTATTGGGGATTACGACCCGAAGGATGAGTATATCCCGGATGAGGACCACGGAGAGAGGTACCTCCAGTCGAGGCTGGAGCAGATCATCGAGTATTGCCCGCGCCTCAAGTACCTGCAGGCGTACATGCGCACCGTGAGTCCTTTCTATTCTGTTCTCCCCAAAGCTCGCCCAACGATCCGCACGCTCAACCCCACTTTCTCTTCCCCCGCTCGTCGCTCGTCATACGTCATACATAGGGCCGCATCCCAGCCTACCGCGCCACCCCCGCCTCCATCGCCCAAGGCCTCACCCGGCAACTCCACCTCGCCGAGAACGAGCCCATCCTCTGGCTCTCCGACAGCTTCCCACCCGGGGGCGCGCGCGACGTGGCGATCGAGTGGGTCCTTGGGGAGGGAGGGCGGAACGATAAGGGCTGGTCGGTGAATAGGACGACGGAGGCGTTCGCGGAGGAGGTGTTGAGGTGGGGAGAGGGGTGTGTGAAGAGCGTTGCGTTTGGGGAGAGAGGGGGGGTGGGGAGGGAGGTGTGGCTTGAAGGAGAAGGAAAGGGAGAAGGGGGAGACGAGGGGGAGGGAGACGAGAGGACGCTTGTGGGAAGGAGCGTGGAGATTGACGATAAGTTTTGGAAGAGGGACTGATTGGGTGAGTGTTCCGCTGCAGTGGATAGGGATATGCGGATGTCGCTGACGGTTCAGTTCAGGCCCGGGGACGCTGCTTGAACGAGATCATCGTCGTCTATGATACATGCGTGTACGTTATTTGGTCAAGGTCTTACGGACTATGGAATCCTCTTTCTTTCACGGCGCACTCGAACTCACGGACAAGGCATGCCCATCACATCCGCATCTCCTCGCCCAACTGTCCTCGTACACGATGAATGGCTCACCGTGACCACCCACCCCTTATGTCGGATGTTATTCTCTGGTCTTACCTCCGGCCACCGGAGACTTCGGATGCTAACGCGCAAGATCAGAAGCATGCTTGAATTTCCCCAAGTAAGTTGTACGCTTCGCTCTTCACATGCCGTGTTCTCATCAAGCTCATGCGCATCGCTGTCAGACCGCAATCCTCACCGATCCACGACCTGTTCTCGCGCATGGCCTTCTGACGCAGGTATCGGGGCCGTTCTTATAGTCTCCGTGCGTGGTATCGCATTATCACTGCCTTCTAATTCAACCACCGAATGCACATAGAAGGTGGACCGCAACGTAAGGCTGTCAGAATGTCGGGCCCCGCCTGTGTTCCCTGCTCTGCCCCTGATCCTAGTACGTGCGCGCTTCGGACACGTCTAGAAGCTCGCTTGGATACTGAATTTTGGAACGCGGACAGAACTATTCGCCACATCCGGGATTCTATGGTCTAGATCATCAAACGCCTTTTCCCTGTGTTGCAGCGGAGGCAGGGGATGGAGCCGTGGATGGACTGTGAGTACGCTTGTTCAATCAAGTATCCGTTTGCGAGTGAGCCTCTGACGCGTAATACATTCTGTAGAAGCCGCCACCATGGCTCAAGACAAACTTTACCAGCACAGTGGCGATCCTCTTGAACACTATCCTCAACTCTCCGCACCCTCGACTCCAGAAGGACTCGCATGGATTGCACCGTCATATCGCTAGGTACCCGTCGTTGTTGATGTCACCGCCGTTCGTCTCTCACCCGCTCCGATGCTGCAGTTCGAGACTGTGGCCGTACAATGGATCCTCAGCTCTGAAAATCAGGGGCAGGTATGTCGAAAAGCGCGTAGCGCACGCTACTCCGAGAGGTACTCGCCTTCACCACTTCCTGCGTTTCGATCACGACATGCAGGCGTACATGCGTATAGTACGTTTTCCGCACACCCCCACATGTACGGCAATAGGCGGCACCCCAATGTTCACTCATGCGGACCACAAGGCTACGCTGGCTACTTGCTTGAAAGAATTCCGGTTCGCTCGAGCGACCGCACCGAATCGCCGGACCGGTGGCCTGTCCGGGATCCGGACTGATATCCGCCTTCCAGACTCAAATAGAAACTCGATCTCCTGACTGGGAACGGGTGCGGTGGCAGTATAGGTGTCGTCATAGAATGCCCTCATCGGCAGAAGCCGGCTTTGATAATGCCCCAGCGTGCCGCCGTCGTCCTTCTCTTCCCTAGAGACACACTCAGCTTCTACCACTACAGTGCGTGCTTTCAAATCCTGTCCAAGCAACGAACGACTCAGAATGCGTATCACAGATGTCAGCTACGAAGAGGACGGTGCGTTCCATCGATGCGATAGGGCTTGAGGTCGAGGCCGCGGACTTACTCTCTTCTGAAGGGCAACCCAATATCCAGCATGTCACTCTTGCGCAGACTCCTCTAGAAGGGTCTCTCAACCGCGATCAGTCCTTTTGGTTCTCCGATGGGAACGTCGTCTTTATCGCTAGCGGCGAAACCGGCTTCCGCATCCACCAGGGAGCGATCGAGCGCCATCAGGAGCGAGATGATATCCTCGAGTGGAAGTCCCTGTGGAAGGTCTCAGGCCAGACGGTGGAAGGTTGTCCAGCGGTACGAGTCTCTGACTCCGCGCACGACTTCAAACACCTTTTGCGCGTTCTTTACGACAACTTCGGGTCAGTCCAAGATCTCCGCGCGCGTGATAGTCGTAGCAACGGCCGCTCATCCGCCGCTGTACACAGGGACCGTCAGCAGCTCATGCCACTCAGCCAGCTGATATCTATCATTCGCCTCAGCTACAAATACGAGATGTTCAAGATACTCGACGAAGCAACGATACGTCTCGAATCCTTCTTTCCTCGCAAGTTCGACGTCTGGCTGGCCGCCGAGAACATCCGACGTGACTATATGCGTACAGAAGATGCCGTAGAAGTCATCAACCTCGTCCGCACGATGAGCAACAGGTGGCACTTTGTCCTACCCTCCGCGTTCTACCTCGCGAGCCAGCTTCCCTCGCGCGCGATTCTGGAGGGCGTCGTGCGCGCGGACGGCACTCGCGAAAAGCTCCAGGTTGCATACGCGGAGGCGTGCATTGCTTTGCAGAAGGCCTGTATGGTCGCGTCTGCTGTGACGCACGCGCACGTGTTCGACACAGGAGGGGGCGCGCAGTGCCAGCGGTGGTTCGGTGGGACGTGCTCGAGGCTGCTGCGCGAGGCTGGTAACAGAAGCAAGGCAAAATCGATGAGCGGGGATCCTCTGGGCGACGGGGTGAGGAAGCTGATTGACGCAGTTGAAGGGGAGAAGACTGGTATATGTAACGGGTGTCTGGAGGAGGCGAGGAAGACGGAGAGGATGAGGAGGGAGGAGTTTTGGGAGCGTCTTCCAAGTCTCATCCGCGTGTCAAGAGCTTGGGGAGGGTCAACTAGTAAATATTTGTCACTTTGAATCAACCATATCGTTGCATGCTCTGGTCGCGCATATAGAACCGTATAGAATGAGGTCAAGCGCCGGCGCCACAGACGCGTAGAGGCTCGCACGCGACGCGTCCGTCACGTGGCTCAACGCATGCAATAGCGGCGTGGTTTGTGGTAGTGCGGGCGCCAACGACCGACCTCTCTTTGACCGCTTTCTCTCCCATCGGTCGCATCGCCTTTCCGCGAACACCCTCGCGGATCGTGCGCGAGGCTCTCTGGCTGAGTTTCCCGTCTTCAGAACCGTCTCTTTCTCCTCAATACCGGTCCCAGCGACCATCGGAAAAATTTTCTTGCTCTAACCACTACCTAGGACCACTGCCACGACACAACGACGTTTCTTCACGCGATGGCTACCGCTACGATGCTCCCATTGTCCGCCTCATTTTCTGTCTCCTTCTCTCACAGCGCGAGCCATCTCAGTGGCAAAGCGACTGGCTCCGCCTCTTTTGTGTGGGAGGACCACGCAGTCGGCCTGGGCGACCTCTACCCGATGCTTGCCCCGGCCACAGCGCCACACAGACGCGACACGGGCGGCAACGGCATGCTCACCATCAAACGTGAGTTTTGCGCTTTGGGTGTGGGGAAGCTACACCGGTTACTTACCGCGACTCTTGCAGCGTCTGGTCTCAAAGGTGGTGGGCCTGTCCGCCGACCACCACTGGCTCCGAAACCGCTATCGTCGCGCAATCTCCAAGACGAGAACAAGCCCTCGTCAGTTGCTGGTGCGTGCATATAGTGACGTTTCTGCTTGTTGTTTTTTGACGCCCTCTTCGCCTTCAGAACGTCGGATCGCGCCACTTCCGAAGTCCAAACAGTCCAAACCACCGGTCGTCCCGATGGTCGAGGAAGACTGGACCGAGGATTGTGGGCATTAGTGCTTTCCTAGCGAGGAGCTCCTCACTGACATTCTCATTGCAGACGTCTTCGAGGACGACGAAAACCCCTTCATCTCGCCTCCGACTGGCGAAGGAGAAGACGAAGCCGATGTTCCATTCTGCGACGCGCCGGATGTTCCTCCCACTCTTCCCCCGACGTGGCAACACCGAACCCCAGAGGGCTCATACGACTCTCTCACACAACCTCCTTCCCAGTGTACGTCGGTAGCCTCGCGTTGCTCGCCCCCCATCCGCCCCTTGTCCACGCGGACGACTGCCTCGCGCCACCCACGTGGCTGGACCCCGCCAGGCCCTTCTCCGCTCTCCCCCCGCCGTACCGAGCCCGCGATGTCCCGCAACCTCTCCGGCGACGCCACGTTAGAGGGCCTCCTGAACGACATCCTGTTCAGCATGTCTGCTGACGACGCCCTACGGCGCCGCCCCGACCAGCCTGGGTCCCTCGCTGTCCGCCCTCTCCCGCGCATGCTCGGTGGTCGGACCCACGGCCGCGTCTCACCCTCCCTCCGGCTCGCGCTGGCCAAAGTCCGCCTTCTACGACACGTCTCCACGCTGGACGTAGAAGACCCAGTGCTCGACGCGCTCGACGAGCGCACGCTCGAGTTCGTCCTCGACGCCCAGGCCGCTCTCCTACGCGTCCCTTGCGGCGCTGCACCTGCACTGAGCCTGCTCCCGTTCGAACGGGTATGCCCCGGGGAGGGCGTGCAGAGGTTCGGCACGCCCGCGCGCAGGACGAAGTGGGCGGCGCACAGGTCGATGCCGTGGCGCGTGATGGACTACGCGAAGTCGGCGGAGCGGATGCTCGAGCGGAGACGCGCGGCGGATCGGGTGTTCGCGCTGAGGCGGGGGTGAAGCCGCGGCGTGTATAGTACGCTGCTGTTGATGACGATTTCTACGGACCGCGACGACCTCTTTCATGAATGACGACCTCGCGACGTTGTAACGACTTCCCGGCTTAGGTCTCGCATCTCTTGGTTTCCTTGTCCCTCGCCGCGTTCCTGATGTTTATAGTCCGTGTATCTGTAGATAGTGTAGCATTACTTTTGCCCCACTGCCTGTCCCTCCACCACCTTCCTGTCCTCGTCCGTCGCTCTGGCTGTTTGCTGTGCACCTCACTCGCGTTGACGTTGTTGTCCAGTACCATGCCACCCCATCCTCTATACACCACCTTCTATGCCTTACGTCCCAACCACCGCGCAATGCCATTCATTTGTTGTGCGACATCTGCTCTCCGCGAGGTCTGACCGCGCTGTATGCAAGTTCACGGGTTGGCTGCGAAGTGTCCGAGGATCCCGGGCGTAAGTTCAGCCGCATCCGTTGGCAGTCGCACGTTCAAGCCCGCCACAAGGCGATCTCGCGCTTTTACACGACCATGTCTCTGGAGTCTCCTTGCTCGCTGCATTGCCTCTACTCTGAGTTACACTCGCAATCGCCTTCGCGCCCTTCGGAACATATACACGCTCAACAGACACACCGGGACTTGAGTGCCACGGTCTCACGGACAGCGGGACTCTTGCGGTACACGTCCCGGCGATAGCTTCCATCCCGCATCCTCAAGCCCCGACACTAGGTTTGCGGGCCTCGCGAGGCACGGAAGGCTCGCGCAAGGAAGACGTACTCCTCGTACACCGTTGCCCGCATGCTAGTAGCCCGCCGTCTCCATGACTTATTGGTGGCTTGAGAATTTGAGGTGCGAGTGCTTGACTTGATCACGTATTTGAGAACACGCTCTTGGGCGAGACGGCTGCTCCGCACGCGCGGTATCCGTAGGACAGAGACTTCGATCACATAGAGGAGCAGCTAAAGAGACAGCGAGGACGCGACAAATCCAAGTCGCGTCCTCGCTGCCTCGAAAGGCGGCGGCGCGACGCGCCTCGTTCCCCGAGCCGACGAAAAGCTTGTTCGTGTTATTTTGAGAAGCCACAGATAAACAAGCGCAAACAACGTCTCTCGAGCGGCGCCACACTCTGACGTGGTCACATACCGTCACATTTTCGGGCACTTCGGGTACCCCCGAGTGGTCGGCGGGTGTGACTGCTGCGGCGAGGGTGTGGTCGTCTCGTCTGCCTCTGCGTTTCGCGGGACGAGGACAATGGAGAGGATGAGGGCGCAGTAGTGCGTTATCGGGCTTCTCGAGATGATCCCCTTTCGGAGTCATAACCCTAGGGATTGCGTCGGGGCGGTATGGGAGATTTCTTGTGCTCAGCGATATTAGGCATTGCCGTTTCAGCATCTGCTGGAATGGGCTTTTGTGCCCCGTTTCTTATTAACGTGGCAAATTCCCGGGTACCACGATGATCCTGCCGGGAGTGTACGCATGATAGGCCTCGCTACGCACGGAGTACAGACTAGTGTGGGAGGAGATAGTCGTGGTCTTGATCGATCAAGACTTGAGCCTCGCCGCCTCACTTCTCAGATGACTATAGTGCTCCTTGTAAGCCGATTTGAACACGGGCGCGAAACGATGCGACGCGACGGCGCGTCAAGTCTCGTGACATTTGTTGAATCCACCTTTGGGCGAGCAAAGTTCATCGGCTAACTCCCTCCGCCAGGGCGGCGGAATTGTTCAGCCGCGTGGTCAAATCCCGCAATAAAAGCTGGCGCGGGCTGGGTTCTCACTTCAGTCTCTCGAGTCTCGACCACCACCTCCTCCACCCGCTTTCGCCTTCGCTCTTCCCCCCTCTTCGGGGCTCGTATTCGTTCGCCCTATCGCCTTCTTCCTGGTTTCGCTCGCCCATAGTGAGTGCCCAGACCATCCTCCCTCTCCTACTGCCCCATCTCATTGTCATGGTCCGTGCACCACCCGTAGCCACGCTCTTAATGAACTCGATGGAGTCTTTCGCCGCCAACCCGGCTTTCTTTGCGCACGTTCTCGACGCGTACCACGCGTGGCATGTTCAAAACAACGCGACTATCGCGGCCGGCCTCATCGACGACACGCGCGAAGACGACGAAGGTTACGAGACCTCCTCATCGATACCCAGTCTGATGACGGTGACGGACGACGAGGACGAGGACGAGCCGTCCGAACCGTTGCGCTCTGACGAAAGAGTGGGTGGTGTATGGGGCGTGTTCTGGGTTCATGACTACGACGGCGCGGGGGAGACGACGGACACCGCCCCCCTTCGTATGGCCCCAGACGGGGATCTGGTGCCAACAGAAGACGAAGAAGTGGAAACGGAGGGGGTGGAATACGAAGATGGTGAAGAGGCCGACGATGAGGACGGGTGGTGGTCTGACGACGAGGAGGACTAGTTGATACGTTGCCGCTCTTTTCCACGCCGGGGCTACCCCAGCATCTCCCACTCAGTCTTCTCTGCGTCTTTCCCCTATGCCTATCCTTTTCGTTTGGTGTTGAGCGTTCGTCTGTCTACTATGCTACCTTTCTAGTTAGATCATTAATCCCTGCGTTGCCTTCTCATCGTCTTCATCGCACTCCGTACTCCTTTATCGAATCACTCCCTGTTATCATCTGGCTGTACTCGCTGTCTTGCTGTGTAGAACAAATTTATTCGTGTTGTCTTTGCAGCGCGTCGCTGGAACCAGCTGTCTGTCACGAGCCATAGAGCAGGTCGCCGCTGGCGCCACCCGTGCCGTCTGTTGTTCCCTCCCTTCGGTCTCGTTGAGTGTACCGATACGACAAAGAATGTCGAGCATGGTAGAGCTCGACCGACCTCGCGTGGACCTCGCTGGTCAACACGGGCTGAGCTGTGCAGCCAATCAGCGTGCAGGAGCCTATGGGCGCCAAACAGGAGTCGCGCGGCGCGCGCGTCGTCGGCAGCGACGTCGAGAACCTCTTCGCTCTCAATACCTCCACCCGCCTCCCCGCAGGCCCATCTACTGGAATCGTGAATGCATGATCACGACAACATCTGCTTTGAAGATGGCCTCTGATGATGCACAAACGCGTTCCGCGCTGTGTGCGGATCAACGCGATTGTCATTGGCAGAGGCGGCTGCGCAATGAACGTATGTGCCGTGTCTTCACCTTGTGTCGATAATGGGCATATTCTCATTTGCCTCTCACCAATCAGTTCTTTCATGAAGCGGAGGTGGATTATCTGGCACAAAGGGAAAGCGACAGGATATAAAACCGTACTCCGGTGCCGTGTTGTATCCTGTCGCTATCCCTTCTGGCCGTATCGGGGCAGAGAGGACGCTAGGCTACTGTGCCACTTCATTATTCCTCCCGTAAGCCTTTGTCTTTGTTGATGCGTGTTTGTGTGACTCATTCTTCCTCGTTGAGCTAGCATCAGCTCGGCACCTAGGCTTCGACTAGCGTCTCTCCCTCCCACGCTACACACAGGTCGCCAGCACACATAAGGCTTCACGCGTGGCCCTTAGCTTCAACGCCTACACAAAAGCCTTTGACGTCCTTATGCACGGCCGCATTCGTCCACAGCCGCGTGGACGCGCGCCTACTGGTGGTATATGTTCGACACATGTTGCGCGCTTACGCCCACACCACTCTTTCGCTACAGCCGCCACCTTGTCCGGGACCGCGGCGTTCTTCTCGCACTCCAACTCGCTTAAATCACACACATCAAAATCCGCTTCCAATGTCGAGCCAATTCTCTTCTCAGTTGTCCGGCGCCTCGGGATGGATGTCGACGGGTCGCCCTGCGGTCGAGCCTGAAGAGTGGTCAGGCTCGGCACCCGTGGTGGCGGAGGGGCAAGACGAGGTCTCCGATACACCACCAAACGCCCAGAAGCCCCCTAGTTGGGCCCGTCCGCGGCAATATAGTACGTCTCCTCCCCTCCGTCTTTGCCCAATTTGTGCTGACGTTCGGCATGTGGCGCAGACCACTCCCAAGAGCCGAAAATCGTTATACTCGGCGATAAAGTTTACTTTGGCTCTTTGTCACGTACGCCGCATCCCCATATAGTCCTACGAGTTTGGTTATAACTTCTTCAAACCGTCCAGCGAGCCACAGCGAAGAAGACGACGAGGTGGTCGAGCCGCCATCGAGCGACGATGGCCCTCACAACGCCGCGACTTACCAACAACAGGAAGGGTGCAGCCAACCACAGGAATCAATGCCCCCACACGAATACGATCTCGATTCCGACATCTCAACCGCAGTCGGCGTCTCCGTTCCCTCGCTGTACGCGCCATGTCTAGACGTTGAAGACGCACGGATGAGTGACAGCGCTATTCTCCGGCCTCCCCAACCTCCATCAAAAGACGGCGCCACCGATAGCGAGATGGAGGTGTACGAAGCGGAGCAAGAGCGCTGGGAACGCGCCTTTCTCGACGACGTTCCGCTCCCGCCCAACCAGCTGCATGGGCTCCCGCTCATGCATCTTCAAGAGTCCCTCTACCGGCGGAGGGAGGCGCAGCCCAGCCGGAAGCGCGCGGTACCGCTCGAGAATCGGTACAAGCAGCCGCGCCTAAGGAAAGAAGTTCTCAAGGCGACGCTCCTGAGGTGAGTTTTCGATTCCGTAGAACATGCGCTCAGTCCGCAAACCACTCACAACGCCCCCAGAAGGAAGCTCGGATGGTCCGCCAAAGTCACCGTTCGCCTCCCGAATCCTACGCCGGCACCACCGACCTCCACGCTCGCTCCAGTGCTGGCCTCGAGCCACCGCACTAACGGCGTGGCGGACGTCCCGTCCCCGCCTCGCGTCTCATTCGCCCACATCGAGCGGGCCCTGGCACGCACACGCGCGGACGCCCCGTCTGTCTCCGGGCCGCTTCTTCTGCCCCAGAGGTCAGAAGAGGACGTGCAACACGAGTTAGAAGAGGCATGGAAGAAGTACCACATGCTTCGCCAGTTCGTACCGTCCACGGGCTCGGCCGACGACAGCAGGTAGACGGCGTCGGAAGAGATCGGCTTGATGGTACGCGTCTTCGTTTCGCTTGTACGTTCCTCGCTCACGGGATCTGGCGTGTACAGGAGCGCATGCTGTGGCGCTTCCACGTTCTAGTCGGCCCTCGACCGGAACGAAAATAGGAGCGTTCCAGTGGTGAGTCCTTCAGTGTCTGCGTCTTGCTCCTTTCGCTCATAGTGTAGCTTTGCGTCAGCATGGACGGTCCATGGCATCCTCAAAATGTCTGAAGATTGGATCTCGGAGACGACGAATCAAAGGTACAATACCGCAAACTGAGCTTGGGTACCGAGCGAGTAACGACAACACCGCTCGCAAGGCATCTTGTCTTTGGTTCAAGAGCACGGGTGGTAGATGCAGCGTATGAGGTGTGCATTTCCAACACACTCTTGCCATGTCGTGGGCGCTGACCGTCTCCCTTCGGTCCACCTACTAGACGTTGCGCGAACGGACATACATAGCATGCACGTGTCCGCGCTTCTAGCCCTCCCGAACAGCCGAACGTCTGGTGAGTACTGGCGCGCACTCATCGACCACATCCATTCTGACCCAACGCGGCGTTCTACTAGCTTCCCTGCCGCCCTTGTATCTAGCGCTGACGCTCTAGCACCGGGGCCCCATACCCACACACGACACCTGCTATGCAGACGAAAGGACGGCCGCGGCGGACTCTCAGTCCGGACCTTGAAGGAGAGTTGGAAGGAGGCACCGCAAGCAATCGCCGCGGGACAACCCTGAGGGGGACATGGCCCGCAATAGAGTAGATACTTATAAGAGTTGCCGCTTTGACTACTGGTACATAACAATATTCTACCTGCTTGTTATCCTGCTGTCGAGAACACGGGCTGGCAGCGCGCTCAATGGTAGCGCGCTCATCCGAGTCGAGAGAGGTGGCGGTATCATCGCTTAGTCATCATATCTCATCGATCCAAGTCGGAATGATTTCGTTCAGAGACGCGACGTCAAGCTTGCTTCCGCCCTCTAACGTCTCTTACACAGTCGATGCTCGTGACTGCGATGCTTCCATCTACTCATAGCACAGATGCGTAGCTTGTTCTATATGTTCGACCAATCAACAACGCCGTACATCGTTCAACCTCTCCTTGCCGCCGCCGCGTGCCGATTTTTTCGACTTCACAAGCAGCCTCCTGCAGCTGACTTCCTTTAAGGTCACATCTGGTTGAAATTTTGGAGGATAGAGGCCCGATCTTGTAAGCGGCGTAGCACAATGATACCAGAGCTTGTTCTGTGCGGATCGCAAAAATCCCATTGTGTCGCTCGGCTAACAGCTGTCTAGACTCCGACGTGTGCGGTGGCGCCGACACGTTGGACTTTCAACTCTTGACCACCCTCGACCACCTCTGGATCTTGTCGCAAGATTGGATACTTCTCTCACCCAGCTTTCTTCCTTCTGGGTTTGTATCTGTTGTATGAGTAAGTCGATTGCATCTTTATTGTGCCCGTCGAGCCCCTGACTCACCGAGCATATGCTTAGCGACTTTCAACCTGAAGATCGCTTCGAATGAATCTGCAATGCATCATGCTGCGAATTATGTTGAGAGGATTAACAAACACCTCCCACCGAACCCTTCTCCGCTTCGGCAGGCGTTCATGCCCCGGGCCGCGCGAGCATCTTCTGGCGGTCAGTAGATCTCGATTACTACCGCGGCTCATGTGTAACCTATTCTGTCGTCCGTCTTGTAGGTTCCTCGAATGCGCTCACAGAATTGATGGAGAGGCGGCGTCGAGGAAAGTCCAACGCACTCTCTGCTCCTTCCGAATGTCTCTCCTACTCAGAGCATGGTGCCTGCCTTGCCGATTTGGCGACAACGCCTCCTCAACGCGTTCATGCATCGACTCAGCTGCTGCGTAAGCATTCGGTTCTCTCCTGTATGTGATAATATCGCATAGCTAACGCGACCTGTAGAATCATTTGCGGGGCCGAAAGATACCCAAGCGACCTCCGAAACGAATATCCGCGACGAGGAAGCGCACATGTTGGTGCGATGGATGCGTACTCACCCCAGCGATGATACGGAGGTCGTGTCGACTGCTACGCAAGGCCTCATCCCCATCTTCCGCATGCGGCGTGATGGCAGCATTCCCAAAGTCGACAACCACACCTGTCGACGTCGCCTCATGACTCGGCAGATGGATAACGCGTCAGTACCTCTTTCCGCACGTCGTATCGTATTCGAAACTCAGTATCTGTATAATAGCATCTCAGCCATCATTGAGGCGTATAATCTCGTCGACGTCGAGTCAAACGCTCAAGAGCCTCTCGATACCGCGCCCTACCACCGTGCCGGAGATTCCGCCGTGGATTCTCACAGTCCGACGAGCCCGCCAGAGGACGTGTACGAGCGACCTCCTTCTCCCACCCCTCCTGACTACTTCGACATTCTCGACGACGAAGACGTCTTTGCATTCCGCCCGCCGTTCCTTTCTTCTACGCCCTCCGACGAGACCGATAACTACAGCTGCGTCTTTCGCCCACCATCTCCGCCTCTGTACGGCCAAAACCTTTCCTGTGGAAACGAGCTCGCCTCCGTCAGCGAAGCTCTCGAATACCACTTCCACATCTACGACCAGTGTCCTCGAGAGACGTCCGCAGAGGCAATCTCTTGCCGCTCATGCGATGTTCCCAAAGACGCTTCCGTGGACGAGTCTCTCTTCGACTCTGGTTCAGACGAGGAGCTGAGCAGCGGCTCGAGCGATGAGTCCGTGTGAGCGCAGCTGCTCGCACCTTCTGCCGTCTATAGGGAAGGTATTCTCCTGTGATGGCGCTCGCATCCCGTCTTCCTTGGCTTTCGACTCACGAATCCTCATGACCCCAGGAATTTGATAGTTGACTTTGCTGTACCATACCATCCAGATACTGTAGCATATTCTCATACGACTTCGTCCTGGACGACGCGCACGCTCCTTACCATCTCTCGGATTATGTACTACTCCTTGGACGTCGTTTATGGCGCATTAGTTGTTACTCAAATATCGTCACTCTTTTTGTGTACTTCGCTATACGATGCTTGTATGTACTCAAGCTGAATCGTTCGTTTACGTTGTACGCTACATTCAATGTACCAATCTCACTGAGCAGTGCACTGCGACGCTGAGAACGACGTACCGTCGTTAATGAAGTCTCGTTTGCCCCAATGCGCAGCTGATCCTAAGTCGCTCATAGCCCGAGTCTACTAATGAGAGGCGCGACGGACAAATATCGCTAGTATACAATACGATTTCGGGGCGGACAAAGATATCGTAGCACTACAAAAGTCGAGAAGCACGAAGCGGACTAAGAGATAACACGATCCGAGCACTAGCATTCGCGGACACACAGCACAGACAGAGTCTACTACATACACAACGAGCAGGGAAAGCAGGAAGCGAAAGATTGCAGCACAATCATAGTACACGGTGGACGGAGAGGGGGTATGGTACAGGACTCGGAGGACCGAAGCAGAGATGCGTCTGGAGAGTGGAGGTGCCGTGAATATACGCCCGTAGTATCAAAAATTCGATAGATAGAACTCACCTGGATACGTTAGAGGCAAGTAACAGAATGCAGGGAATGGTATGCACGGGGCTCTGTTTAAGCATGGGTGGTGAGCACCATGCTCGGGATGTTGTCGGGAACGGCAGACGAAGATCGGACTCTGGGACTAGACAGTTGTATCCTAGCGTCGGATTCTATCAACCTATTCTATAGAAGACGAATAGTAGTAAAGACGTACGAATTTTTGGCCGGCTCGTCACTCCCACTCGAACGTGAGCGAGGACGCCGCGCGTGCGTCCGGACCATCGGGTGCGCGATCGCTGCCGCGGGCTTGATCGTATGGACCCGTCCGAAATACGCGCACTCTTGGTCTCCGTCCTCATTTCCAGCAACGCAAGTGTCAAAGAGGGTGGCGTAAAAAGGTGAGACCTCGTTGTTGCGCTTGACGTCCCCCTGTTTAATCTCCAGAGTTTGTATATATTCGGCGAGGTGGTCGAAGTGGTCAGTGGGTGTGGCGGGCGGGGAAGGGGTAGCCGGTGAGTCCAAATCGTCATCACTATTGGCATCATCATCGAAATCCAGCTCGAGCTGGAGAGGAGGAGGGTTGTTGAAGGTGTTGTGGTCATGGAACCAGTCATCATCGTCCGAGTCGGAGGTACTCAGATCGATGGCGCGGAAAGCCTTGGTGCGGGCGAGCGTCCTGAGGCTCAGGGGATTAGGAGTGCAAGATCCCTGCTTATCCTCGTCGATGGAGAGCGGTAGGGTAATTAAAGAGTGATAGGAAGAGATGATGGCGTTGCTTGCGCCTTGGGTGGTCATGACGTGATGAGTAGGGCGATCGTTTTGTTGAACGTGTGGGTGCGAGGAGTCTAAGAGGATAAATAAGACCGGTGCGTGTTAGATGAGCATGTACATGTATACAGAGAAAATTTGCAAGTCATACGCACTGTAGTGCTGAATGAAGGGCTTGGCCTTATGTGGGATGCTGACGCGGAGTTGCGGGCGATCAGTTGAGGATGCGGACGTCATCGTGTGGTCGAGATTTTTGAAATCAACTTTGAAGGTAGCACAGTTGAGTCGCAGCGGGATGAAGTGTGGGTTCAGGAGATGTATACAGTCTTGAGGAGGGTTGATGTGGTCAATCGAAGGGGAACGAACGCGGGAGGACGAGCCGCAGCATACAGTCACGTCACGTGCCAGGAGATGCGGGAGGACAATGACCGACGGAAAGCGTGAAGCCGAGGTCCGACCGGATCTCGTTGCGTCATCCACTCTGGCGTGAGTAGGTTGCCGTTCAAAGGAGACACGCAGATGTCGAGCCATGAGCGTGGCAATGTCGCTGAACTAGTTGAGAGGAAGCCTACACTCGCAGGAACAGTCGTCGGTCGAAGCTCTGCCATCGAAGTCTCAGAAACATCAATCACATGCAGTAGCTCGTCGCATGCGATGTCCAATGTAGCGTTTGCGAACATGTTTGCGAAGAACTCGCAGCGATCCGAGAGGAGCGTCCTGTGGACACGGAAGAGGACCTCGCTGGATCGGAGGAGTCACGACGATAAGCTCGCCGTTGGCCCAGGACTCCATGTCCTTGTTGAGGCGGCAGGAAAATTGTGTGCCTGTCATTCTGCGTGGCAGATTGAGAGTCGAGACGAGATTGGTAGAAATCAAGGCAATGAGCAGAATCTAAGCCTGTCGCAATTAAGCACAACTTTCGCGCCCGAGTCGTGCGCCTCAGACTTGACAGCCGCCCGTGACCCCAGCGCCGAGCCGGCTCCGGTGCCACGTGGATCGACATTCCGGGCGGCGGGCACTCGCCTGGCCCTGGAGTATACCATGCACTTCGCGACATCACCTTCATTGCTTTGCCTCGCGTAGTCAGCTCGCCAGCAACACATCGCGGCATCCACGACCACGCTGCCTGCACAGGCTATTCCCTGATGGATGAGACAGCCCTCCGAGGGGCCGGGGCACACATCTCAAAGGACATCGATCTCTGGCTCGACGACGGGAATATCGTCATCGTTGCTCAGAATACCGCATTCCGGGTACACAAAAGCCTCCTCATGCGATATTCCGAGGTCTTTCGTGACCTACTCACAATCCCTCAACCCACTAACCCAGGAGATGCGGAGATGATAGAGGGATACCCAGTCGTTAGGGTGACGGACACGAGCAGCGATTTCCGCGAGTTGCTGCGTGTGCTATACGGTGGAGTTAGGTGAGTGCGCTGCATCGCGAAGATCCTATCCAAAGTCCTCGGATATGAACAGAGCATGGCGCGCTTACGCAGCCCAACTCTCTGCTCGTTCCAGCTACTTCGACAAATACCCTGTGCTGGATTTCTCTGTCGTCGCGCCTCTCGTGCGCCTCTCGCACAAGTATCATCTTTCCGCGGTTCTCGCAGGCGCCACGCGCCGTCTCGAACAATTCTTCCCCGATACGCTCGCCGCTTGGCAAGACCCTTCCCGCAAGTCAGTCATCCACGCGGACGTGAACGCCATCGAGGCCGTCAACCTCTTCCGCCTACTCGACCTCAGCGATGCGGACCACAAGCTCTGGCTTGCGCTCTATCTCTGCACTATGCTACAGCCGGCCGCGCTCCTCCGGGGACTACCGCGTGCAGACGGAGTTGTCGAGCGGCTTTCCGAGGCCGACCTAGAGTTGTGCCTCCGTCTACAGAATGTGCTCGTGGTAGAAGGGGCCGCGGTGATTATGGCTGAGACATCAAGAGACCCTAAATGTTCTACGCAGGCGGTGTGTGACGCTTATATTCTGGAAGTCTCTGGAGTAGTGATGCGCGGGATGCTTGCCCCGGTAATGGTACGGTCACAGGTTCTGACTGCAGACCCGCTCAGGATAAGAAACTTCATACACATTCGGTGCAGTTCGTGTAGAAACCAGATACATAGAAGACAAAAAGCCATCTGGGAGAGAGTGTGGGACATGTTACCTACATACCTGTCACCGGACATCAGCTAATCCTGTATTATTGTTCAGATGAACCTTCGTTAATGCGTTAGATACACACTTTGAGGTTCAGTAGCAGATATACATATAAATGAAAACATGAAGAGTAAGGAGTCTACGAGCTCAGACACTGTCCTGTTTAAACGCTTACAGCTAAAAGCAGCTCGCTTAGAGTACGCAATGGAGGCGATCGGACGACAGAGCTGGCGCCAACGACATGGAATCCACCCTGGGTCCAGCACGGGTTCGTGTCGCGCAGACAGGTGCACTGCTGCCGGAGCTGCGACGGAATGCGTGACAATCACGGACGCAGCGCGAGTCCAACATTGTCCGACAGTCCATCGAACCCCTTACAAGCCACGCCGTGTCCTCAAGGTCGTGGGTCGCGGCCTCGCGCACTCTCGACGTTGCCCACTCCTGTCTGCTCGAACTTCGCCTGCTGCACCTTCCGACGGGGGTAGATGACCCAACCCTCGATCTCGTCGATCTGCCCTTCGATGTGCCGCATCGACCAGATCGTCACCGGCACCTTCACGGTGATCACGATAATCTTCGCAGTGGCGGTGTCCTTGGACTTCTTCTCCGAGTCGTCTGTGGAGACGTTCTCAACATAGGGGCCTAGTTAGACGGCCGGTGCAGAGTGCTTCGAGAGTGCGAGGACGGCGGTGATGAGGAAAGTCATGACGTGTATGCCACGATCACTGACATCACTGCACGAGAGGTGTGAGCGCGCGAGCAGAACATGGAGAACTGCACGACGTACAGTGTGAGGGAATGGAGTTGCAGCAGGCCATGAGGAGGAGCTTGAATACGCCCTGGAGAATGACGTCTGCGACGAGGGCGTACTGAATTGTCGCATTCTTTTTTCTGCGCGCGCGGTACAAAAGTTCTTGAACACGCTATTCCATCACATATGCTTTTGCCCGAACGCAACGAGGAGACTTACTAGTACGTGCAGATGAGGGCGTGTCGGCCGCGACGATGGAAAACACGATCCAGATGCCCCAGAACTTGAAGATGGCGACAATGAACAGCTACAGCGACGCGCGCGGAGACGGGCAGCGCCACGACGCGCGAGGAGCACTCATGGGAGGGAAGGAGAGGGCGATCATGACGCCAATGAGGATGGCTCACGCGCATCAATTCCTACGTGACGATGATGTCAGCCATACTGGAGAGCAACTTCCGCACTTTCAACGTCGCGAGAGGAGAAAGAGCGCGAGTACTCACTATGCGTGTAGGATCTCTGTCAGTAAATACACGAGAAGTCATACGTCCAGGTCAATAATTCCCTTCTGCTTCAAGTAAATACGTATCCTAGCTTCGTCGCGCTCAAAGTGTACGGTTTCCAACCACTCGCTCTCCTCAGCCTCCCCGCGGATGCCGGCACATCCAAAGTCAATGACTACCCCGCGCTCCGGCCGATCTGGAGGAGTGAAAAGCACGTTCCTCGGGATCATGTCAGTATGAACGACGCCCAGCCCCGCAAAACTGTCCACCGCGCGCACAACCTCCTTGTACACCTCCGGCGCGCGTGCGAGCGCCTCTGGGTTGATGTCCTCCAGGCTGACTGCGTCGGGAATGTACTCGAGAACCATTGCGAGCGGGTGGAATCCGCGCTTGTCGGGAGGCACCCATGCGCCAGTGAGGATGAGGCGCGGGATCGAGTTGCCCTGTAGGTGGCTAAGCTGGGAGTATGCATCCAGCTCAGCACGGTAGCAATCCTCGATCAGAAGGCGACATTGCTTCTCCCGTATAACGGCTTCGGGATATGCGTCGGGTTGGCCCTTCCACGCGAAGTCCGTGAGCAAGTCGAAACTAGGACCGAACATGTCATCGGATATCGTCGCTGCGACTTTTTCATCTGCGAGGCACCATTGGTGTGATGCGTCGCGCTCGTCGAAGAAGCGTGGGTCATAGATCTTGATGACGACAGGATCGTGGCCAAGCTCCGGAGAGCGAGCTAGGACGACAGCAGACTTAGTGAAGGGTGCGAATGGTTTAACGATGGTGAAGGAGACGGTTCTGCTCGGGTCTGACGTCTGGATAGTGATAGACTCGCCGGAAGAGAACATGGGATCCGGGTCGACAGGCATAACGGCGGGCGTATGCAGAGAGGGGAGGCCTGACACGCCGATAGTACACGGTTCAAGAAGGCGGCGCTGAAAGCTATTCAGGCTCGCTTTAAATCCAGGCGGCAGTCCAGGAGAAAGGTCGTGTTAGTACCATTCCGCGTTCAGGCGAAGGTCTAGACATACCTTCCCGAATCAATGTGATAACAAGAATTTGGGTCAAGACTTCTCAGCGGGCTCAGAGTTCCGGCGGAAGTTGGATCTGTAGCTCCCCAAGACGCGTGTACCTCCCACGTGGCTCAGCTGTCAGTCCCTAGGGTTCAAGCGCTTACTGCTTAGTCATTTGAACAGCACGAGGCTCAAGCTTACCAAGTTGAGCTGACCGCCATCCTTGTCGTCAGCCCAAGTTGTCTTGGCCAGCACGCTATGACTCCATCCAAACAAGCCCACCTCTCCTCGCAAGGCGAAGCCCTGGTCAATGTCGGCACAGATGTTGCCCGGAACAACGATCTCTGGTTTGACGACGGGAACGTGGTCGTGGTCGCCCAGAACATCGCATTCCGGGTTCATAAAGGCCTCCTCGGGCGACACTCAGAAGTTTTTCGTAATCTGTTCGCGATCCCCCAACCCCCCAATCTGGACGGCACGGAGACAGTGGACGGCTGTCCGGTGGTCAGAGTAACGGACACGAGCCATGACTTCCGCGAGCTCCTTAGCGTAATCTACGATGGTGTGAGGTGAGTTCTGATGGCCACAACGATGTGCCTCTGCGTCAATTTCGACGAGAGAACAGAGCACCGGCTCACGTGTCTCAACCTTTTGCTCTTTCAGTCACCTCAACGAGCGTCCTCCGATGACATTCCCTACCATCGCTGCGCTCGTACGCCTCTCACACAAATACGACATTTCGGCGGTTTTCGCGGGTGCCACACATCGTCTCGCGGAATTCTTCCCTGACTCGCTTGCCGCCTGGCAGGACCGATCTCGCCAGTTGGTCCTCCAACCAGGAGTACATGCAATCGAGGCCGTGAACATCCTCCGATTGCTCGGTCGTGAGAACGAGGACCGCATGTTCACGCTGGCGCTTTACGTTTGCTGCCAGCTAGAACCCGCCGAGCTCCTTCAGGGAATACGCCGTGTGGATGGGATTGTCGAACGGCTTTCAGAGGGCGACATAGAGCTATGTTTTCGCCTCAAGAATGTTATCACCGCGGAGAATCTGGCACTTACCGTGAATGTGATCAGGCGGAGCGAACACTGCTCTGAATTTCAGCGGGAATGCGATAGCCTCAGACGGAGGGCCATTGAGGCAGTGTTGGGAGATCCAGGTGAAGTTATATGTAGAGACCCGCTGTCTTTGATATCTCCTCCATACCGGTGCTCTGAGTGTCAACAGGAGGTCGTGGAGGTGATGCGAATGCGTCAGGAGAAATTCTGGGAGAAATTCTTCACGTATGTGTAGGAAGTGCTAATTAACATGCTTCACGCAAGAAACTTTCCTCGTATGCGTACAGCGCAGGCCATCTGTGATTCCGGTGAACCATCATCGAGCTATGCACCTCTCATACCCCATGCAAAACGTGTTTGTACGTTAATCCTTTCTCACGTGCGCTGTCAAATATGAATCTATATCGGTAGATAGGTC
The DNA here is from genome assembly GCA_002150815.3 of Grammothele lineata. Classification (NCBI taxonomy): domain Eukaryota; kingdom Fungi; phylum Basidiomycota; class Agaricomycetes; order Polyporales; family Polyporaceae; genus Grammothele; species Grammothele lineata. Next base: position 119,990 of record NDFF03000079.1, read on the forward strand.
AAAAGCTATAGTTAAAAGATGAATCATGAAGTCCGCACGTCTTCCTCGAGCCTGCCGCACCACCACCGCTCAATCGAAGCGCCTTGACTCAAGCGTCAGGCTGAGATTGCACGTCGGGACGACGGGCGCGAGCACCGCACGCGCCTTCGTACGCCTCCGTGTCTCTGCGAGCGAGAGAAGAGTCAGAATATGACCGACCCGAGACAACGACGAAGGAGAACTCACAATCTCTCGCGTTCTTCTTGATGCCGTGATAGACGACCGAGAGCTGCTTCGGAGGGCCGAGCGTGGCGGAGAGAAGAAAGCGCCATACAGTCATCTCGCGCGTTGAAAACACCGCCGTCGCAACTGCCTATACAAGAGTATGCTCAACCCAACACACAGAAGACTTGAGAGGAGCAAGACGGACGTACAGTAACCGAGAATGGCGCTGAAGCGCATGACTATTGGGATGTGGTAGCCATCTTCGCAGACAATCGTAAATAGAACACGAATTCGACGGCCTTTTCTTCGTATTTTCGCTGGCATGTCATGCACATCCACCGGATCGCTTTGCGGAAAACTTCCGATGGAAATACCCCACACACGAATCCTACGATGGCGCCAATGACATGCTGCCCTAATAGCTCTAACGAGCTATAGGAGAATGTCAGTGAATGATCTTCTAAGACCCTGCAGTGTACGTGCCGCAGACAGCACGATCATTACCCAAAGGAGAGGTGTCAACCCTCAGGGAGGCTATATATGCACACGAGCCGCTATCAGACCGGCGCGCAGTAGATAAAGAACCAGTGAAGAACTTGTCCATCCCCTGCACAGACGGGAGAAAACCCTTCCCCATCTTGTCCCGCAAGGCGACGAACACTCATAAACATGTCCCCGCCCCGCCCCCAAGCGAGGATGATCACCACGGCCAACAGCGTAGCTGCCCCGACCAAGTTCCGGTAGCCTTGCACGCCCGCACAAAGACGAGAATGACACAGGACTTACGGACCCCCGAGGATCCACTTCGAATTGCACACGCACGCCTTCTTGGACAGCACGACGGGCGTTGGACTCAGCATGGATGCAATCTCACGCACCACGCCCGCCTTCAAATCTTCTGGGCCTCCATCAACGCCTCCGTCGTCAGCCTTGTCGGTGGAGAGAAGCGCGTCCTTGCCGCTCGGCGGCTGGCGATCTCTGGGCGCACGGTGGTCGGGGCTGCAAACGGCGGCGCGGGCATGTAGAGAGAGATAGAGGGGCGGTGGAGGGTGCTTCACACTACTGTACGCGGCTTGCGCGAAGCCACTCAGGCGACATACAGCCAGAGGGAGGACATGAATGAGAAACCGGCGGTCGAGTAGAACGAAGAACAGGGCAAGACCTTGGACCGCACCGTCTCGCATCCTGGATGGGCGCCTCCGTCGCAGAGTATGTAAGCGGCGTGTGTCACGTGGCTGACCGGGAGCTTTTCATAACTCAAACTTAATTGAACTCACGAGCCGCGGTGACCGTGTTGCAAACGCGTGGCAAGTTGGAGATGCAAACGCCATCCCCTCCACGCCCGAGAGACGCATCCCGTTCCCTCACCGATCCCGTCGATCTTGACGGCGTACGTAGAACTATACTCCGTGGAGTCACTGCAGTGAACTAATCTTCTCTCCTGTTTGCGCTACAGCACGCTTGACTCCGGAGGGTCATTTACTTGTACCGCAACAACGCAGTTCGGTAGTTCCATAAACGTACTACGCAGACTACCCCGAATGCTGATACATGAACTTGATAGCCTGCGGCCGCACCTATCGCAGCTATTATTCCCTTCCGTTTGGCTCAATCCCGGGCCTGCTAGAAACCATCATAGCCTGACAGCGCATGCTATGGAGTCTGATTCTCACACCCATCATCCTACGACGAACGAGTCGTCGAGCCCTTGGAACTCCGTTTCGAAGGACACTGAGTTCTGGTTCGATGATGGGAACATTACCATCATTGCCCAGAGCACTGCGTTTCGGGTCCACAAGAGCCTTCTCTCCCACCATTCGGACGTCTTCCACGACCTGTTCACGATCCCCCAACCAGCGGATCAGCAGGGTGCCGATACGATGGATGGCTGCCCGGTTGTCTACCTCCATGACACGAGCTACGACTGGCGCGAGCTTTTTCGCGTCATATATGGCGGGGTCAGGTGAGGCTCATTGGGGGCTATGCAGCTCTCGTATACTGCGTTCCTTCGTGCTGTAGATAAAGCTCACAAGTAGTATCTCCCTGCATGTCCAGGTACTTCAAGAACAGTCCTGTGATGCCATTCTCCGTCCTCGCTGCACTGGCGCGCATTGCACATAAATACGAACTCTCGGAAGTTCTCGCGGCGGCGACATACCGCCTCAAAAAGTTCTTCTCCCGAAGTCTCGTCCGTTGCAGCAGAAAACAGTACTCGTACAGCTACGACGAATGGGATAGCCCGGCCCCAATATGGGCCAAGGAAGCGATTGAGGCCGTTAACCTGTTCCGTATGCTCGGGAGCACGTACAACCACTCGCTCGTCTCAGCCATCTACCGCTGTTGCATATTGGAACCTGCCACGCTGCTGCGAGGCCTTCCTCGTGTAGACGGGACCATCGAGGTACTTGGGGAGAATGACGCGGAATTGTGTTCCCGCCTAAGGGACACCATCGCACAGGACGAGCTCGCCATCGCAATGTTCATGCGCAGACGGAGCCCAAATTGCAAAACTCCTCGTGTTTGCCGCTGTCGAGCGGAAAGGGATATCGAAGAGATGGACGAATATCCAGGGACTATAATATGCGGAAGGCCGGTTGTATTCGACAACCACCATGAGGGGTCTCGGTGCAGTGCATGTGAAGAAGCAATACTGAAAGAAATGGCGGAGCGACGGGAGAGACTTTGGGCTATGTTACCTACCTGACTCTACTTCATCCCATAAACCGACGCGCTCACTGTACAGATGTGATCAGAGCGAAGGTGGAAAGCCACCAGGAGGGGTTCTTTAAGGGATTGGTTATGTATCTGCTTCCGTCAGGACCGAACGAACTAGTTACGACCGCATGAAGGCGGTCACGTACAATGTACAACACATATATGATGCGATTGTTGTGTGATAATTCCTGACTGTTCGCGTTTTCGCGGCACAAATTGATATGCCTCCTCCAGCAAAGCAGAAACAAGACGCGACGAGAATTATCCAAAGTGTTTCCTATGTCTTTCATCTCGTATCTTTTCATACATCTTGCCGTAACCCGTCACACATGCTAACGGTGGAAACTCTGAAGCATCGGGGCGCTGTGTCCCGGACCCCCGCCACTCTCCACTAGCTACCGCGCACGCGCGAAGCCCCCACGCCCCTCCTCGAGCTCAATCTCGTCTGGAACCAGACGCGTGCGCACACGCGATGGCCGTGCAGGCCCGAGCGAGACGGCCGCAGGAATCGATTGAGCATCCGTATCCGTATCCATCCGCCGCGCCAGGCCCTCGGGATGGCGGGCGCGGGCACCGCCTGCGCCTGCGTACACCTCTGTATCACCATGGACGAGCGGGACGGGTGGTGGGTCTGAGGCGTGGCTGTCTGCTCCTGCGCTGGGGTGACTGTGGAAGGGAGCAACGGGGGGTACAGACGCGGAGGGAGGTTCGTCTGACGGAGATGGTAGTCGTTTGGCCGCGGCGAGCATCTTCGCTTGCCTGTCAACGCAAAGGCATCTGTCAGCTCCAGGGACGCGAGAACGAGGTGGGGGAACACGAACCGAGCTTTACGGCGCGCGTAGACGACACGGTGCTTGACCTCGTCCATGCGGCGGTTGATGTAGCGCATGGCGAGAACGGTGATGACCGTGGTAACGAGGACAACGACGACTTTGACGATCGTGCCCGTTTTCGTCGTCGCTATATGCGAGAGGAGGATCGGACATATGGACGAGAAGAGACGTAAGCAAAAGAGAACTTACAGCCTGTTGCGCTCTCGTTATCACCGAGGTAGACGATCGAGAGCTGCTTCGGGAGACCGAGCGTGGCGGAGACGAGAAAGCGCCATACGCTCATCCCGCACGTTGCGAACACTGCCGTCGTAACTGCCCAAAAACAAGAATCCTTCGTCAGCCTCCTACCCACTCGATCAAACGCAAAGAAGACCGAAGGGAGTGCAAAACAGACGTACAGTGTCCAGGAATAGCGCTGAAACGCATGATGATCGGGACGTGGTAGCCGCCTTCACGGACGACCTGCGAGTACAGCGCGAAATTGACGGACTTTTCTTCGTACTTTTTTCCGCGCGCCATGCACATCCACTGAAACGCGCTAGAGGACGACGCAGGCACAGGTATTGCAAGTCAGAACATGGAGGACGGGGATGGGAAAACGGGAAGATGGCGTACAAGAAATTCCCGAGCTCGCCCAGGAGCGTCCCTGCGGCGATGATACCGACCCCGATCCACACACCCCATACGAATCCGACGATAATAGCAATGATCTCCTGTCCGAATAGCTGTGAAAACGTAAAGAGGATTTTCAGTAAACCGCTATCGTGAGATCGCAACGTACGTACCGGAGGAAAAGACAACACGACCATGAGCGCGATGGGGAGGAGCCAGCCTCCAGGCAAGCTATATGCGTCGTCAAACCAGCATCCCAGGCACCAATAGCTCGAGGACGACTCACTCATGCATCCACTGCGCAAACGGCCTGAGAGCCTTCTCGATCTTATCCTGCAGCGCGAGGAACGCGATCACGAACCCGAGGATGATCGCCAACGCCAGCAGCGTGACTGTCCCGACCAGCCCCACGTCAACCCAGTCCAGCCCGACGCGCATCCAAATGAGATGGATGGTACTCACTGACTCCCCGCGGATTCGCGTACCGCCTCCAGTTGAAGATCTTCTTCCAGTCGCACACGCGCGCCTTCTCGGAGAGCACGCGCGCCTCGGTGGGAGTCGGGCTGGGCGTGCGCGCGATCTCGCGCACTATGACTGCCGTCGGGCCGTCCCCGTCTGCGTCTGCGTCGCCTTCGTCGATCTTGTCGGAGGGGAAGATGGCATGCTTGATGCTCGGCTGAGCGTGCACGGCGGTCGGGGCTGCGAACGGCGGTGGAGGCGTGTCCGGGGCGATTGAGGGCGGGGGAGGGGGGTACGTCGCGGTCGTGTGCGCGTCTTGCGCGAAACCACCACCACTGAGAGCACAAGCAGAGTATCAGCAAAACAGCGGAGGGGAATAGTGCGGCACGGCGTACGGGCTGGCGTTATCAGCTACAACCTGCAGTGCACCGAATTAGCAAGGACGTCTACAAGATAAGGCGAGACAAAGGGGGGAACTGACAGGCATATCGTGTCTCCGCGGCGTGTCCGGGTGGGGCCGTGAGAGGACGCGCTGCCGGGGGCGAGAGAGCGAGAAAAAACAAGCCTCGGAAGAGCGTCCGAGCGCACGCGCGTACTTATACAGAGGGAGCTCACATAAAATGAAGTCCGCCCGGCCTATCTTGCTCCGCGCTCGCTTCGCGTCCCCGGGAGTGAGCGTCGGAGAGCTAGGGCGGTGGCTGGACACCCCGCGTGTGCCGCTGCGCGTGCGGGGAAGCTTCGACATGTCGCCCGTGGAAGTGCGCGCTCCGCGAACAGGCGAAGAGGATGGACAACGAACGTATATGGGGGCTGTGTTTGCTACGACTGCGGAGGGAACACAAGGGTCATCACGACGAGCGACGCGGCGGTTCGACGCAATACAACGGGAGGCTGGTGGGACGGACAAGCGTCTACGGGGTGGGCACGGGTACTCGGCCGGAAATGAATTGCGGCGGCGCGTAATTCGTATGTGTCCACTGGACGGGCGTGGGTGTATAACGGTATACCAAGCGTTCGCCCTGCCCCTTGTGAGTTGTGGAAGGAGGGATACGAAAGGCTTCTTCGGGACCTCGACGCCTGGGTCCAAGACACGTGTGTTCCGGGTCTTATTGGATCGCTAGACAGCGCTTCGTTCTTCGAAGAACCACACGCGGGATGGACTCGGACATCGAGGGTGAGAAGACCGGAGTGTACGGTATGCATTCCCCAAATGGAATGTGCTCGCTACGCCCGCGCCAGATTGGCTGCGGTCGAGGCTTCTCGGGTGCTATACATGAAGCTTGAATGAGCGTATGTTGTATTCTCGGCCTGAGCCCGACCCTGCCCTCACCGCCTCTAGTCTGCCTCGCGTAGAGACCCAATTGAAGCCTCGAGAAAGAGGGAAATAGCAAGCCAGTAGTGTATGCGCGTCCGTAGCCGCGATGGGCGCGAAAAGACGTAAAGGAAGGGAAGAACATTCCACTCGAGCGAGACGCTCCTCGAATCGCCCGCACAGCACCCCCTTCGAGGTCAATCACTCACCGCCATCGCTGCGCATACGGGTCGGCCGCCGAGCACCGTTCGCGGTGAAGGTGTCCTGACGTTGTGCGGGCCACATAACTCGGGGTCGTCTCCGACTTGGGTGGGATGGTGGTATGGCAACGTCGTCGGTGTTTAGAGACCCTCTTGTGAGTTTTCTCAGAGAGAATATATTTCCGGATGCATTTGATATCTTGGTGACGCTTGTGATAACATACATAGCAGTAGACGGAGCGCGCTGGGAAGAGAGAAGGCGTTGAGATGGAGGGCGAGGTCGAGGATGGCCATTGACAATAGCACGAAGGATTTAGGAAGACCAAAGCAAGCGATAGCGTTGAGACCTTAAGGTAACAGAGCGGACACTAGGAGTCTCAGGCGTATGGGAGATGATTGAAGTGGAAGTGGCGGAACACCGTGGTAGAGAAAATAGGTGTAAAGCCTGAGGAGCAACGGACCATGTGCATGAAGACTCGAAGGTTTCAGCCGGAATAGCCGCCCATGCCCTTGCGGCACGGGACTCGGCGCGCCTGTGGCGGACGACCCCGCACCGACGTCATTCCCTCTGCCAGTGACAGTGAGAGGCTGCATAAGTATATACGCCCCGACGTACGTCCTTTCCTCCACTATTGGCACTACACATAGCAAACGACGACGACCGCCATGTCTTCTGGTGAGCGATCCGTGCTTTCTGGTCAACACGCAGCAAACACGCAGCGGGTCGCTGAGACGACTTTGCAGAAACCACCAACTTCGACTACCAAACGCACAACTACCCGCCCGAGAACGACAGTACGTCCCCTTCCGCTCCCCCCTCCTACCCTCCCGTCTCCGTCCCCTCCTGACCCTCTCCCCCCACCGCATCGTGATTCGCCAGCGACCTCCTCGGGCGGGTTCAACGCCTCCAACCCCTGGTCCGCCCAGAACCAGCGACGCGCAGACCACGCCTCAGCACAAGAAGAACTCGAAGCGCGGGACACCGCCGCGCAGTTCTCCCCCGCCAACTCGGGTTTGATATCCCAGTCCCTCGACGGGGGTCCGCTCGAGCGCGAGGTGCGCGACGCGAAGCAGGGCGCGGACGTGAGGGCCAGGGAGGCGTTCGCGCATGAGGCTGAGAGGGACTTCGCTCCTTCTTCGACGGGAGGTAGGGGTGAAGCGGGGTTGAATTCGTATGGTCGGAACCCGGGATCTAGGGAGGAGATGGGAGGAAGGCTTGCGAATGCGTATGCAGACCAGAGAGGGCGGCAGTTCGAGGGTAGCGGGGCGGCGGGGAACGATGGTGACGTTGGGGCGTTGTGATATCCGTTCTAGAGTTTGGGGTGCCGACGTCGGAGACCCGGACGACCTTGAAGGCGAACGCCGTTGTATTATAACTGTAGCATAGACAAACATGGCAACGGTACGCACCTTGACCCTTGAGGTATATCGTGGACATGTCCCATTCTTCGTGGGTGGAGGCATAACATCCGTTTCCTTATGATTCGGACACTTGTTGCAAGCAGACGACAGGAAGTTGGATAGCACTGTACCCGACCCCTAAAGCGGCCGATAGAACGCTCCTCATCCGACGTCAACCTCATAGCATCCGTCCACACACCTCCAACGTCAAAACGCCACAACGCACCAACACCCCAAACCGCACACAAACGTACGCACACCGTCCGGAGAGATTAACCAAAAATACTTTTCGCACCTAACGCACACCAAACAATCCGTAGCCGTACACGATCCCCTAGCCCCCAATCCCCAGAGCCCCCACTCACTCACTCCAAGCCCTCGCTCGTCGCTCGAGCGGCCTACTCCTCCTTCTTCCCAACCCGCTTCTCCGCCTCGTCGATCGCGGCCTTGTCCGTCTGCGGGTCCGACGCGGCGCCAAACATGCCCCCCGCCTTGAACGGCCGCTTGAGGTCGCCCTCGGCGGGCTTGCCCAGCACGTGGATCGCCACCGGCTTCGCGTCGTACAGGCCTTTCAGGCCCATGAGCGCTTGGATGAATAGGGGCTGGGTGTAGCTGTGTCCGCGCGAGCCGTCAGGAAAAGCCAAGTGCAGGGGTGGGAGGGGAGGGGAGGGGAGAGGAAGACGTACCCCATATAGAGGTGCATGAAGGCCATCATGGCGACGCCGAAGTAGACGGCGCGCATGAGCTTCGACGTTTCTTGTAGGTCGTAGTCGCGGACTGTCGTCGTCACGAGCTTGCTCGCGTCTTTGTCCATCGCGTTTGGCTCAACTACAGACGTGCGCACGAGGGCGGGGAATGAGCCCTAGGTGTTCATAGCGAGGGGGGAGGAAAGGGGTACGCACCGTACTTGAGCACCGTCTGGTCGTTCTTCTTCTTAATCTACTCCCTACGTATGAGAACTAGAGCCGCAGAAGAAAGTATATGAGGACGCACCTGGAGCCCAACGTAGTAGTACACACCGAGAACGGTGACTTGCGTCGCGACGTACGCGATGCGGACGTACGTCAGCACCTGCGGGTCGTCGAACGGGATTCTCCTCGCCACTATCCGTCCATCCCAGTCCATTGAGTTGTCCCGGAAGGTGGTTGAGGGGAAGTCGCGGAGCCGGGCGCACGCATGAAGACCGGTGCAGGGACAGCGATAGCAGCCACCGCGGTCGTTCGTTGATGCGCCGCACGACCAGAGACGCAGTCGCCGAAATAGCAGGACGGGCAATGACATTTGGTGTCGCAGAGATGGCCAACGCAGGTCGCAGTCCGCATATACGCATCGAAAGGGAGAGTCCGGAAGAACAACGGAAGAAGTCAGTACCCGGGCTACCCGCTCAAGAAAGACGACGCACACTGCATGGCGCCGAGGGAGATGACGAGGTTGTTCACGGCCGGGTTCATCTTGTCTAGTGTGCGAGGTGCGGAGCCGGTAGACGGGTTGGAAGACGGGGAGAGAAAGAGGAAGACGGGAGGAAGAAGGACGGTGAGCTGGCGGGTGGAGGACGGGGACGCGACGTGTTGTTGCCGAAAACTGGCTCAGACGTGTCGCTTCCTCTTTCGGTCGGCGTGCCTCGCGTGGCGGTCACGTGCATAGGGACGTGTCGCGAGTTCGACTCTTCGTTTGGCCCTTCCTCTTTTCTGCGTTGCGTGCAGCTTGTGGAGTCGCCTTTTTCAATCCGCAGGTCTTCTGAACTTTACATATCTCCATATCTCAGCGAAAAGAATGGCATTATAAAGACTCGGGACGATCCAACGTGCTGGGCAGCGTAGAGAGGTATCATTCAAAGTACGTACATACACCGCACCAAAATGTATGCGTGGATTACTGACTGTGTCATAACTCGGACGCGTACTGAGTAGAATCTCAGCATAAGTACTCTTTCACTGTCGTCTGTCAATCGTATTCTGAGAGACAGTGACCCAGTCGAATGCGATACGTACTCAATCAACACTACCAAAACATAATGGCGCCTCCGACGCCGCTGTTACACATTCAATTTCGACGACTCGTATCATCTCCGTCTGGAAATACTGTTCACGACGAAAGATGCCTCCTGCCCTCGGGCGGTTATGATGATGGATGGCGTTGATGTCAAACGCCTCGCGCGGGGAAGAACGTAACATGCACCTCCTCCCACTCCTCGCGTATGCCTCCCGATTGATACAATACGCAGATCGCACGGTTGTGACGCAAGTGGGGAGCTGGAAAGCACAAAACACCCGTCGGGTGGGAGTGCCCGGCGAGAGAGCTCGGTTCCCATCCCCGCAGCGCTGAGCGAGCACTTGAGGTGCGCAGTGCGGGCTGGGCACGGCATTGGTATCGACGACCGATGCCGATCAGATTTAGAGCCTCGGGCGGGTGGCGGTGCCTGCAGGCTCCCTCGGGCCCGGGTAGAGTCGGTTTCCTCTAACGATACAGACCCGCGAGAAAGGTCCCGGAGGCGCAGAAGGAGACGCTTAATGGAGAAGAGCACTGGTGGGAGGTGCATCAGCGAAACGGTGAAAATCGGACGAAGGGTGACCACCAGTGACCACCAGTGACCGCGCACGACGGGCCGGCGACCGTCGCACGATAGCCGCCCGTCGCGCAGGTCGGGCGGTTGTCATGCATGATCCTGTCTTTGTCCTCCGGACGTCGTGACGGCCATCTCACGTAGCGTAAGACGTGACATGATCTTGCATTTCATACTCATGATAAATACTGTCTCCTGTACGATCATTGTAGAAATGGTCAGGATGAATAAAATCGTAACAACATGTAAAATCACACTCAATTAGTATATAGCGGCGAGTGCAT
>NDFF03000080.1:0-151311 GCA_002150815.3 Grammothele lineata
ATTCAATTGTGTGGTATGTACTACTCTTCAGTCTACATAGGCTCTGCATACTGGCCAGACACAGTCTACTTAATCATCACTTACCCGGTCACACACTAGAATTGAGTAGGCTAACCGGTGACGGTCACTCATCAATGGTGTGAATGTAACTAGGCCCATTAGGGAGTGGTTATACAACCGAGGCACTGACAATTACTAACTCAGCTACTTTCACCTCGCACTGCATCAGGAAGTGACAGTGGATATTCTAATGGGCGGCCAGTGCCCGGTCGGCCATCATTGATGTCAATAGAACGGCTACCCGGCCGGGACAGTGATATTGGAAATATGGTGCGAGCCGACCGGGCCCCGGGCAACACTACTTGTGGGCGTATGTCACTCCCCGTGTCACAGTATCAATGTGTACCCTCATGCGATACACTCTCAACACAGGATCTGGTTGGGAGGCTGGAGGAGGACAAAATACCTGTGGTTATAATCACGGAAGATTTGCAGATACGAGTTGTGAGCAGTCACGAGCATCCGTATATCGCATTATCCCATGTTTGTGAGTTTTATTGATGTCAGGTACTCTACTAGTATGTCACGCTTACAGCTAGCAGGGGCAGACGGGCTAGGAAATCCCAAACAGAATGCGCTTCCCAGGTGCCAGCTTCGTCGCCTCCGTGACTACACAACCGAACTGTACCGCTTCCGCGGAGGGAAGTTGACGAAGAAGCCTACAATTGCCTTCTGGATGGACACGCTGTGCGTCCCAGTTGACCCGCGATTCAAACAATTTCGGATCAAGGCAATCCGCCTCATGGCGAGGACATTCCAGGAGGCCACTGCGATTCTGGTGCTGGACAAGGAACTCGAGATGGTTGACACCACAACTAGGTCCGTGCCAGAGCTAGGAGTCCGCCTTCTATGCAGCGGATGGATGAAGCGACTCTGGACGTTAGAGGAAGGAACCTTCGCCCTCGATCCAACAGATTACTCCATCATACGTACCCTGGGTGGAGCTCCTTCCCCTTTAAAGCGTTCGTTGAAACCTCAAGGCCTCTCCTCATCTGACTCATCCGATTCATCGTCCGACTCGTCCGACCCCTTCATAGGCGCGACTGAGGGATTGAACCGACTTTACTTCCAAATGGCCGACGGGCCCTTCATCCCAGACCCCGGTTTAGACGTCCCGATCCGCGACGACACCGACGGCACGCTCCGGACCGAGGCGATGGACATCATGCGCGAGTGGGACGCGTTCTCGCAGCTCATCTCGCGCATCCAGCCCCCCTACATCCAGGTCGACCGCTTCTCTGGAGTCTACGCATTTAGGGCACTCGCAAACCGCTCAACGAGTAAGGACGAGGACATACCGGTCTGCGCTGCGTCGCTCCTAGGCATGGACATCACCACGGTACTCGCCGCGCGCGATCAGGCGCACCGCCTCGCCGCGTTTTACCGCCAGCTGCGCTCGGTCCCGGAGGCTCTGCTGTGGGCGGGCGACGCCGCCGTCGAGAAGCTTCCCCTCGCACCGTTCCGGTGGGCACCCGCCCGCATCACCGCCGTCCCGCGGGAGTACGTCGGCGGCGAGAGCGTGAGCTGTGACAGTCGGGGCGCGCATCTCCGCTGTGCTGGGTTCGTTTTCCTCGGCTTGGAAAGCTTGGACCAGGGACACTACTTCCTCGCGGCGCCGAAGACAAGCGGAGCCTCTCCGTACGGATGGATAGGAGGGTTCGTTTGGCGGGACCGTTCCAGTGAAAAGGACGACGAGGAAGACGAAGGCTGTGAGGGAAGTGAGCATGTGTACGACGAGGAGATGGGAAGCGAGGCAATTGAGGGAGAAAAGGATGACATGAGCGATAATGGTGGAGATGACTCGTGGGACGAAGGGGCTGATGGATTGCAGTTAGAGCTGTACGACCTCTCTAACGCGAGATGGGCCGTCATCATCAAACCGCGCTACTTGGTCAATAACTCCCACCCCGACTTGCCCAATGCAGCCGTCCTCCGTATCAAGCCCCCCGGGCGCCGCCACTGTGGCCGGGGTGGGGTCAGCCCCGCCACCGAGATTTCGGCCACGATCGTCGGGTACGGCCGTTTCCTGAGCGCCGAGTCTCCTGACTTCGACGTAGCCTCCCACGAGCAGACCGCCGTGATTCACTGCGCTCGTGTGTCGAAAAAGCAGAGGTGGATTATCACGTAACTCTGCTGAACGCGAGCGTAGAAAATAGTCTACACGTCCACGCTAGGCAGATTCGCTAAGATCATCTCCGTGTTCACCCCCGGGAAGAGTTCGAAGTCCGTGTCTACAGCGCATAAAGAGGTCTTGTTCGCCGGCAGCTGTAGACGAGACGCGAGATCAGCTGCCACACGCCAATGTTGCTAGATGGAAGAACACATACCGTCCCGTTGAGGAAGAACGCGCGCGCGACCTCCGCCAAGCACGTCGACGCCGGCTCGCCGTTCGTGGTGTGCTACAAGTGCGCAGCACGCGTCCGAGACGAGCGTGAGCGTGAGCGTCCGCGAATCGCTAGTGACAATAGTCAAACAACGCCACTTACCCCGAAGCCTTCTTGGAACACGAGCCGGGCCGAGTCTCCGAAACTGTCCGCTACGGCCTGGGCGGAGGCGAGGGGCGTAATGGGGTCGAACTGGAAAAGAAAAGCGAGTGAGCTGTTACTGTCAGCACAGCGAGAGTGTATATGCTCCTTACCCTGCTGGAGAGAACGAGGATGGGATTCGCAACAGACGCATTGAACGGGCCTGGGAACCGCTCTACGGCGCGGACCGGCCAAAAGTCGCAAACGTACGCCGGTTCGGGCCACTGCGCACCGACTAGACGATTTTCTATATCAGCTAACTGCAGAGAACGGAAAACATGCGAGTGAACTAACACAGATGCGACACGTTCCGCGTAGCCGCGATAACGTTCTCGAAGACCGCGGTCATGTTCGAGCTATGGGCGTCGATGCTGTCGCCGCACATGATGGCCTGCAGGTGAAACGGGTCGGTCTCGTTCTCCGCGCGCTTCTGCAGGTTCGAACGGACGCTTCTAAATGTCGAGAGAGACCCGTATGAGAGGTCCATCAGGGAGCTCTCGAAAGACGCGCTGAGAGAGCTGCGCACCTCCTGCTCAAGGACGAGAGAGCTCGTCGCGTAGTGTTGCTAGACGGTGCAGACTCGGCCGAAACGTTCGACAAAAGCGTCGGCCACACTTCGTTCGCGAACGTGGCCCAGTCCGTCGGCGAGGACATCTCGTTGTATAGGTTACCTAGTAAGACGAACCCGGTGCTTCGTCAGCGATCATTTGTTCGAGTTCCTCGCCCGACACCGACTTGACACTGACTGCGGATCTGGCCTGACGTCACAGACACGGAAGCGTTCCCCGTGGCCGCGGCATGCGCAGCGGAGAGCACTGCTTGCACATTGGCGTCGACGTCGAGCGCTGTCTGTCCGGAAGCAGTACTGACGGCGCAGCCCTCGGGGCCGGCTAGCGCACATCCAGTCACGAAGCCCTTGTAGACGGCGTCGGCGTCGAGCAGCTGGTGCGACCAGTGCTGTGAGACGTGTGTGAGTGTGAGAAGGCCCTGGGGAAACAAGAGGACGCACGAGCGAGAGATCCTGGGTAGCGAAGAACTCCGGGTCGAGCACTCCGTCAAACACAACTCGGCCGACGCGCTACGTAAGTCGATCAAAGCGAGTCAGCAAGGAATCCATTTGACGCGTTGAAGCTCTCCAACCTCGGGGAACACTGCCCGAAGATACGTCAGCTGCCGAGATCGGCGGAACGAAAGTACTTGCGATACTCACTGTTCACGAAGTAGGACCCAATGAGAGTCCCGTACGAGAGCCCGACGTAATTCACGGGGCTTCCCACCCCTTCGATTGCGTCCGCAAGCCCGACGAGGTCGCGTGCAGTTGCTGTGGAGCCGAGATACTTGAAAAACTTGCCCGAGCTGTGCTCGAGGCACTTCTGGCCGAGATTCTTATACAGCTTCTGCGTCGAGGTGGCCTTCGCGAGCAGCGCCGCGATTTCATCTGAGTCGGTGAAGTTGCCGGTGTAGTCGATGCCCGTCAATTCGAGCGAGCCCGCGAAGAAGGCATCCTCTTCTTCGGGCGAGTCGAAGCAAAAGACGTCCCCAGGGCTAGTATCATCCAGACGTCAGCACTGATACTTGATCTGTGAAGGAGACTACCAACATAGTGAGGGAACCTGACCCGCGCGTGTCCCAGGTGACGATATCGTACGCGCCACCGGAGAGGCCGAGTAGAAGAGGTCCACTCTGGTTCAACGTCTGAAGGCCTGATATCCCTGGGCCACCTGCAAGCGCAATTGAACAGTCTTCATCAGGAAAAAAGTAAAGGTTGAAGATGAGCGGACGTACCTGGATTGAAGAATACAGTACCAAGCCGCTGCGAGGGATCGACGGTGGCGTTGAGCTTGGCGACCGCGAGCCGACCCTTCCCGGCCGAAGCATCGTGGTAGTCCAGAGGGATTTCGAAGAAGCCGCAGGAGACTGAGGGATCTTGAATGACGGTGGGATCGCATGCTCCCCAAATGATCTGGGGTTTAGTCGAAGTGAGGAAAGTAGCTGCGGAGAGAAAGAACGGTGCCTACATCATCGCTGGCGCTCACGAAGAGAGGGCGGGAGAAAGCAGCCACAAGAGCCACAGTTGAAAGCAAGGTTTGGAACGGCATCTTCATGAGGTGGGGTCTCCACCGGAAGGCCCTCGAAGTTTAAATGTACGCTGTGCCGGTAGTTAACGCCAGCGACGTCATCGGGAAACCTCGAGCGCTCGCGCGAAACACTGGCCAAGCCCTGCTGCGATCCTGTCAGGCGAAGGTCCCGTGCCGACGTGAAATAGCGCGCTCACCTTTTAACCGTATCTTGCATGCAGCATCTGCGAAAGCTTGCAGGTACTGGCGGAGAAAAGCACCCGGGTGGCTCGCGAAGAGTGCGTTGTTGTACTGGCAGGCGCAGCTAGAAGTGACGTGCGTAGGCTACAGATGCCAGCTGGCACTGCGCGCTGTCTTGAGCTGACGAATCAATGACGTGCAGTCGCTGGAGGCCTCGCAGTCGCTCATACATAACTATTTTCCATGGGTGAACGACGGACGTTCTCTGGCAGTCGCATTACTACTACCCGTACAAAGTGTTTCAGACGTGCTCCGGGCTGAGTTATTCGCGGGCTGAGAAGGCCGCTGAAACTCACCTCTGGACTTGATCTTTTCGCCACCGCGAAGAAATGCATGTCATACCGAGAACAAATGGCATTCGAGTACATGCTAGGACAAATCTTCCACTGAACGCCTCAGCTGTCGAAAAGCCCGTCCCTTTGAACGTAACAAGGTGGGTGGCCGAACGAGCGATGTCAACGCCGACCATCCGAAGACGGTCGTGCTCATCTCGCTGCCTAGATGCTCGTCATCGGCGTTTTGATCGTGGAAGAATCGTCTGCAGAGCGAAACGCGACAAACGCGCGCTGTATATCCCAGCCACCACGCTTTTCCACGCACGGACCTCACGGGCGCTTGTCCTCTTGGAGGCCGCTGTTCGAACCGCATAGATGCCACTTGCTTTTGCTCACCTATGCCTAGCCTCGACACACGCGTCGCGCTGTTGTCGAGAGCGAGCATTCCACGGCCTCGCAGCGGGAATGCGAACGTGTCGGAGAGACACAACTGTGAAAGTTGAGCTTTTTTTTCAATCGAATAGGTGTATTTAAGTAATCCCGTCTCCCGTGTACAGGGACCCGCGGCGGAGCCAAGGGCCGGCGGGGCACTAGGCCCGTACGCTACTGGAACGTACATAAATAGAGCAGAGACGTGGTAAATCAAAACATTGTTTGGCAAGAAGGATGAACAGTCTGGGGCAGCCCGAAAGCGGGGGAGAGGATAGGGGGTGAGAGTGGACGCCGTAGTGCAGAGTGGCCCTAGTATCTAGAGGATTAGTCGAAAGTTGAGCTTCAGCTCCGCTCTTCCGGGTTTCTCGACAAGTGAAACGTCCGAGGTGGTGCACGTTGGGCGAACCTCCAACAGCAACAGCAGACTTGAGGTATCATAGTGGAGTGCCGCGATGTCGTCGAAGCCAAACATAGTGACTTATGCCGATCGGGTCGTGCGTGAGTTCAGCGACCTCCGACATACCCCTTGCGAAACGAATGGATGCATTGTGAAGATTTCGGTATACGCCACACGGCGCTGTTGTACGAGTATAAACCACGAACAGCGAACACTTACTTGCTCATAAACCAACAAAGGCACCTAATTCCGTTCCGTCAGAACCACTAGTCCACACCGACGACATGTACTTCACCACGTTCGCCAAACTCGCCCTCGTCGGCACCCTCATCGGATCCAGTCCGTGTCTTCCTCGCACCCCTCTCGTCCGTCTCCCCCGCTGATCGAGCTTCTCACACATCTCCGTGTACGCAGGCACCGCTCTCCCCGTCGCCAACGAAAAACGTCACCTAGTGACGTTGACTACCACAGTAGTGTACCGCGGGCACACGACGGCGCTCAAGATCCCCTACGACCAACGCCGGGAGGATAGCGTAACGGTGCCAACGTTCGCACTGACGCCGTCAGTGGTGCCTACCAGCAGCGCGACTTGAGCAAGCCGGCCGACGGCGTCGTGTAGTGATACACCGGTATCGGAGGCGTTGAGCGGGAGTGCGTGCGAATGTATATGGAGAAGGAGGAGAATCGAAGTGGGGGAGGGGAAAAGGAGTTTCGAAACGGAAGGTCGAGCGGGTCCCGTGCGTTGCAGTCTGTAGGGTAGGTACACGAGGCAGCAGGGGTTGAGAACTTGATGTTGAAACATATGCGCAAAGAGTAAAAACCGTGAGAGCAATACAGTCAAAACACTGCAGGATCTACAACATTGCAGCACGTACCTCGGAAGATAAGCAGTTCTCGTGTTCGTCACGTTCCAGCCGTTCGAGGACGTCTAGAGCAGCAGCGCGAATGCGTAGTCGGTGGCGCGAGGAAACAGTTGAACAGGAGTTGAACACGTGCGGTCTGGAGTGTAGTAAGGGAGAACGGGAGTCCTATCCTTCATCACAAGACAAATACGTAGAGCGATGGGGGAGCCTGGCCAAAGAGATGAGGCCAAGGTCCGTCAATTATGACAACGGTACCGCCAAGCGCATCATATGGCTGCTATCCTCAGCCTGTACCTCGAAAATCCATAGCTGGAAGCATGTGCAGTGCTCCCTTCCTGCTGCGCACAAACGTGCTACTGGTGTTTACACTGCTATACGCGCGCTGCGCATCAGCCATCGTTTCGACGAGTGGTTGAGATGGCGTGCCCTGCGGCCGCAAAGCCGATGAATGTTGTGGCGCGTAGCACATGCCGCGCTACCGTTCTCGAGGCTGTTAAAGCTACCGAACGCCGCTCATGAGATACTCTACGGCATGACGGCTTAGGCCGTACTCACAGAATGTCACTCCACCGCAGCAACAGATCCCTCTTGGCGGCTTCATCCCCGTTCAGTACCGCGTCGAAGCGTTGATGTACGACTTCACGGCACCGGCATCCGTGACATTCGCCGTTTCATCGACTGCGGAATCGGGTCGACCGAGAAATACGAACTAGTCTGACGCTGGCGGTCCAAGGGGAGCGTGTGGCCGATTTGCTGCGCAGGTGATGCAGGTACGAAGATCAAATACTGGCTTCGAGTTGTGGTCATTGCTCTCAGGTTGAGAGCACCGGCGGAGAGAGAACGTCGCGTCCATGACTTGCAGGTGAACTACGCCAAGAATCCGTCTCCAGAAGAGAGAATCAGGGAGAGCATTGAGGTGGGGGAGCCATGATACTCAGTAAGTAACTCGCATGGGTCTCACATCGCGGCAATCAGTATATTGGACGAGGCGGAGTTGAGTGTTCAAGGAAGAAGTCTAAAGGGGATAACCAGAGGCTGTGCGCTGGCCGCAAACGGAGGCCGCCGGTACGCGTCGGCAACTGCCGGCCGTCGCTCTACGCCAGAGACGCCGGCACTCGCTGCCTGCACCGTTCGACAAGGTTCTTACCTGAGGCTCGAGTGTCACTTCAGCCGGACACTCGCATGCCGATGGCAGGATTTACGGTCTTCAGGAAAGTCGCTATCTTGTTACTTTCTCAGCTTTCGCTGACACACCTATAGCGGTTCAACCTCGCTGCCAGTGTATGAAGTCGAAGTAAAAATTGCATCTTGTATGCTGCCACAGTCGCGTCCGGTCCGAACCTCCTTCGCATTACCTGTTCGACATCCTCAAACCACATGAATGGCATCGCTTACATGTCCGAGCAAATGGTATGGTAGAGCGCCGTAATTTTGCATTGGGTGAGTGCTGCGCCACGTTGAATGGGGATGCTTCGTATTTGAAGATGATGATGAACGCCCTCCCTTCAGCGCGGCCCAGGCAACACGGTTCCTGGCGGTGCATACACACGTCGGCCAGTCTCGCCGTGCTGCGCAGATGTTGGCCACTTTGCTCCCGTGCGTACTCCCGTTGGTTCTACGAGCTGTCACCAGGCCGCTCATCTTCATGCGAATATAAAAGACTCGCGATGAGCAATGGAACTTGCAGTTCTACAAGTCTTCTTCGTCTTCACATCTAGTCTTCCGTTCCACTGAACGCTTCAAGCCGTCATTGATATCTACCCCTATACTTGCTCAACTTGAAGATGTTCGTGCAAATGGTCAACTTCGCTCTCGCCGCGATTGTCCTTGGACGTGGTAAGTCTCGCCCTCTGTGCTAGCCCCTTTCTATGCCGATTTTGAGGCAAAACTCTCAGTGGCTGCCCTCCCGTTCGACGGACCGCACGCCGACTACGGTACCACGACCACCGCCATCGTCACTGTCAGCCCCGTAACGAGCACCGTTTGTGCTGGAAGCGTCACAACGGTCACGATCACCGAACCTGCGACAACGACTGGAGGAGTCACCACGATCACTATCTCAGAGCCAGTGACTACCACCGGCGTGGTCACGACCACCGTCGTCTCCGGGTCCCTCACGAGCACGGGCGTGGTCACTACCACGTTCGTCTCCCAGCCAAGCATGATCACGTTCAGCTCTTCCGAGCCGGTTACGACCACCATTGATTCATCCGAGCCGGTCACGACTACCATCGACTCCTCTGAGCCGTTTACTACCACTATCGACTCCTCCGAGCCCGTAACCACTACGCTCGACTCGTCGGAGCCCGCTACGACCACCCTCGAGTCTTCCGAACCCGCTACCACTACCATAGACTCCTCTGAGCCTGCCACCACCACCCTCGAGTCTTCCGAGCCCGCTACGACTACCCTCGAGTCGTCGGAGCCTGCCACCACCACGGTCGAGTCCTCCGAGCCGGCCACTACCACCATCGAGTCATCGGAGCCCGCTACCACCACAGTCGTCTCTTCCGAGCCCGGGACTACTACTGTCGAGTCGTCGAAGCCCGGCACCATCACCCTCGGTTCCTCCGAGCCCGCCACGACGACTATCGACTCGTCCCCGGTCACCATCATCACCGCTTGAGACGTCGATGTGGGCATCGGATCCTCGTCGGTGAACATGGTGCCGAGCTGCAGAAGACGGCGTGTCCCGGGAGCTCGGAGATGGGTGTCTGGAAGGCCCGGTCGCGTACGGTCCTTTGTTATGCGTGTTCGTGCTTTCGCTATCCTGTTCTCCTTCCTTCTTCACGGCACACGTCGTGCGTTTTACCCTTTCGATAATCTCCAAATGGACAGTAATGGGCGATTGTGGATCTTATCGAGTTGGTTGCTGGGATATACCGTTATTATCATCATGAACGCGCCAGTGGTAAATCGCTGGGTGACGCGCCTGTGGCTGTGACGTCATCGATTGATTCATCGCTGGCGCGAATGCTGCGCGGAGTCTGACTTCTCGTTCGACTCTACCATCACGACCAAACCACAACCAATCGACTACTACGATAATACGTTCTCTCTCGTGTGCGCGACGTTAGTGGTACGTCCTCCCACACCATGTGCTCAGTATTCCGCTCATATTGAACGCCATTTTGAAGCTACTAGTACGCCTGTCATCGTGTGGCCGTACTACGTCACGGTTTTCAGAGAATATTATCTCGGACGTGTGCGAAACATGTACTAGCCGTATCGATAAAGGCACGAGCTGGGACTGTCGAGGGGGCAAAGGCAGCAAGCAGACAGATCCCAAATGGTGTTGGTGCGGTGAGTACATGAGCGTACTAGACTAGTAGATGAACAGCTAACTAGCAATGCGCGCATACGATGATCTAGCCGAAAAGAGCTCAAAGAAAGCAAGGCGTCTTGCGGATGCGGTGCTCATGAGAGCTGTAGCCATGGTTTGAGCTAGCAAGCACACGATCCTTGCCGTGCGAACCGCACTTTAGTAGGGCGATCAGCACGCGTCTCCGCCGCCACTCGTTTGGTGTAAGTCCGGAATACACGCACATTCGTGCTCGTATTTTGAAATGCACACAGGATTGTTACCGGCAGGGGCGACGCGTATCTCAGTGCTGCTGAGTCGTGTCTGTCTGAAGGCGTCAACTTGGTCCACATAAATGTCTGAGCGTAAATCTTCTTCCTGTCACCCCAGTCACTCCGTATTGCGCTGTCAACACTCAATCGACTTCCCATGAGGTACATCGTGAAGCTCGCGCTCATTGTCGCACTATGCATCTGCAACGGTTCGCATTCTATTCTCACCATTCGGATTCTCTCCGTGCTCACGTCGCTCTCCTCACAGGAATAGCTATTCCCGTCGTACAGAAGCGTGACTCTACGACCTTGAGCACTCCCCTGGTCAAGGATTTGATCGTCGATCCCCCACACACACTCCCCACTTGGGATCCTGTCAAGCGTCTCGCTGCGGCCACGGGGGTGGCAAATGGCCCAATCGTCGTCGGCGCTAAGGCCTTCGACGTATCAGGCTCATTCCTCAACGGAGGGTATGTGCTCGACAAGCGCATCAGGACGACGATTCCGCCGGCCATCATAATCGGCGACGACTCGACTACTGCATACACAGTTGCCACCAGCACGCTCAGCACGTTACCCACGCCCGCCTCCGACATCGCAGACTGCAAGTCTCAGTCGGAGTGTCTTGATACGCCCGATGGGATTATGAAGGACTGGGCAGGGAGACTCGCCGACTCGGACAGTCATGCGTTGTGGGCGGATGGGAAGAACTTCGTATAAGGAGCATCGTTAGCCTGAGCTAAAAAGTGTGAACGTGTATGATACTTATCTTCTGCCCATTTTTCTATCACTCGTGATATGGCAACTTGGTAGGAGTGTCAGCCAGCCAGATAAGTCGCGGATATGCCCACGGACGTGGTCCGCTTAGGCGCTACTACACCACTGGTGTTGCGGCCACTCGACCAACGGGCGCTCTTCGGAGGATACGGCCCGACTGTTTGCCGCGTCGCCAATGGCCCCAGCCTCCTTCCTTTGCCGTCACTAGTACTGTCTCTCCTTCCCAGTCTGCTTTCCCGTGTCTCATCTACTTGCCTGCGCTGTATACAGAGGTAGCAAGTACGTCAGAAGTTCACCAGCAACTGCCTTTTCCATCAAATGCCGCGCCCGCTATCGCTACAAGACGATATAGAGCGGCGGACCGGCGGTTTATCGTGAAAGGCGTACAAACAATCAAGTCCGAAGAGTTACTGAGACTGTCCTCATCAACTGCAATGGAATTGGAGTGGCAATATTCGTGGAACCGTCTCTGGACACTCCGCAGACATGGTTCTGGAGGGCATACTACGTGTAGCTGTAGCGTGGAATCGGTGAGCTCATATCATGATGTCTCTCCCTCATTGCGGTAGATGGAAATGTTACGACAGGCCTCTGATAGATCTGGACAAGTAGTGGGCTAGGGGACAGAGATTGTCAGCCTGAACTTCATAGAGGCTGAACATTGAGTGTGAGGAGATTGGCTTGGTTTTCCTACTTGCTTGTACGTACCGCTACTATGGTTCGTAATGATATCAATTTTTCCTGCGACATATCAAGCTGTGCTCCCTCTATTGAGGTCAAAGCTGCAACCCTCATGCGTTCTAACAGTTGGTGGGCATCGCCCACCGGCTGTGCGACCTGTACACGGTTCAGAAGGTTTCGCTGACAGGCCTGTGAGTTATTTGCTGAGGTCCGAACGCCGTACCAGTAAATGGCCCCCCTCTCCCTCCCTTTACTTCCGTCTCTCCGCTCGTACTTGAGGATACGCTAGGCATTTTCATCCGCCTAGACTACAATCGCAAGAACCTCCATACAAGGTAGGGCGACGATATCCATTACTTGAAACGTCATCTCATCCTGTCGGCTCAGATGACACCCAGCTTCCCTTTGGAGCTCGAACATCTGGTTGTTGACAACCTGCAAGACGACATTCCGACTCTCCGAGCGTGCGCTCTTACCTGTCGCGCATGGCTTTTTGAAGCGCGCGCGCACCTTTTTCGCAACATTCATCTCAATACTCATCGTGACATCCTCGCTGTCACTCGTCTGTTTCAAGACAGACCCCCTCTCGCCCTGTTGGTCCAAATGGTGACGATACCTCTAGCGGGGGGCGTAGGACATGGACCAATGCTGCACTATGCAGCACCGTCTGTCTTGCACCGGTGCTTGCCAAATCTGCGTCAATGGTGCTTCGTCAGCCAACCCATATCACAGGCAGTCAACGTCGTATCGCTAGCTCATGCGCCTATGGCGTCCCTGAGAAAATATGGAGCCCTTCAAGAGCTGGTTGTGAGCGGTGTCACTCTGACATCTTATGTGGACTTGTACAGGATCTTGTCGTGTCTTCCGCATCTTCGTCGCCTCGAATACTCAGGTGTCACGTTACTCCAATGCCTAGCGCAATCGCATTTTCTACAAAACAAGTTATCCGGGAATCTCAGATTAAGCCATCTCACGGTACGCCACACTACGCCAAGCCTCATCCCGTGCTCTAATCATCAGATGCCGTAGACCGATATTGAACATATCCCCCACGTCGTCATGTTACTCGACTCGCCTAGTCTGCGCTACCTTTCGATTAATTTGTGTAGTGAAGATGAGCCCGAATGTACGTTCTTTCATGCCACTCTCAAGTACCATGGATCTGAACGATTGGCTCGTCAAGTGCTCACCGCCACAGCCTCGTTTGTGGATCTTCGAGAGCTTTCCCTTCGCATAGGAATGTGCCAGAAGCCGGTGTCGTTCTTCAGAAACATCCTTTACGCCAGCGACATCATTGCTAGCACCGCACGTTGCTTTGATCTCACGATCCGGATGGACTTCTGGAAAGACTTTGGGATGGACGCGCTTTACCCCCAGCCGGCGTACTCTCGCCTGGAAGCGAAGATCGTGGAGAAGACTGCGGAGGGTCTCACTCAAGTCCGCCTGGTTATGCCTGGATGCGATGCTATGCAATACCTGTGGACGACCAGACTAGCACAAGTCTTCCCGGCCTTGCACGAGAAAAGATTGATTCGGCTGAGATACTCAGGTCAGCCCTTTTCATGCTTCGCACACTCACAGTACACCGGTATGCTGAAGCCGTACGAGCAGGACGTTGGTGGGATAGTTCGAAAGGAAACAAAGACCATGCCCGTGGTACGCCTATAGCCATTGCACTGTCCTCAGATGGAGGATGGTTCGCAAGCGTAACACGAGACTACCTTGCCATCCTTGGTTCTGCGTACTCCGCTCACGAAGTTGGGAGTTGGAAACTTTTTTCTCAGCACGGCCCTTTCGTGAATCAATTTTCAGGACCTTGTACGTCACCAGCACTCACCAGAGACTATGATTGGATTTCCTCGCTGATGCCATTCGTTAGCACGTTCGTGTAGCTTCTGTAAGCTGAAAGTGGAGCGACGAAGTGCCGTCATTTGCAGCGTTTGCGGCGATTGTTACCACGAAGATTGCTCTCAGAAACTCCCCGTCACATGCGATGTCCCGGAGTGGTTCATACGGCACCGCGTCTCCGAGGAAACTCCACTCCACGACAGTTGTGTGTCACGCACGTTCGGAGCTGGATTCCATGCTCAAGTTTTTCAACGCCACACCGTACCTTTTACTACTCTTCCAAACTCGTGCGACGGCGCGCACCAGTCCAACCTCCGGCTACAAGTGACATTATTCTCCATCTTGGATGCTGCCTTTGCTCCTTCCCGCGACGGCATGGCGACATGCGTGTTTGGAACCGGGATGATAGACGAAGGAAAAGAACCTGCCAATCTCATGTCCATCGCCCTTAGCTCCGGCTTCGGCGGAGACGCAATGCTCTTCTCACCTGACTCCCGCTATCTCGCAGTTAGCCTTATTGCACGGGCCGGCTCCGTTTTCATCTTGGACAGGTTCACCGGCGGCCGGGCATACAGCTTTTCAGGCGTCGCCGGGGCGCGCTATAAGTCCCTGCGAAGTTGCTCACTCGCCTGGTCCCCTGATAGTAAAAGGCTTGCCGTTGCGACTTTACAACACGAAGAAGGTTTCGGAAAGCTCCGCGTGTACGACGTCCCAGGAGACGACGCCACTCCATACGATGAGCTAGACTACGACGTATTCCACGGAAATGGCCTATTCCGCTGCGTCAAATTCGCGCCAAATGGCGTTCACGTCGCGGCACTTGGAACAACTGCAGAAGACGTCACGGACTCATCATATCAAGATGCCCTGTACATCTGGGATCTAAAGACGGGTGCTGAAGTCGTCTACCCTTCGCTGGACGGCAGTCCGCTTACAGCTTTTGGGTTCTCCCCGGACGGGTCGTCCGTAGTCGTGGGATCCGGAAGCGGTTCACTCGCCACGATTGGCGCAGAAGCGTCCTCCGGGCGTGTTCGGAAGATCGCCCAAGCGGGGCGGAAGTTCCTTACTGGTATGAGACCACAGCGCGACTCAGCTAGGCCAAAGCTCCGATGTGCGTCTCCGGTTACGTGAGTGGTGTTCTCTCCGGACGGGAACCACGTCTTCGCCACGTCGTACAGCCTCCTCTGGCGCTGTGAGGCTGCCAACCTCAACAATGTATCCTGGGACGTCATGACGGTCCCACGAGAAATCACAGCTATGCATTGCTCCCCGGGAAACGACGTCGTTCTGCTCGGACTATGGGACGGGACCGTGTGGTTCATCGACGCGGAGACCGGAGCTAGGTTGAGAACCTTCCGACACTGCATCTCCCGCGCGATTCAGGCAATCGCCGTAGCTCCAAATGGCTTAGCACTGACCTGTGTTGGGGAGAACGGGGAGGTATGATGTTTTCGCGCGCCGGGTATCTTCTGTACTATAGATCACAATCGAGGGGCGTAACTGTATTGTCGATGTATGAGTGGATTTACAATGGACGAACGTACAACCTTGAATGTGCCATTATGGAGTTTGCTACAGGATAGATTACAATGAGGAAGATAAGATGAGCCTGGTAAGTTACTAAGGACCTCGTTCCCGGAGAGTTCGCGTCATTCATTCTCGTTAGGCGCATACGCGTCGACACGATCAGACGTCCTGCGTTGGTAGGTTGTCGAGGATCATCTGGGTGTTGACCCCAGGGAAAATCTCGAGCGTGGGGTCGACGGGGCAGGTCGAGCTCTGGCCCGCAGGTAGCTATGGATCAGGCGTGGTCAGCCAAAAGAATGTCGAAGAGGCTAGAGAAAACGTACTGTGCCGTTGATGAAGTACGCCTGGACGGCGCTGGGGAGGCAGCTTGTCGGCGTCTCGGCATCACTGGTGTACTGCGAAAATAGTCAGTCATCGAGTGCGATGCAGGCTACGAGGCTGACTCACCCCGAAGCCCTGCTGGATGACGAGATGAGCCGAATCCCCGAACCTGTTCAAGACGGCCTGAGCGTTGGCGAACGGCGTGCGCGGGTCGAGCTGTAGGCAAGATCAGGATCGTCTTTAAGAGAGAACAGATGCAGGCAAAGTGCTGACCTGGTTGGAGATCATGAGGATGTCAGTGGCGGGCTTCTTGTCGAACGGACCCTGGTAGCGTTCGACAGCCCGGGCCGGCCAGAACGCGCAGACGTAAGCGGGTTCCGGCCACTGCGCGCCGACTACAGAATATGCGTTTGCATCAGCTCACGAAAGGAACAGGAATAAGAGAGGGCATACAAAGGTGGGAGACGTCACGGGTCGCAGAAATAAGGTTGTTGAAGACGTCTGTCATGTTCGCGCCCTGAGCATCAACGCTATCCCCACACATGATCGCTTCCTGCGCGTACGACCTCGTCGACGACTCGTCCCGCTTGCTCTGAATAACACTCCTCCGTGACGAACCCGCCTCGCCCGAGACGTTCGCCTCGAGTGCAGGCCACACGTTCATCGCGAAGTTGCTCCAGTCCATGGGCGAGAATATCTCGTTGTAGAGCTGGGTACGGATGAGGCCAGACGTGAGGGGGGCGTTGGGGTTCTTCTGGACGGCATTGTGCGCGGCGGTGAGGAGGGCTTGGACGTTCGCGTCGACGTCGAGGGCGGTCTGTCCTGCGGTAGTGGCGACGGGACATCCTGAGGGGCCGGACAGGGCACAGCCGGTGACGAAGGCTTTGTAGGTCGCGTCGGCCTCAACGAGCTGGGTGGACCAGTGCTGTGGAGGCTTGTAGTAAGTACAGAAAGGAGGGGTGCGAGCATGAAAAGTAACATACGAGGGAGAGATCTTGAGTCGCAATGAACTCAGGATCAACCAAAGCCTCGAGCAAGCTCCGACCAACACGCTATATGTCAGAAAAGTAAGTCAGCATCATCCGTCCAGATGCACACTCGACAACTTGCTGACCTCCGGGAACACTGCCCCCGCGCACCGACTGTCAGCTACCCATTCTGACGGAAAGCCCGAATGTAAAACTCACGATTCATGAAATACTGCCCGATGAGCGTCCCGTACGAGGTCCCCAGAAAGTTCACCTTGCCCCCAGGCCCGTCGATCGCGTCTGCGAGCGCGGCGAGATCCCGCGCCGTCGCCGTCGACCCGACGTACTTGAGGTACTTGCCCGAACTGTGAGATTGACACTTGCTCCCGAGGTTCTCGTAGAGCGTCTGGGTGGCGGCCGCTTTGGAGAGTAGGGCGGAGATCTCGTCCTGGTCGGTGAAGTTTCCGGTGTAGTCGATACCGGTATCGTCGAGCGAGCCGGCGAAGAACGCCGTCTCCTCGTCAGGCGAGTCGAAACAGAACACGTCCCCGGGGCTGATGCAACACGCGGATCAGCACGACCGGGCACTGCTAGGACAATTATCGGAACGCACACGGTGAGCGACCCGGAGCCGCGCGGGTCGAAACTGACGACATCGTACAAGCCCCCAGTGAGGAAGGTGAGCGCCGCGCCGTTAGTGTTCAGGACCTGAATGCCCGACGCGCCCGGAAAGCCTGAAAATCAGGGCGGGCGTCAGCGCTCCGAGTCCCATGCTACGCCATCATGCATCACGAATCACGGAGCGCAGGCGCCGACGCACCTTGGAGGGTGTACAGCGTCCCGAGGGACGGCGATGCGGTTGCGTTGAGCTTCGCGACGGCGAGACGGCCTGTGCCGGCGGAGGCGTCGTTGTAGTCGAGAGGGATCTCGAAGAAGCCACAGCTGAGAGAAGGGTTGGACGAGACGCTAGGGTCACAAGGGCCCCAGGAAATCGTCGACTGCGATTGGGTCAGCCACAAGCAGCGGTACTAATAGAGAGGGATAGAGCGGAACTCACGCTGTCCTGAGCGCGGGCCGAAGTAGAGAACAGAATAAGTTCAAAGGCGAACGCGAACAAAGGAAGCATGGCTCTGCACAAGAAGGCGAAGATGTACCAAAAGCCTGTGTCTTCCTAGAAACATTTCGCGAGCTTTTATACGTCCCTTCCACTCTTCAAGCGCCGGGTATACGACGGCTGGCGCTAGCACGTACTCGTCGCCGACCGACGAGAATCCTGTGCAGTCATGGTGTCCAGCTCAGATGCTGTGAAGACACGCCGAAACACATACCGTTCTCGTCGACGTTGCTCCGCCAAACGTCCGCAGAGGACAATTGCCGCCGGTCGGCATTCGTAAATCTTGAAGGATCGCCCGTGGATCCGGAGCCTTTCGGCGTACATGTCGGTGTACATAGCCTTCATCATCGCGGACTTGGTTGCACGCAGGTTCGTAGCATATGTCTCTCAATCATCGGAGGACCGTGCGTCAAGTCGGAGAATCCTTCCGTGAGACCTAAAACAGACAGTATGTGTCAGGAAGGCGATGAAGCTGGTCCCGGACTCGTATTCAGAATGACATCCCGAAACATACCACGGCGTTCAAGAGTTCCTAAAATTGCTGCATCTTCAGATCTGGGTTCTCTGTTCCGCATCGAGCCGGTCTAGTTGCGGCTAGCTACTTCTGGACGACGACAAGTTGCAGAATTTTGAAAAAAGCGGCGAGAGCTCTCGGTGGAATCGCTTGGCTCAGCGGTGATGGTAGTACACGTCATCACGCTGTTGAGTATCATTAGCGGAGCACAAGCCTGAGGAGATATCAGCAAGGCATACGTATAGACTATGCCATATACATAAGGCAGCAAACAGAGGGACGACCTGACATTTCATCACAAAGCGGACCGTCGACTCGATTCTCCAACTCATTGGGCGGCGTGACGTCGTTCACAGGCACCGTGTGCCTGGAAGGTGACTGGTGACTTGTGACTGTCTGGTCCGTGCGCGGCTAGGCTACGAGCGTCTACTCCCACCCGCCTTTCAGAGTCTCGGCCTGCTCGTGATCGAAAAACAAAACTGAACGCCAACATCGGGCGGCGAGGCCACAGCGACCACATAATGCGCGGTGAAATGTGGCGGTCGGCAATCTAACTTTTACGTTGAAAGGGGCGTGCGCTCGACAGCTGAGGCAGTTGGCTTCGTCGGTATTTCGTCTTTGGAGGTCTAGGCCGCGGGTGCTTTACGTCGAAGCTAGATAACACCCGTACGACATCGTCAGGCGGTAAAAAAAATCTAGGAACTTGCCAGCGATACATACAGAAAGTGGGAGGGGCAGACGACAGAGTGCTATCGACCCTCGTGTTCTTCGTAGATCGCGGACCTAGCTAGCGTCTAGACAGCGTCAACATGATCCTCGAGACGTTGATCCGGACGACTTGTGACCGGCTATTTTCTCGAGGATGCTGTGGTCCGCACCATCACGGGCCGACCTGACCGGAGGTTAACGCCGCTCTGTTAGCCAAAGAGCGCGCGAGTGGATGTCATACGCTACTACTCGCCT
The DNA here is from genome assembly GCA_002150815.3 of Grammothele lineata. Lineage (NCBI taxonomy): Eukaryota > Fungi > Basidiomycota > Agaricomycetes > Polyporales > Polyporaceae > Grammothele > Grammothele lineata. The sequence continues at coordinate 19,157 of NDFF03000080.1, forward strand.
GCACCGCCTGGGCACCATCGACGCTATGCGCACTACATCGAGCAGATTGGCGCGGAGTATGCGTGCAACGTGCCCTCGCAAATGTATTGTGACCGTTTGAAGGAGCTTGAGTCGTTAGCCCGCCCATTTGGCGGCTATCAGCGTCGATGACTACGTCCTCCATACTAAACCGCTGGAAACGTACGACGGGACATATTGTTAAGTTCAATGACAGTTTGGCGCAGGAATGCTGCCGTCACCACTTACCACCGACAGTAAAAGAGGACAGCCCTCCGGGGTGTGCCTGGCGGGCGTAGCTTGCCGCATATTACCAAACGCCGCCACAGCGTCACTGTATGCTCGCTTGACGACTTTCAGCAGCCGCTGCGCAGAGCGAATCTGGATGTCTCTGGCATCGCCGGGCGGGTACAATTGTGAGATGAAACGAATGATGGACATTTCTGAATGTATCCTTAGCCCGAGGAGAGCCCGTTGCAAATTAGAGCCGACTACTCACCACTCGTTGATTCTCCCAAAACGCCATGTGAGGATACCAACCCGACGTCATGGAGCGAGGCGTACTAACAGACTCCGAGCTGCTAGCCAGGTCGTGACCACCGACCGGTGCAAAGCGAGGTACCTGATGCACCTAGTTAGCCAATCTATGCGCAGCCACCTATCCGGGCATGTAAATCACTGCCCCTGTGGTGACGCACCGGGCCAGCACGAGGGGGATCCGCCGGGCGCGGTGTTTGCAGATGAAGTTTCGGGGATTGACGCTGTTGGGCGCCCAAGCGTCCGCGCCAGGCGGGGACTGTCACGCATTTCGAGCTCCGCAGTAACCCCGCTCGGTCCCGCCAGGTGAGGCGCGCGCGTGCAGGACGCAGCAGGCACTCTCCGCTTCCTCTCCGCATCCGAGAACCATCGGGTTCATGAACTCGCTCCACCTCGACCATCATTCGAGACGAAGACTCAGGTCACTTTTGGCCACCGCTGGCGTTCGCGCTCGATTACGGTATGCCTGTCGCGCGCTGAACTGCCAGTTGTCGCAACCGCCGTAGCTCCACTCCCATCACCAATAGCAGAGGAGGGCGCAACGCCGCAGACCCCAGCCAAAACGCACCGAGCGCAGCCGAGAGCGTTCGAGTCGGACCACCCTGTCGCTCGCGTACGCGCGGGCGGGACTCCTATCATCAATTTCATCGCAAACATGCCAATTCCAACGCTACGCCCCGCTGCCGGCGGCGGTCACCTGTTGCGAATCTTACGCGAGCGACATAGACGACGCCGGATTGTGTTTCGGTGCGTGTTCACAGCATCTTGGCTGCATGCCATTTCAGCACAGGCCTACTGTCAACTCACGACAATCACATAGCTCCAGCAGCCCTACTCTTGGCGCCAGGATGGCGCATAACGTGTATATAAATCCTCGAAGCGTCCCCAGCAGAACCCCAGCTTGTCCTTCTTTTTCGCCTTCTCCTTTCGAGCCATGTTTTCTTTCTTTGCTTTCGCTCTTAAGGCTCTTTTGGTCTCCCCTTCGGTCCGCGCCGCCCCTAGCGTAAGCCCATCTACTCGATCGTGTATTGCGACTATCATGCTGACTTGACCTTTGCAGTCCAAGATTGCCTGGAGTCCTTGCGACTTCAACTCCGACCTCAGCTGCAGCACCTTCGAAATCCCTCTCGACTACAACGATGCCTCAGCCGGCACCGGCAGCCTCGCCCTCGTCAAAGTCCCCGCGACGGTGACTCCCTCGCTCGGCACGCTCTACACTCTTCAGGGTGCGTTCGGCTCGCTCGTGGCGTCGCGTGTATGCACGTGCTGACGCCGTGATCTGAAGGTGTTCCGGGCGCGTCGGGGCTTGACTTCCTCAATGTGAACGGAGCCGGACTGTCAGGGCTTATCTCGGGCATGTTTGACATCGTTAGCTGGGATCCCCGCGGCTCCGGCTCGCGTACCGTGTACGTACCATTCCCCGTGTCTCACGCTCCTCCGGACTCTTAGCTGATATTCGAGCTGCATCAGTCCCGGAGACGTCTTCTGCTTCGACTCGCCCGACGAAGAGACCGCCTTCTTCGCCGGCTCGCTCGACGACACCGGTATCGACTACACCGGCAACTTCACCGACCAGTCCGAGATCTCCGCCCTGCTCGCGAAGGCGTCCGCCACGCAGACCCTGTACGAGAACCTCGGGAGCAAGTGCCAGTCGCACAGCTCCGGCAAGTACCTGAAGTACGTCGGCTCCGTCGCGACTGCTCGGGACCTTGCTGGTATTGCGGACGCGATCGACGGCTCTGGGAGCTCTGTGAATTACCTCGGCACCTCGTATGGGACGCTCGTTGGGCAGTACTTCATGAGCTGTAAGTTTTGCATTCATATCCTTCGACCGATCCGCTTGCTGACGATCGCACGCATAGTGTTCCCTGATGTTAGTTGTTTTTCGAGTACACACCGCGAACTATGTTGACACCTCATTCCGTCTGCAGCGCGTTGGGCAGTTCCTTCTCGACGCCGTGGTCGACGCCCAGGTCATCGGCACCCAGGACCTCTCCCTCGTCCGTACCCCTTCTCTTCCAGTGTCGACCAGCCCACTAACACACTTCGCACCCTATAGCACTGGTCGACCCAGCTCGTCGAAGCCGACGCCACCTACAAAGCCTTCCTAACCGGCTGCGCCCTCGCCGGGCCCTCGAACTGCCCCATCTCCACCGCCTCTGGCCAATCCGCGTCCGACATCGACGCGAACGTCCAGGCCCTGCTCACCGCCGCACACGCCGCGGCGCAGAAGAACCCCAAGGCGGCGCTCACGTCAGGCCTGATCCGCACGCAGCTCTACAACGAGATGTTCTCGCCCATGGACTGGAGCAACTTCGCGAAGAACGTGTGGCCTGCGTTGCAGGCGAACGTCTCGGGCGAGGCGGGGTCGTCGAGGAGGAGCGAGGTGATGGGGCTGGGCAGGAGGGACGAGGCGTCGACGAGGTCGTATGCGCAGGAGGCGATCATGTGCGGGGATAGCGTCGATGCGCAGGGCGCGAACATGACGGCTGTGTTTAACAACCTCGTCTCTGCGACTCATGACGTCTCTCATCTCTGTACGTTCTCGCGCGCTCTGTTCCCTTCATCGCTCGCTGACCTCTATACCCGACAGTTGGTGCGCAGTGGCCTCAGCCCGCCTACGTCTGTGCCTTCTGGCCCGCTCGCGCCGTTGAGCGCTACCAGGGTCCCTTCGACAAGAAGCCCGCGCACCCCGTCATGATCTTCTCCAACCAGGTTCGTCTCCCCGTTCCACCCTTATATCAACGTCACGATACTTACGAACTTCGCAGTACGACCCTCTCACCCCCCTCGCCAACGCCCAGGCGCTCGCGAACAGGCTCGGCAGCTCCGCGCACCTCGTCATCCAGCAGGGCTTCGGCGTGAGTGATTCCTGCTAAGCTGGCCCGCCCGCGCTCAATCGCTGACGATGACGTCATCGCGTCTACACAGCACACCACCGACGCCGAGACGCCGTCGAGCTGCCTGCCCGGTACCCTTCAAGCGTTCTTCATCAATGCTACGGTTCGTGCCTTTTCGCATCCTCTTTTCGCTTTCTTTGCTCATCGTTTGTTGCTGGCAGATCCCGAGCGGCTCGACCACGGACTGCCCCGTCGACGCCACCCTCGAGCTCTTCGCGGGGGTCACGACGACGGACATCCTCGGCGACCTCAACGCGATCCTCCAGCAGGTCGTCTAAACCCTCTCTCTCCCTCCTCCCTCTCTCTCTCGATTCGCCCACGCGCACGCGTTGATGATATAACGACAGCTTGAAAGCTGAGGGGCTCGCGCGGGCTGTCCGGGTATAAGGCCGACTTCCCAATTCTTGTGTTTTGTGCACTGGCATGGCGGGACGTACTTTATTTGCCTTTCATCTTTGTTAGAGTCCTTTTAAACGCCCCGCCCCGTCTCTCCCTCGTTAACTAAGTTACTGTATATCACTGCTCGATCGCCTCTCTCATTTATTACTGTATATTATCATTCGGTCTGTCGTGTCTCGTACTTATCTTAATGTTAGTCCAGGATGGTTCTTGGCTACTTGACGTTGATGCTGCTGCTTTGAAGGGTTCGCGCTACGAGATCGAAGATTCTGGACACACAGCATCATATGTTATATCCGCGAAACTACGGTCGAGGACATAAAGGCATCAATGGATAGTACGTGTTTGTTCCCTCTACGCGGTTTCAGTACTTTGTCAGAAACAGGAATACAGGCCAGGCGCGCGGACACAGCACACCCGCCCATCCGTCCCAACACCAGTCAGCGCCGAGCCGTCTGGAGTCATCGCGACCCCTTGAACCGCGCTGGTAATGCAGTGGCGGACGATCCTCAACTTGTTCCCGGTCCCCGCGTCCAAGACCCATATTGCACCATTCGACATCCCGAGAAGGACGACGTCGTCGCTGTGTGAGAAGTCCGCCGCAGTGATCTCCAAGGAGAGTCCAGTGTCGACTGCCCAGATGGCACGCTCGACTCGAAGGTCGTTTATGTCGTGGCGCCATATCGCATTGTACGACGTAACAAAAACAGTCTTCCCGTCCGAAGAGACTGCCACTCGTGTAATGTACGGTCGAAATGGTGTCCTCTCGGACGTAACGGGAGAGGACTTGAAGAGGTTCCGCACCGTTTGGACACCATGACGGATGCGCTGCTGGAGGCGCGGTGGTGTGCGTGCTGTGGGAGCTGGGTTCGTAGGCACGGGTCTTGCAGGGCTGGTATTGGCTGTGATCGCATGATCGGTATCGATCGCGACTACGGCGAGTTCACCCGTGTCGGAGCCGCACACGACGCCGGTGCTGTCCGGCAAGAACGCGAATGCCGTGAGCCCCTGGGTGACCGTGTCCCACGGGCCCGGGTCTGGAAACCTGTATACAACTGTCGAGCCAGGCCTCAAGTCGGCCCGCCGAACGTAGAGCGTATTTGGGCCGCGCCGAGGCTCGCCAAAATTGGTCTCGATGGCACCGATGAAGAGCCCGTCTGGCGAGAAGCTGACGCTGTGGTACGTGCGATGCCCAGAGCACGTGTCATATTCGAGCTCGCAGGGATCCCATGGTGCTCCATAAGGCTCCGGGATTTTGTAGATGAGGAGCTCGCCGACCTTCGATTGTCGTATAACTGATACAAGCAGCCGTTTGCTGTCCGGGGCCCAAGAGAGAGAGCAACTGAGAGCGGGCCTATGGCGCCTCTCGCCTGTGTCCAACAAGCTTCTCGCTCGATTTCCAGTCAACCTGTCCAGGATGAACACGCACCCGCCGCGAGCTCTAAGGACGACGGCGAGGTATCGGCTGTCGGGTGAAAAGGACATGGCATCGCTGTGGACCAGACCCGTGTTTGAAAGTGAAATCAGACGTCCTGATCGAGGCACCTTGTCACTCACAGCGGCCCTGACCGCGGCGCCATCCAAGACAGATAGTAGCTTTGATTTTGGCTGGTTTCCCGACCCGTTGACGAAGGTGGGAGCTATGTTAGAGAAAGTGGATGTCCTAAAGCGCCAAGACTCGGAGGGTTCCGGAGTGACTATATTGGCCTTCGGCACGTCACATCTAGTTGGCCGCAGATTCTCGGGCACGGCGTGATTGCAAGCGAGTCGTTCGGGAATATCACAAGTAGGAGGGAGATTTTGCGAGCAATCGGAATGAAAGCAGTTCTGACAGACTTCGCATCGCACAGCGTCTTCTTTCAGTAGTTCCATGCAATATCCGCACAATCGCTCTAGCTCATGGGGACCGGGGTCAGCAGCCGCCGAACAGGACCGTGTATCACCATCAGACTATGACGTACGTTTCAAATTTCCCTTAACAAATTTGCCGTGCTTTGCAAGGATAGTAGTCCAGGTTCCTACTTCGTGACCGGAGTGCACTGAAGTAAGGGACACAACGGTGTCCTCACCCACGCTTGAAAGCCACATGCCATCAAGGGAGAGTGCAGCAGCCTCCGGGTGGGCTTCCGTAAACGTGCGATGACGTTGGACCGCGCCACAGAGACGTACTATACACGTAGAATGATCATTGAGATGCTGAGTATGATCCGGGCGGAATTGGACTGACCGAGACAGCCCATTCGGGTGGATATCCTTGCATATATCGCTGGGAAGACGAGTGCCAAGCGTGTCTCCCACAGCTGGCGCACGGCGTTACAAGCCGGTATTACCAGCGCGACTTCCCTGAGGCCTTTGTCCATCTTCTCCACCAACGCCGTCTCTAAACGTGAGTATTCGGGCCGAGGATAGAACACGTCCATCTCGAAATTGAGCCAAAAGTTCATGTGGACTACAAGATCGATGGGCCGAGGAGTAGCACAAGAGACGAGGTCGCTTGCGTGCAACACATTCTCAAGGAATAGCGTTGAATCTGGGCACGCTCCAATTCGGATAGACAGCCGACGAAGATTTACGAACAAAGACGTAATGTCAGACACTTAAAATGAAGGTCTAGATCAGGACCACGACCCCTGAGTGGAACGAGAAGGCACATACAGACTGGTTTCTTTTCGCAGCACAGACTGATATACAAGTGGTGAAGGCAAGAAGCATCAAGTAGTTCGGACATGTACGCGAGATGCTCGATATCAATCTGCCGGACTATGACATCAGTAGAAGGAATGGCATGGAGAGCGTTACGACGCACTGCAAGGTAGTTTAGGCAGACTTTCCCAGAAAGGCGTCCTTGCAGGGCATGTCGTTTAGCCGGCTGCTGGATAGTGAGACGAAGGCACTCGAGTTGTCTGAGATGTGGAAAACCTAACAAAATCCTGTAAAGATCTGCGTAGGAGGATAAGGAGAGTGCGTTCAGCTCCAGCTCGTAGACCGCCTTGTATCGTTTCAAACACGCCATCGGTGCGTGGGCTAGTGAAACGGTGTCGGGGTTTACTAGCGCTGAATCCTTGGTAAAACGCCATCGTCGAAGATCGGGCAAGTACTTGTACAAGGCGGACGGCGCTGCGTAATGGATCATCGATCCGCGCCCCGTGCCGCTTCGAAGAGGTATGGTCACCTCTTGCACCAACGGTGACAGTGTAGGATTCTCCTGGAAGAGTTTGACCAAGGCTCGGAGGTCCTGATGGGATTCGAGACATATGCTGTGAAGAGGAGAGTACGAGCTTCGGGTAGCCAAGCGCGACAGACGAGGGAGCACGCTCGGGGCGACTCGGTGTTGTCGTGGAGGCTGTGGATTACGAGGTACTCGAGCTCTAGAGGTAGCTTGGAAGGCATCTGAGTCAATCCCGACAGTCAGCCTGCAGTTCTCAACGGAGAGCGTTATCAACTCGCCTCGCAGGGGAAGTGGTCTGATTGCTGTATACGTGCCAGCTGGTTCACAAACGGAAGGGGAGGGGAGGGGAAATAGGGAGTGAGGACTACAAGCCCACCCGTTATAATCCCTCAGGCCTTAGGCATCAGAGGTCTTATCGAATCGCACAGCCCGGCCGCGACCTGTGCAAGTACTGCTGACTGCGGTAGGCGGTGACGGGCGAAGTTGTCATATTACACGGGGGCCGCATAAGTCACACGACAACAGTGACCCAGGGATAAAAACAAGAGTGTGATACAACAAACTTCGATAGTGGCACATGCACAAGTAGACCGACCAATTATACCAACATCCACCATGATGCGCTAACCCAAGAGCACTCACAACCTCAGCGCGTGATCTTCTCCCCCAATATGCTATCGAGACAGCGTCTGCAAGATTCTCGTCAGTTCGTCACGTAGGAAGGCACGTAGGGAGATCTGGACGCACTCCATCGCCGTGTGATCGCGGCAGACTCGAGTTTGAAGCCAAACTTGAACGTCTGGCCACAGGCTGCTCACGCTGCTTCGGATGCGATCTATCGTGGCACACCGTCCTCGGATGGGGTGGGGTAGCGTGAGGGATGCAGGATGCACTGCTAGGGTTCTAGTGTGCTGATGCTCGCATTCTTCGTGAGCCGGTAGGAAGGACGGAGGGAGTCGCGGTAGGGGGAGGCCAGGTTGTAGGCGAAAGACGAGTCGGAGAGCATGAGGCGGCCACGGGGTGACTCGGCGGGCCGTGGCGGTTTGTCGGGCCGAGTTCCCAGAACTCGGGCTCAGGGCTGCATGGCTCTGCTCAGCACCGTGCTCGTTCCGCGAGTGACAAGCTCACCTACCTCTGCATCCCATATGCTTCCTTCTCCCTCCCGCCTCAGCTTGTATCTCCGGTTCTAGCCCTTTTTCTCGCTCGGTCGTGCACTCGAAAGACAATCCCATGCGCGATCGTGACTCGGGCGAGGAACTTCGATATCGTCAACCAGGAGATCTGGAGGACACCGATGCGACTGGCTCAGGCCAAGTAGGTGACAGCAGCGACGTATCTTAGTTCTACCACGATCTCCACAATGCGAGCTCTGGGAAGTAGGTCGGGATTGGGCGCACGGAGGAGGTCCAGGAAACCATTCGCTGTGTGGTACGTCCCGCCAGCCCCTTCCCCTTCGTTCGTTACTCCCTTTCGCTCGCTCCACATCCTCTACACCTCATCTCCTTCTCTCGATATCCTCATCCTTCCTTGCTGGCCGACCGCATCCAGGCAGGTCCTAGCAATCCCATAGCGTTCCGAGGACGAGCCGTGCAGCATGCTCGTTTGGTTGCGGGGTAACAAACGCGTGCCGATGATGCTCGAAGCCGAGTGCATGTTCGCTGCAAGCCGGGAACACTTGACGAAGATATACCCTTCTCCCATTCTCATCCCCTACAGTTGGTCTTCTCGCAGACAAATGCGATCGTAGGCGATAAGGCGCAAGGAGGTGGGGCGAGGACATGGTCCGACCCGTGCGAGAGGTTGTGAACCAGGGACGTCCGCTTCGGGCGGAGCCTCTTCTGCGAGCTGCAGGACATTCTAGCGCTACTTGTAGGAACCCATAGATCGAATGTATGCCTACGTATCCTGAAATGAGAGTCCATTCACAGCATTCGATCAAAAGCACGAAAATATTCCAGGTGCGCGAACGCAGCACACCCGCCCGTCCGCCCCAACGCAGGTCAGCGCTGACCCATCCGACGCCATCGCGATCTCCCGCACCGCGCTGGAGATACAGTGCCGGAAGGTCGTCAACTTTTCCCCGGTCTCCGCGTCGAGGACCCATACTGAGCCGTCCGACATCCCGAGTAGCACCACCTCGTCGCTGTGCGTGAAGTCCGCTGCGGTGATCTCCAAGGATTGGGTGTCGACTACCCAGGAAATCTTCCCGAGTCCTCTCCAAGCCTCGCGGCGCCATACGAGACGGGGTGACGTGGCGAGGACATGCTTGCCATCTGGAGAGAATGCCACACGCGTCACCGGCGATGAAGCACGTTTGTCGAGGACGACCGGAGGAGAGGGTGACGCGACCGCAGGGGGCGGAGCGAGCATGTCAGAGCCGTCACGTGACGGCGACGGCTCAAAGAGGCTCTGCATCGTTCGTATCGCCTTCCAGACGAGGCCCGATTTCAAGGCCCTCCAGAAGGTTGCTATGATGGAGGGCTGCACTGGCTTCCTATACAGCTCAATGACGTCGAGTGCCCCGGTCTCCGATCCCGTCACGATGCGCGTCCCGTCTGGAGAGAACCCGAAGGCCGTAAGCGCGCTCCCGTCGAGCGATGTATACTCGTTCTTCGAGTTTTCGCGGGCCACCAAATCGGCGCGCCAGACGTACAGCGAGTCCCGTGGCGTCAAGCCCCCCGTGTTGGGGCCCCTGTAATTCCTGACGCACTTCCCGAGTGCGGCGACGCGCGAACCATGGGGTGAGAAGCGGACGCTGTGGTACGTGCCGTGCCCATCGCATACGTCGAAATCTAGGATGTCGCGATCCGACGGTAGCGCTTTGCCTTCAACCTGAAGATTCTTGTAAAACAGGAGTTCTCCGAATCCAGCGGCGTCCCGCATTATAGCCACGGCGATCCGTTTGCCATCGGGGGACCAAGCCAGGGAGCAGCCGAGGACCGGCTCGTAGCGTTTTCTGCCGATCTCCAGGAGGCTACTCGTGCGCCTTCCGGTGAGCCGGTCCAGCACGAATACACATCCGCCCCGCGCGACGAGGGCGACAGCGATGTAGCGCCCGTCGGGCGAGAACGACACGGCGTTGCCATGCTGCGGGTCGTGCGCGATGGATGTCGGGGCTGGATGTGGCCGTCCTTCCTCCAGAGCGCCTACTCTAGGTTGGCTGTCCGTCTTCCACTTCCCGGCAGTGGTGACGGTGGTGGTGAGCAACCGAACGAACGCTGCCTTAAGATGAGATCTCGACTTCTGACGGACGGCGTCGGGGTTGGAAATGCGAGTAGTTTGATCGCGCGAAGAGGGATTCAGCACGAGGTCGGAGACCGCGGGTGATGAAACACTGCTGGTGTGTAGCGGCTCTCCGGGAGTCGCTTGGGACACGACTTGTGCAGGGATGTCGCATGTGGCAGGGAGCTGTTGCGAACAACGTCCATGGTAGAAGCCATTGCAGATACTGCATCGTACCGGATTTTCGGTGACATCATCTTGACAGAAGTCGCACGGGCGCGCTAGATCACAGGGTCAGCTACAACCTGAACACCTGTTCGCGACACATCATGACGTACTGTATGTCAGAATGTCCTGAGTGAAGGGCCCATGCTTGGCAAGAACGGCCCATTTTCCTACTTCGTACCCGGAGTACGTCGAAGCGAAGTAAACGGTATGGTCTTGATCTACACTCGAAGACGACCTTCCGTCCCGGGAGAGCGCGGTGGCCCTAGCCTGGGCGTCCGAGCGCATACGCTTCGAGAGACATCCTGTTAACAAAACATGTCAAGGGACCATTCCAACAACCGGGTGAGCAACACACTCAGTGAGACACAGCAAGGACTAACCTAAGTCATCTAGTTCCAGAGAGATCTTCTCATGTATTGCCGGGAAGACCAGTGCCAATCTCGTAGTCCACAGCTGCCGCAGGGCATCACACCCAGGCATCACCAACACGGTCTCCTTCAAACCTTCGCCCCTCTTCTTCATGATGATCCCTGCTAAGTAGAAGTAGGCTGCTTCAGGACAAAACGCGTCGATGTCGAAATTCTGCCAGAAGTTCATGTGTATTCTGAGACTCATGAGAGGCGCGAGGCTCGAGATGAGATCTCCTGCATGGATGACATTCATAATGAATGATCTTGGACCTGAGCACGTCCCCACGCGAATCGAGAGACGGCGTAGATTCGCAAACAAGGACGAGATGGTGAGTACTGTCAGGAACGATGGGGTTAGAGGCACGCTACCCATAAGGAACTAGCAGAGACGTACCTTCGGGTTTGCGTTCGCCGCATAGACCAACGGACAGGTCCTGAAGACGAGAAGGATCGATCAACGCGAGAAAGTGCCCTAGATGCTCGATATCGATCTGCAATGGCAGCTAATCAAGACGGGTATTCATAGCGAGCGTGCCACGACGCACCGTGAGATGCGTGAGCAAGGGTTTCCCGGAGAGTCGACCCTTCAGGGCATGCAACTGGGCCGGTTTCTGCACTACGAGGCCGGAGCACTCGAGCCGTCGGAGACATGGAAGACTAGACAAGATCCTATACAGGTCCGTGTAAGAGGACAAAGTGAGTCCGCGCAGCCCCAGCTCGCGGACGGCCTGATATTTTTTCAAACATGCCATCGGCGCATGCGCTAGCGAGACGATATCGTGATTCGTCAGGCCAGAATCTCCGGTAAAGCACCACCGCCGCAAGTTGGGCAAGTACTGGTGCAGGGCGGACGGCGCTGCATAGTGAATCATCGATCCGCGCCCTACCCCTGCTCGGAGAGGTATCATCACCTCTTGAACCAAAGGTGCCAGGGAATGGTCCTTCTGGAATAGTCGAATCAGGGTTCGGAGGTCGTGATGAGAGTCGAGGCGTATGCTGCGGAAGAGGAGCGCGCGAGCTTCGAAGACCCATGCGTAACAGACGAGGGCGCACGCCTGGAGTGACTCGGGGTCGTGCTGAAGGTTGTGAATTACGAGGTATTGAAGTTCTAGAGGTAGCTGGGAGGGCATCTACGGTTATTGGGGCATTGAGTTTGTCGTTTGGCAGGCAGAGATGTTCAACGGCGAGTCTCGCAAACGTACCGCGTGAGGGAAGCGTTCTACTAGTTCCTGTATCGACGCCGCACCGTGTGGAAGCCAAGGCGCATGGGTTACGCTGGGGGTTGGGGAGAAGCAAGAGTGAACGCGGCACCTCAGGTTTGAGGGATCTTGCCGTACTGCCCCGGATGCGATTTCTCAACCTTCTTCTTGACAGCACGTCAATGGGCGGCGATGAGCGAAGCTGTCGCAGACTGCGGAAGTCACACGACGACAATAGTACGGGGGTATAGGGGAGAAGCGATTTATACAAGAAATTGTGGTAAGTGGATACACACGTACAGTCCGACCATAATGCCGAAGTCCATGCGCTCTACAACACTCACGACGTCCCGGGATTCGAGATCGACAGGTTCTCCCCTCCGCCCTCTTGCTTCTCTTGTTCTGCTAGCCGGACCCTTCAAGGATGGTTTGACATGTGTGAGGAATCGAGGATTAGATAGGTAGACTCACTTGTTCCGCGCGACGAGCACGCGAAGGGTACGCTCCTTCTCCGCCGGGGTCATGCTCTCCCAATTCGCAATACGAGACAGCGTCTGCAGGATATATCTCGAGTTCGGTTTACAAGAAAAACGCAAGCATGTCTCTACGTACACCATCACTGTTGACCACGACGGGCCCGAGCTTGTCAAACTTGAACGTTTGAGCGCTGTTCACGGTGATCCGCTCTACATCGTCCTCGGGTGGAGGTGGGGGCAGCGCAAGGGGTGCAGTGGTTTTTTCCGAGGTTTTTGACGTACTCATGGCGGAGACCTTCGTGTGCTCGTAGGTGAGGCGAGGTATATCACGGCAGGAGTAGATTGCATCGTGGGCGGAAGAGGTATCGGTAGGCGGCCGTTCGCCGTCGTTCGCGACTTTTCCAGCGGTGGCGGCTTCCGGGCCGGGGTACCCGCCGCACAACGCAGCTGCCAGCCGAAGTCCGACTCAACACGCCCACCCCGTCTAACGTACTGTAAATCATCAATGACGCGCTGTCGTCGACGGATCATGTACAGATTACACTATCAAAACGAAACGAGGTTTAGATACAACGCCAGTAACCCCTACATCTACCGCTGCTCTGCCCCCGAGTCCCTCCTTCTAGACTCAACGGCGGGTCGGGAAAGGGTCGACGGTCACGGTCTCGATGATAGTCGTCGTGCCAAACACGATCGTCTCCGTGGTCACATAACGCTTGTCGAGGGCAGCGCCAGTGGGGAACGAGCCCGGCGGGTCGATGGTCGCGGTCTCGGTGATAGTCGTGCCACCGACGACCTCAGTAATCGTCGTCACGTAGCGCTTTTCTGCGGCCGGGGTGGCCATAGCTGAAGCAAGCACACGTCAGCACGACTGGAATATGACTGGTCAACAGAGGATACGTACCGCTACCGACGAGGGACGCAGCGACGAGCGCGAGCGTCACGAGAGAGTACTGCATCTCGCTTGGTAGGCCTTCGGAATTGAGGGTGACAACGAGCCGGAGGAAGGAGAGTTGGCTCAAGCTGAGACCCGGGGTGAAGGAAGATGACGGTGTGCCCAACTCGCATTCTGTACTTCAGCTTATATATGCAGATTCCCGGGTGTCGCCCAGCAGGTACGTTCATCGAAATGTGTGGGGCGCACCGTTCCGCTCACAGGCGGCGTGGTGACCGTGCATCGATGCCCGTGTGGAAGTGCGTGTTGCATCGCGGCTCGACGTCAGATGGGCGCTGAGACACGCACAGGTCACTGAGGTTGTGAGCCCAACGTCCGATCCGAGCGTGCGTCGGATTCTGTACCGAACGTGCCGCTCGGGGAATCCATTGCGCATCTCATTGCCCAAGACATCGCAGCCGGGTTTACTTCCTATTGGGGTTTTAAAAACACTATAAACTAAGCACAGAGGGCACTCACAGCTTTTACAAGAACAGCTTTTACAAAGGATCTCCAGCATTCGCTTACGACCATCTCAGCAGTGCCTACTCGGACCTTGACGGATGGATGCCGGACAGGAAGATATCTCCGGAGATGGCTTGGCACAGTCGCGTGTCCGTGCTTTGACGATGGCCTACTGCAATTTAACTGCGATCAGTCCGCTTTCATGTTAGAGGGTCTGGCGCAACATGATGGAGAAGTACGTACGGCATTATTCAGATCCTGGGCCTTGGCTCACGTTGGACACGTTCCTCCGTTCGAGTTGCGCAAGCCGAGCAGACCTCACAGGTTGAATCACGTAAGCGGACGTGTTTGGAGAGCTAGTTTTCGCAACACCGTGAAGAGGTTGTAGACAGTGACGATTAGCACAAGGAAACTGAGGGCAACAAATGTCGAGGGTGGGTTTAAGACAAGTCCTCGCGCTGCGAGTCCCTGAGGACGCCCGTGGTCCCAAGCGCGGCAATGATAACGTCATCCAGCACGTGCGTTCGGCCTCGTGGCTATCTGCCGCCAGCGACGTTCCTGAAACGGGACTCTTCATCAACTCTTCATTCTGTCCAGCTTTGCCCTAGCCAGCAACACATGCATGGGGCGAGCAGCAAGATCGTGCGCGTCATTTATCTGCCGGAAGACAAGAGATCTCGTGTAGTAGTCGGTCCGTACTACAACAAAGACTCGCGAGCAGATAACATGCCATAAGTGATTATGATACGCTTCATCGTTCCCAATCAACAATGTCCGCGAAGGTATTATGAGGAGTGCACTTGTGAAAGGAAGGGAATGGAATGCGCGCGTGTCAGACGGATCCGGGGACGAGAAAGGGCGAGCAAAGCATGGTAGGGACCAGGGATGAATGGTATGACGAAGTACGGACCAATGGACCATGGTAGGAGCCAGAAACAATCAAGTCCATCTGCAGTGAGTACCCTCCAACGTTCTCCCTTAGAACGTGGTAGTGGCAACGCTGGTAGCCATCGTAGACGGTACCGAAGAGACGATGCTCGTAGTGACGACGCCCCCAGCAGTGGTGCTGTCGACCGGAGATGAGTCGAGGGTCGTGGTGACACCGACGGCGGTCGTACTGCCAACCGGGGAGGAGTCGAGGGTCGTGGTAGCGCCTACAGCAGTGGTGCTGCCAACCGGGGACGAGTCAAGCGTCGTGGTGCCCACCTGCGAGATAACGACGGACGTGCCTACGGCCCCGGTGGAGACGACCGTAGTACTGACCGGGGAAGAGCCGAAGGCGATCGTAGTCGGCTCGGAGGAGACTGTGATCGTGGTGACGGCGCCGCAGGAGTCGGCGGTGGTGCCGGACGAGACCTCGAAGGTCGTAGTCACGGGCTCGGAGGAGTCGAGAGTCGTGGTGGTGACCTCGAAAGAGTCGAAAGTGGTAGTGACCGGCTCGGAGGACCCGATGGTGGTCGTGGCGGGCTCAGAGACGAACGTCGTTGTGACCACGCCCGTGCTGGTGAGCGTCCCGGAAACTACGGTGGTAGTGACGACCCCGGTCGTGGTCACAGGCTCGGAGATAGTGATGGTGGTGACGCTACCGGAGGAGACGGTGGAGGTGACGACTCCCGTAGACTCGGGGAACGTGATAGTGGTGACCTGGCCGGAGGAGACGGTGCTTGTCACGACACCCGTGGACGAGGGGGCGGAGAAAGTGACCGTAGAGGGCTCACAGACCGTGCTCGTCACGGGCCCAGAGACGGTGGCAAAACTGCTGGAGACGACGCCGGTGGACTCTGGGACGGTGAAGATGCTGGAAACGACCCCGGTTGACTGGGGAACAGAGACGATGCTTGTAACAACACCGGTCGATGCGGGCTCCGACGTGAAGATGCTTGTCACGACGCCGCCAGCGGTGGTGGTCGCGGGAGAGACGATGGAGGTGATGACCCCTCCGGTGGGCGGATCGATGGTCCAAGTCTCGGTCGTCACCGTGCCTCCGCGCTCGGTGGTGATCGTGGTGACGTAGTTAGCATTAGGACTGTTGAAAGGGACAGCAGCGGCTGAGAGGCGTCCGTGAAATTCAGCACAGATGCAATTCCGATGCGAGGGAAGACTCACCATGGCCGGCGAGGGCGATCGCAGCGAGAGCAAAGTTGAGCAAGTGCATGACCATCTTGTGTGAGGATAAACGGGAAGGTCGGCCTGATAGTGAAGGGGGCTGGAATACACCGGTGGCTCGAAAGGAGAAGGGAAGAAAGCTTGAAGGACTGGCGAACCCTGCCGGTAGACGCGAGGCTTTTATACGCTGCACGGTGATCAGGTGCTCAAGGGCTCTGGGAAATCAACGGAATTGCATCTCCAGACCGGCACGGAAGCTGAGCAGCGGGTGTATGCGCAGCACGGTAGGATGAGCAGGCGTGTGTCATCATGGGCTGTGTGGTTTGGGGAAAGCACGAGCGTTCATCAAAATCGCTTGCTCCGAAGCAGCCCCATTGAGTGTGACCTTCACCTGAAATTATGTCAAGTGCTTGCTGAGAGACTTGACTGTAGATGTTCATGTTTCCAAACGATAGGCGAAGCTCAAAGAAGGAAGTGTGAGGCGTTGACCGCATTGCGAAAATTTCTTCCTAGGGGCGCTGCTCAGCCGAGGCACTTACCGGTGATCAGTCGAGCAATTCCAAGCGCTCATATTATGCGGTAATCAGTGGGGTTTCAAGGAGATGTTGTTGGTATGTGAAAGGACGTTGTATCGGGCGCAATGGTCAGGGAAGGAGGTTGTCGTCGAGCGTCTCGCGAACGCTCGTGGCACAGCCCGGCGCCTGCCGTATGTTGCCGGCTCTCTCCGGCTCTCCGGCACCGGTCCGCGCATAGCTTCTGCTTTGGTTATCCCCATTTAGTTACCCCTTCGAAGATCTTCCGCCTCGTGTACTCGCGTTGAGCTCTGCGCTGGTCCCCATCTAATGCTTTGCAACCCGCCCTACTCCAAGACACTAGTACTCGACTTCTTCAACGCCGTTAATTCAATTCCTCTTCAAGTTGTCTCTTCCTCAGGCTGCTCACTGCGCCGACGGCCCTCTCGGAGTAACGGCTCGACAAAGCATACATTTGATCTTCGTACATACATCACCGCCGCAGCATACCACCCACATGTCCGCCACCGACCGCTAGCAGCACGCGCGCACGCTCCCCGGTCAAACCCCTCCGCAGCCCATGAAACAACGAATTTCACGGATGCCGGCGCAACGAGGACGTCGATCAACAACATTATACTCTTCAGGACCCGAAAGAGACCGCCAAGAGATTCGTCCTGCTGCGATGGATGACATTCTGTGAGTGCGAGCTCGCGAATGACACGGTAGCGTCTCTCACGGCCAGCCTTCCGTACACCAGAAGGCCTTCCATCAGGTTCAAGAACGACAAAGCGGCGTGTGCTGCGGCCCACCACATTCATCGGCTCCGCACGGCAAAGCGTGTCTTCGAACCACCTGTCTGGAGGTCGGTGTGTGCATCGCACATGAGCGGCGGTACACCCTAAAGTGCCTGATGCCCGTGCGCAGCAGGAACGGACGCGGTGAACAGTCTCCGACGTATGAAGCCTGGGGCGGCCGAAAGACAGTCGCACTGTGTGCGCACGGAGGTGTCGTTCAACTCGGTTGATGACCGACGCGCAGCAAGGGGTTATTGCAACCTCGCCCTCTAACTGACGTGTAGAACGCTCGAGTCTCTAGGATGATCCGGCCTCTCATTTCACAGGTCGCTAACACTTCGCCATCAGCTCCAGGCAAGGGGCGATTCGATGATTGTGGGTTAGCCCATGAAAGCGTGGCTACACCAGCATCGTCAGTACGAGCTGTCTATACAGGAATACATAGTCACTAGAACAACATACAGCATACGTCGATCACACCTTACACCGTTGATACATCTATTATCACTACGAGTGCGAGCGCATATCAAGCCGGCAAGAACCCCACCCGCGCCCAGTATGACATCCACTTCTCCACATCCCCCTCGCCCACCGGCTCCATCTCCGCCAACGACTTCGACGCATACACGGCTCGCTCCGTCGCGAACGGTATCTCCCGCGCGCCCTCGCACATCATGCCCTCGAAGAATCCAGCTATCTGGAATGCCGATTCTGTCGCGCCCCCTTCCGCCGCTGCCTTGTACTTCGCGAACCACTCCGGAGCCGGAACGAGGGGCACGTGCAGGCGGGACGCGATCGGCTCGATGATGGACGACCATGAGACTGGACGCGGTGCGGTGAGGTGGATGACGGGCTCAGTGGTTGGCGCAGCGAGGACGTCGAGGATCGCCGCGGCGGCGACGTCTACTGGGACCCACGAAGCGTTCTGCAGTGGGGTGCGTGATCAGCATTATCCATCGCTGCGCGGGGTTCGAAGGTCCCATGACACTCACGTCGTCCTTCGCGGGCGCACACCCGAGCCGTACGCTCGCCTTCGCAATCGCCGGAACCCATTCCTGGACACCCCATCCACCCGTACGCCGGTCTCCGCTTAGTTGACCCGTACGCGCG
Organism: Grammothele lineata; assembly: GCA_002150815.3. Taxonomy (NCBI): domain Eukaryota; kingdom Fungi; phylum Basidiomycota; class Agaricomycetes; order Polyporales; family Polyporaceae; genus Grammothele; species Grammothele lineata. The sequence goes on from NDFF03000080.1 coordinate 37,618, forward strand.
ACCGTCGCTCGCAATTTCGTTGCATCCGTTGCGCGTCCGAGGAGGTGCTCCGTCACCCACTTGCTCTCACCGTACCCAAGACCAATGGCCATTTCGGCGTCATACAGGGTCTCCTTCACGGGCGAGGCGGAGGTGTGGTCTGCAATCGTGGTGGATGTCAGCGAAGTCCCGTGAACAATATATACAGAGACGAACTGAATACAGCGCTGATGGAGCTGACAAAAGCCATTCTCGGACCGTCGAGGACAGAAGACGTTATAGCGAGGTCGACGAGGTGGCGCGCGCCAACGATAAGAGGCTCGAAGGAGGAGAGCAAGACGTTGAAGTCGACACGCCAGGCTGCGAAGAGGGGATCAGCACGAGATGTGCCGAGTACGGTGTGCGTACATACCATTATGGATGATCATTGTCACAGACGCGCGCAGCTGCATGTCCGTGAGCGCGGTCCCTTTCAATAACAGAGGAAATAAGGAACACACCTCTTCGTACGTCTTCTCACCCAGCCCTAAATAGTCCGCCGCGAGATCAGCTGCACAAAACACCGCCCGCTCCTTGTCCTGTAGCAGTCCCACGTCGAGGCCCCACGACTTGAACGCTTCCACCTGTCTCTCCTTGCCTCGCGCACCGCGGTTCAGCGCGTACACCCTGCGTACGTCCGGCCGCTGGAGCAGCTGAGCGAGGAGATGCGAGCCCAGCCGACCTGTGGAACCCGTAAGGAGCACCGTCTCGCCTTCTGGTGGCGTCGCGCCGTCGGCGGCCCAGCGCGGTGCAGGGAAGTCCGCGCTGTGTTTGTCTAGCATGGTATGCATCAGCGCTAGGCGCGCTTGGTGGTCCGCATCGGGATCAATGACGTTCCCCGAGGCGAGGCGCAAGAGGAATGCGGAGAGCTCGGAGATGGACGGGTGGGCGTAGACGAAGTTGGAGGGCACGTCGTGTGTGGAGACTTTGGTCGTCGTACGGAGCGCCTGAAGGATCGCGTTGCGGATGTATGTCGCTTGCAAGCTGCGCTCGTGCTTTCAGTATGATACGCGTGAGGGGCGAAAGCAGGCGCACCTATCGCAGCCCTGCTGGAACAGGTCGTCGTCATCCGCGATCCGGGAGACGCGCATGACGGCGTGTATCACTCCCTGGACGAACGCGGTCACGTCGTCCGCGGTCCACTCAACCGGCGGGGCAACGTCAACGCGGGACGACTCCTCCACGCGGCGATACAGCTGGTCAATTTCCGCCTCGTAGTCCTTGAGAGAGACGTGCCGACGCGGAGTGCCCTTAGCGGTAAGCGGGAATGGCCTGGCGGGATCGGTGACCGTGACCATCTGTGCAAGTATTCCGTCAGTGTCGCGTATGAAGAAGCTGTATATGGCTGCCTCGTACCTCTTTGAAGATGCGCGAATGAGATGGCGCGTGTGCGTTCGCGCGCTCTACAGTGGGCCTATTCGCGAGAGAATGTAAGCTAGACGCTTAGAGACGTAATTAGACAAACGCACCAGATAAGGTTCCGGAACGCTTCAAGCCGCACCTCGTCCCGAGGATCGAACGGCTCCGTCGGCTGTACGAGAATCCCGTTCTGAAACCTGCTTCGCCCGAAGACGAGCGCAAACGCAATGGCGGGGTCTTGGTTGAGGATGGCTTCAATCGGAACTGGGTTCGTCTATGAGGATATTGCGCGTTAGACGATGGGAACTCTGCAAGTAGCAATGGGAAAGGATGCCGTACCTTCTCTCCGGTCGAGAGAACGATCTGATCGTCCGCGCGACCGTGAATTCTGAACAAGCGCGGGTCACGCGGATGCTCTTCCATGAGGTCGCCGGTCGCGTACGCTTTCTTCCCGTTCACCTCAGCGTTGGCTACACTGATAAGCCAAGTAGGAGAGTCCTGTCACGTATTCAGAGAGGTTAGGAAAACGTCGTCACAGAGAGCTAATGGAGGACGTACGACAATGACCAGCTCGAACAACCCTGGGACTCCTTCGACATAACGGCGTGTGTGCGGCGTCGTATCCGGGAGGAAAACGTACTCCCAATCCTTCCATGACGCCGCGTCGTCCACCTTCTGCGCGCGCAGAGCACGCCCCGGCTGTGCGGGTGCGCCGACCTCCGTTCTATGAGGCGACGCGCTTCGATAAGCATATGACCATGCAGAGACGCTTATGTGACGTACGCTCCCCAGAAGGACTTTAGGTGGACTCCTTGTTTGACAAGGCTATCCCCAACGTTTTTGTTCAACGACGCTCCCGCGAAGAACTAACATGGGCGAGGGCAGAGAGTGGGAGAACGTCGCGTTAGCACTGGACCGCTACGGCCCTCAGGATCAGACACTCACCAAGAAGGAGAGAGATTGGAGGGCGGGAAGATTCGCGGAGTCGCGCGCCCAAGCCTGAGCGCAGCCACGCCACGACGGTATAAGCTAGTAATCCGAGCGCTAGATGTGTGTTAAGTACTCACCTCAATGAATGCGGGAACCACCATGGCACCATTGCTCTTGCTCTTCACGATACTCTCTAGTACCAATTCCGGCGTCGGCATCACGGGCGGAGACCTCGGAGGGAACACGGAGAGCGTCGCTCCGGACCCAAGCTGTATGCAACGTGCCGTGCAGAGATTAGTAGGGTGCTGGAGACGACGCGGATCAAGTTACCATCATGCACGAGGCAATAATTCCCATGGCGTCTGAATGAGACGAGAACTTCAACTCACAGAGAGCGGTCTACGCAGGAATTGGGGTACTCACGAAACATGGGCAGAGTATGTGTGCTGACACGTAGCCCACATAGGTCGGTGTCGGCATACCCTGCCAGAAACAGAACGCATGAGACAAAGGATGCACGATGGTATCAGGAGAGAAAGCCTACAGTGGATGTGAGTCCATAGTTGGATCTGACGGTGAGAGATACGAATCGGCTTAGGGAATGAAGTCGAGCCTGCCAATATCCCGTTCGTGGTCAGCGACTCATGAAGGGCGAAACGATTACTGTTCGTCCAACGTACCGGAAGAATGCATGATCAGCGCCGGCGCCTCGACATCTTCCACTTCCTTCGGCAGCTCGTCGTCGCTGGGCGCCTGCACGCCGGCGCCGTACAGCTCCTCGAACCGCGGGAAGGGGAGGAGCTCGACTGCGTGCCCCTCCTTCGCGAGCGCGTCGCGCGCTTCCTGGGCGAGCCGCTGCATCGCAGCGTCCGGGCTCACGAAGAGCGCGCGCAGGCCCGTCGCTCGGAGGAGGTGCGCGACGGCAACTGCAGAGTTGCGCGTTGAGATGGGGAACGCGGTGCGGCCTGCGCGCTGGATGCCGATCGTGAGCGTGCCGTAGGAGAGTGAATCTGGTTGCGATACATCAGGAGAGGGACTTCGTGGTTGTCTGTAATCCAAAGGCTTACCTGCCACGGCCAGGAGGCCGATGATACTCGATGAGTCTATGGCGGGCGCTCGCTGCGAGACGAGACCCGCGGCTCTGCAGATGGCGGGATAGACGTCCTTGTGGTACACCATCACCTCCTTATCATGTTCGTCGTCGTAATAGACGAAGGCGGCGTGGTCAGGGTTCCTGTCCGCGTTGAACTTGTAAAGTCCGGGGATGGTGAATTCGGCATTGAACGGCGGTGCTGTCCATAAAGTGTTTTTCTGGCCCTGGGGGGTGATAACCGGAGGGTGGGTGACTAGGTGGTTGGGCATACTGTGAGCGCGAGACAAGAGGGCGATCTACAATGCGTCTCAAGCCGTGAATTAAGGGGCAGCAGTGAAGAAGGCGGAAGTGTGCTCAGTCGGATAGGGTTCTTCTCCATTACACCTTTATATAGAACTGAGCGGTGTGAGAAAGCGCTTCTCGTGCCAACTTTGGCCCTAGAATTGTCGGTTTCGTGAGTTTAGAGTCAGACGTTGCCACAGTCCGACGTACTTTTCCGCACCTGAGAATCCATCAACTTCGCGAAGGCGTGAGTTTGAAGAAGGCGCCGCGTTGCACGAGCGGTCCGTCAAGTGCTTCGGAACGAAGGGGACATCGGGGAAGGAGATGTCGGGGAAGGAGATATCGAGGGAAGGAAACACTGGTGAGTGTTCGAGCGATGACGAAGAGAATACCACGGAGAAGTCAGAGAGGCACGCGCATGAGTTTGGTGCTTTACAGCCTGGCTAGCGGCTCGGACGTGGGCACTGGGTAACGTCATTCCAAAATCATGCCTTCGAATTCTATCACTTCTGTCAGTACATCAGCTAAATCATGAATAAGCCTGAACACATGACTTGCCTCAGATATCAATGCTATAGCATCCGTTGGCTTTCTGTCTCAGGCTCCGAACGGCAATCGCCAGACACCGGACATACGGAGCGTCGCAACGCGTTCAGGCTTCAAAGGGGTCGTCGCGGTCGAAGAGGAGACCACAAGCGATGCGTGGGAAGCACCGGGACCACATTCCTTTTTTTGAACCTCGGTTGATCCGGAAAGCCCATTCGGACGCCGGGCCGGCCTTCAAGCACTCATCTCCGATTCCGCTGTCGACTTCTCGGGCGACGGGCTCCGACGAGCCCCTCCGACGAGGTGCTCATTACGCTGGTTGGATTATTATGGGGTCAACGATTGTGAGTTGATGCTTAGTTGAACCGATTATATGCGCAGATAAAACTAGACTTCCATCCACATCATGACTACACGAGAGCTCTGTCTGCGCATCCGAGCGTACCGTCCGCTCCTGCGCGTTCAAGTGCCCACAATCCCCGTCTCGCTTCCTCCTTTCCGTCTACCACCGCGCTATCTTTGCGCACGCGTGGCAGCACCCATAGCCATCGTGAGCTATTCGACTCTTTGGGGCCCCCCAAGTCGTGTCCCTACCATCTGCGCAACGCACGGGCTTCCCGCGCACGGCGCGCCTACCCCACCGCCTATGTGCACGTAACATTTCACCCGTTTTCTACCTGTACGCATACCTACCTACGCTTTTCTTCCACGTTTCCTTGCTTTTCCATCTCGTTCATGTCAGTAGCGCTCGATTTTGGCTCACCCCTCTCGACGATGTGTCGTGTGCATCCTTTTAGAATTGCCTTTGTTTTCGTCAACGAACCGGCCTCCTGCAGTGAATGGAAAAAAGGTGAAGCTCGCACCTTCGTGAAGTACGCCCCGCTCGCGTTGGGCGCGCGTTCTGTCTCGGACAGCATGTTGCAGTTCTCTTGCACGGCGGCGAGCATCCAGTCCGGTCGAGCTAGTCGTTGGAAAACTTGGGTTCGGGTCTAAGACCACAGCGGAGACGTGCCCGTCGACCTCTCCAGAGTCAATCTGCGCACCATTAGTCGAGAATGAAGTACGATGGAGGAAATTGGTATACGGGGCTGACGGGCAGGGAAACGTAAGCGAGGGAGAACTTGGACGTAGGGCAGAATGTCAAAGGGGAGTTAGTGGAAGAATGGGATTGATTAAAGGCGGAACACACCATGAGGAAGATCCCTCCCGCTTTCGCCGTAGTCTCGATCCCGCCGCGTTTCCCGGTATCAGTCAGGCCGAATGTTCGGTAGGTGGCGATCAGCTACTTGGCCAATTAAATCAGCGCTCGTGAATTTTGCAGGACGGCAGGTCAGAAAGTGTGGTGTCGATACAAGCAATTCGCGGCTGTAGCATGGGAAGGGCGGCGACCAAGGGCGCGAGACAACGTGAGTATAGGTTAGTACGACCAGAACACGTCAGAAAGTGAGGAAAATCGCACCATCCTAAACTGAAAGGGAATCACCGGGCGGTATGGGAGGTATGGAGGGCATCGCGGATTGAGGTTCGGTAGGAGTGCAGGAGCGTCTGTGCGCTGAGGCGACAGTCAGCTCTAATGCCGTTGCACGCTGCCTCCACGCCCTGTCCCATCGATATGCACCAAGAACTGGTGGCCCCTACGGCGCAGAACAGAGAATGGCTGAAAACTCACATCAATGCTGAAGCCTGTCTAGCGCGCGAGTGTCTTCGAGCAGATTCGCTGTAGCCGACTAGTCAGCGCCGCGTCGCGCCAAGGCCGCGTACTCACTGCCATGCTGATAGCTCATACATGGGCTCACGGCGTTTGGAGAAAGGGTCGACGATGGCTGATGGAGGAGGCGGGTTCTGGCATGACTTCAAGTTGCATCGGACGAAGCTGCGGCGCGGTGGCGAGGGAGCGGAGTACCATGAGGAGGGGAGTGAGTCGCGCGCGGACATGGTGGAGAGGCACACATACACATATGGGCAGTCGAGGGCATTGTGAGCTCGAGCCGGTTCGAGCGCGGTCGACGGGGCATGGTTGGACGACGTATGCCAGGCGGACCTGACGGCAAGGGCTTGTAGCGGAAAGCGCGCAGCGTGGTAAGCGGAGTTTCAAAATAATAAGCCAGTCTGCATTCCGAAGTTGCGGCCGATGATTCCTGTGATAACTCGTCACTTGAGCTGTTGGACCATCGCGAGAACAGTGCAACGTATCCCATTCCATTCGAGCCTTCAATCGATTCAATCTGACATCGACGCACTCGACTTCCTATCCGCCAAGAGCCGTATTAGCTCTCCTTAAGTCCTACTGAGCCTCTTAGCCTTGGCGGCCGTCACTGCCCGGGCCAGCAAACCAACAAGCCACCACGCAGTCGTAGGCTTCAACGCATGCGCATCATACGATGAATCCCACAGGAGTGTAAGTGGCGAGATCTTTACGCTCTACTTAAACCTGACCATGTTGTGAAGAGTGCACTTTAGAACTCACCACGTCTCCTCGCGACTTTGCCTCGACGTGGTAGCCATGCTCCTCGATCTGTTGAATTCGAAGCGGGACGTCCTATCGTTCATGTCTACGTCCACCACCATGAGGGCTCTCGGGATGAGGAGGTTGCTCCGATTTCGTGTCACCATTCGCAGAATGCGCCACCTCACCTCGTTCTGTGCATTCATGAAGCGGGATCTCCTTCACAGTTCCCTCTGCCTTCGTCAGCTGCACATCCAAGTACCGCTTCCATGCGATCCGTCCATTAAGGCACTTCTGGCGAAGCTCGATGCATACGAAGAAGATCCTCCGGGAGACGAGCATTCTTCAGATATGCCACAAGACTCCGCATGGCGTTCTAGAGCACGTGAAACCGCCGTTGCACTTGCTTCTGTTATCCGCAAAGCTGAGTTTTTGGAAGACCTTACGCTCGACTACTGCGAAGGCCTTCTCGCCTTGAGTAGTCGCCTCCGCACTGCTGTAGAGTGTCGCAAGTCCCTTCTTCGCCTCTCTATCTCTTCCTTCGGTGAAAAGACGGACAAGCTCGTCACTAGGCTTCATGCTTCTCTCACGGAGTTAGACATTAACTTCTGGGCACCGCCGGACAGCCTCTGGCGCAAGAAAGCAAATACTATCGGAAATTGCATTTTCGGAGGTTACCTTTTCCTTTTTCCCAGCCTCCTTGACATTCTGGTACGCCATCCGACGCTCAACACGGTCTCCGCCTGGTCCATCAACATGTGGGGAAATGTTTTGAACGACTCGGAGCACCTGTTGGACGGCCTCACATTCCCCAATATCCTTTCGCTCACCATCAGAAACATCCAAATACTTCAGCTCAAGTACATACAAAATGCATTTCCGAACTTGAAGCACTTCGAGGTCCGCGAATTCGTCGGTCCCCAGTGGACACCGGAGGACCTTTTCGACATCAATAGCAAAGAGGCGCTTACGCCCTGGCCGGCGCTGGAGTCTTTGTCCGGGGACGTCGGTATAATATATGCGCTGGGCACGATCAGTCCGTCTCGGAGGCTCGACATCAACTGCGAGCCTGAAGAACCGCTTGAAGACTTGGCCCAACACCTCGGCGCGATTGTGAGTAGCGCGCGTCCGTCACGACTACTTCTCCACATTGGCTATGGTAGTTACCCTTCCCAAGGCCCCGACATGCCGACGTATACCCTCTCACACATCCTGCGGTACATGCTCCGACACTGGAAAAGCGCAGCGCGGGAGGCTGTCACGCATTTTGCGTTTGACATCTCTACGTACATCATAGAAGACGATTGTACGTTCGCCGATTTTATGGTGTGTACCCGGATCCCTCAAATCCACCGGCTTGTCCGAACGCCATTTTCCCCCGCTGTACGCATGCTGACTGGACCCACTTAGGAAGTACTAGAAGAAACCTTGGCCCAATTGCCCTCCCTCACACATGTCGTGCTCCGTGTCGAAACGCCTGACCGGCCCCTGACCGGCGTCATGCGCCTGCATACCCCTCTTACACCCTCTCAAGAACGCATACTCCAAGGGCTTTCCGAGAGCGAAGACCTTCTGGAAACGTTCGGCGACTACGTTCCATCCTTGCGCTTTCTTGAAGTGGCAGCCCATGGGAGCGACCCGAGGTTCTGGAGCGAAAATACACAAATTGGCGCGGCGGAGGGTGAGGAGATCCTGCGCGCAGAGGAACTGGAGTTTCGCATAGCGCCACACGATGCGCTACAGGATGAGCGCGAAGACAGCCCAGAGTGGTGACGTCTTGTGTGAATGATAATATGACTTCTCGTACGCTCGCGGTGCGATTTTGGGCCATAAATCCTCCACCCTGCGTGGGTCCCGTTTATCATGTTCTGGTCATGGCTTAATCCCCCTCTGTCTTTTGGATGTAGAGCATGTCGGAAATCGCACACCGGTGCAGCGACTGACCTGAATGTAATACAATCCCATCTCCACACGCGACACTAGCCGTCTGTACGTTGTACGCGAAACGAGCGAACAGAGCGGCACACGCCGGACCTCGACGCGGGAATGTTAATACCCGAATGTGTCGTGCCCAAATCAGAGACATAGACTCGAGCAACTTGGAAACGAACGTATTCGGCAGCGCGCACAGAAAAGAGCACGCGCACGCGACCAACAAGGGCAAGCAAAGACACTCATCAACATGAAGCACTGAGCCGCGCAAGAGTCCTGGTGCGCAAGAACCCCCTCCTTCCTCCCCTCCCCATCATTTCCCTCCTCGCGGTCACTCACTCCAACTCAACCCCCACACCCCTCCCACCCCGTCCCCATCCAACACGGATGCCCTCCTCCTGTTCCACCCTGCTGCCCGCCTTCCCGACCCCGCACGAGGTAGTGGCACGCGCGTGAACCTATCCTCCCCTTCCTCTCCTCCTCCTTGGATCCCTAGGCCGCCGCCGCCCTGCGATTGTGGATAAGCGAGCGCGACGGCGCGCCCCCGCGGGTCGCCCGCGCTGACACCCGCGTACCCATGTCCCGCATACTCGAGATGATAGTTGTACTTATACTTGTACCCCGGCCCTCGCGCAGAGACGCGCGCGTCGTGCGCGAACTCGAGCGGCGGGGACGCCCCGCGCGAAAGCTCGTGATCCTGTTCGTGCCCGGTTGTCTGCTCACGGAAGGGTGCGTACTCGCGCGAGGGGGAGGGTAGAGACGGGTACACCGGGGCGTAGTGAGGCGTGTACGCCGGCGCTGGTCCAGACACGTCCGCATCCTCGTCCAGTCGCAACGCTTGAGGCAGGCCGAAGGTCGACAGGCCGCGCCGGTGCCTCCCGTGTATCCCCACGTTCGAACTCGGGAGCGCCGACGGAAGCGGAGGGAGAGGAGGGAGAGGAGGGGGCGGGGGACTTGCCATCCGTACCCGCGCGCGCTCGAAATTCTTCATCAGATCCAGTGGTGACGCCTCTTGGGAATGTTCGGAGCTAGCGGCAGCGAGCGGGGATGGAACGTCGGGCGGTGTGCCCGAATAATGCGATAACGACGATGGCGCGGGCGCAAGTTGGTCTGTGGACGTGGGGCGCGACCTAGGCGTGGACGCAGATTGAGGGTGCAAGTACCCATCCCTCGAGCGCGCGTCCGCGCGTGGAGGTAGAGGCGCAGGCGCGTGCGGAGACGTGAGCTCCATGACGATATCCCTCGTCTCGTGAATCCTCTGTCCCAGGAACACCGACGACGCAGAGGGGGACGGCGGGGGAGACTCAAACGCGCTCGGAAGGTGTTTGTGCTCGGGCGTGGTGGGCGAGACGTCCAGCGCGAAGGACCCGGAGGCGCGGCGGGGGTATTGTGCGAGGCGCGAGGGCGGGGATGTACGAGTGCGGGAGGTGCACCGGAGGGTGCCGCGGGCGTTGAGCCTGGAAGAGGGCGCCAGTGAGAAAGCGAGACGGCAAACGCGATAAGTAGGGATGTACATAGCGAGATATGAGTTGATGTACACTGTAAGGTAGCACGTGAGCTTAGGGGAATAGAGAAGCGCAAACAGCGAGACGTACGTTTGATGACGATGAGCTCGATCGCGACTGAAATGAACGTCTTCGGGAACGCGACCATCTGCGCAATCGAGAAGAACGCGGAGATTCAGCGACTAAGTCGAAGGGCGCACAGCGGACACTGACGCACCATAGATATAGCTAGGATCGAGCACACGCTACATCGGCACACACGTAAGAAACATCTCGACTTTGGTCACAACTCGCGCGCTCACCTGGTAAAGATCCCTGTATTCAACGTATACACCATCATCGTCCGAATCGATCCGTTCATTCTGCATACGCGCGTCAGCAAGCATCCCAAACCATACTATCCCTCCACGCTCTGAACCAGAACCGAGGAATGAAGAGCGAGAGACGCGAGAAGAAGGTCGAGAGACGAGAGACGAGAGACGCGAGAAGAAATCAGAGAGAAAACAACCGAGAAGGAAAGAAGAGAGAAGATACGTACGCGCCACTCTCCGTCTGACACCTCCCCAAGAAATAGCAGAGGGCCCCGGCGATGAGGACGTCGATGGCCGTGCAGAAGCAGTACGGGACGTACGTCGCCCACTGTTCGCGCGCGTCAGGGAGGTAGGCGCAGGTGCGGGAGTGAGCATAGGTGCGAGTTTGGAGAGAGGGTGCCAGTAAGTGTTTCAGGCGATTGCGGAGAAGAGGATGGGATGGAGGACGGACCGGGGCGTGCGAGAGGCGGACGAAGGTGTCGAGCATGAACCTGTGTAGCGTCTTGCAGTGAGCAGCAGGCGAAGAGCGGCGTGAAAGTAGGACTTACGTCTCATAGGACATGACTGCGCGCAATGATGGCGCGTGAGCTGCGGAACACGCGGAGAGAGAGAAGGAAAAGCGTACCGACAGAGATACCTAGAGGCAGAGGAGAACGCGTTCATTCGCGGAACGGGCAACGAGACGCGGAGGACGTACCACAGCCAAGGACAACGAGCGCGCTCTGCGCATCTATCAGTACATGCTCTTGAGTCGCGAGCTGGAAAGGATGACTCACAGTGACCCAAGGAACGACGCGCCGCATGACCCAATGCGACGCGCTCTCCGGCAGTGAGAGCTCCTGACAACTCCATCTTCGTGCCTCTTTCCCAAAAGGCTCAAGCTGATTATCGATTGCGATTACTGATCGAGTCGCAAACGGGTCATGAGCTTGAGATAAGGAAAGGAAAGGAAAGGGAGGAAGGGAGGAAGAACGTACATCGCCATAATCGGAAAGTGTAAAGACTGTAGACGTGCATGAATGCCGAGACACGCAGGGGAGAATGGAGGGGATGAACGTACGAGTGGACTGAAACGACAATAAGGCTCTGAGCCCGCACGGGAGTGTCAGTATGACGCGTCGCGCCAGCAACGACGTACGCACGTCTGTGATTGTTCGAAGCTACACAGATCGTCAGGCAGGGCCGGGGACGCGCAGCGCGAAGACGAACGTACCTTGAAACTGAGAGCGATACGAGAAAGAGCGGATGGGTTGTTGTAGTTGACGACGAGGTAGAAGTAGACACAATGAGCGGCGAGCGCGAGATGGATCGCGTCGAGGATCCTGCATCGGCAGCCCGTACGTCGTCGTGCGGTCTCATGGAAGCATGCGGGTGGGGGACTCACGAGAGCCAGTAAACAGAGAGCTTCCTCCACGGGCAGTCCTCGGGGTATTGTTGGAAGTAGACGAAGGCTTGGAGAATTGTCACTCCGAAAAGACTGGGGCACGCGTGTTAGCGAGACTAGAGAGAAGAACGAGAAGGACGTACACGGCAGAGATGAGCAACCCCACGAACAACGCGCCATAGGTGTCGCCAATGTCGGACATCGGTGCGTGGACGTCGGGCGTCACGACGAGGACGACGCGGAGGGAGGGGAGCGCGGGAGAGAAGAGGGCGGACGCGGGGGAGAAGAAAGCAGCTCTCGCCCCGGACGGAGCCCGGAGCGAGACGACCTCAAAGCACGGACGCCGCACGAAAGGCAGGCATCCTTCCTCGCCGCGGCGGACAGCGGCGGGCGTCGGGCGCGGCAGCGGCGCTGCCCTTTTCAGGCGTGCGAGCGGAGCAGAGATGACAGCGAGCGAGCTGAGCGCGTCATCGTCGGTCGGTCCGAGCAGCGTGAGTGAGAAGATGCAAGCCTTGTTCGCTTCAAGTTGCGAGTGTGGCGCTTCGTCGGCCCCACTCATAGTGCCGCGGGCGAGCGGGTTACGTTGAGCTGTTCTGCTTTCGAGGTCGATGGATGTAACTGCGAGGCCGACGCGGTTGGGGTATACGCCGGTGGGCCGGTATCGCGAACGAGAAGTATCGGGGAGCAGACTGTAGGGAGGCGGCGACAGCTTCGGACGTGGCAGTGATGCTTCGAACGTCGGCGACGCCGCCTCTTTCAGAAGCACAGCGCTACTCCCGACGTGCTCGGAATGATTTACGGGGGAAGTGTCTCCAGAGAATTTTCTGTGAGATCTTTGAGATGGCTTGCTGGCTCGATTTCTAGATCTAGTGCTCCTTACGTGCCCGAAGAGAACGCCATTAAATGCTCTAGAGTCTTGTGAGTGCTCGTTTACCTGATCAGGAGAATCGCTCACGTTATCACCCGCTTTCGGTCTGAACCATATGCATACGAGGCTCGGGGCGATGACAGATTCGGGCATTTTGGATTGCGGTGTGCATCGTACGGCTTTTAGGACAAGTGGAAGTGGTTGAGTTCAAGAGCGGACATTTATTGCTTAGCTTAGAACGCTGTTAGTTGTAGCGATCAGCGGAGTTTCAAAACCCGCAACTCTCAGACGGCCCGGGCGGCCAGGCCCCTTGGAGCTCCTCGCCAGCGTCCTCCCTGAAGGCCTGACGGCCAGGACCCGCTCGCCGTTCTCAACTTCCCGCGGCATAACACCCAAGGCTTCCTCTACGTCTAACGCACGACCCTTGCTTTTGGTTACTCGCCTCTGCCCGCGCGCCACAACGCCGCTCGACTACATTCCTCCCAGAGCCTCAGGCTCCCGGCGCCCCAAGCGTTCGCCGTTGAAGTTCACTATGATTCAAATTGAAGCATCCCACGAGTGCTTGAGCCTACGCGTGCGCGATGGGGCCAGGGTTTCGATGAGTACGCATGCGCGTGTACGTGTATGGTGTGATCGTTCCTCTTCACAATGGTACTGAGTGTTCAATCGTCATTTGCAGTAAGTAACTGTGCTCGCAAAAGGCATCGTGCCCATCGTTGAATCCTCAAATTCATAGTGAGTATCTAGCTTGCTCAAGCATAGTGTAGGCGCATGAGCGTTTGCCGCGTGTGTAGAGGGCGGCCGGGTTAGAGGATGGAGATACAGCTGGAGCTGGTATTGGGCGCAAGGCTGACGACTTGTCCTAGATAGCTCAACTATGCGCCTGCGTCCTCAGGCTAGCAAACCTCATCGCTCGATATCCTCCAGAGCTCCCGTACATTACCACCTTGCTGCATCTCCTCTTCGTGAAGGTGCGTTTCTTTTTCCCCACCGTTTTGTGAGCTCTTGATGCGCTGACACCCGAGCAGACTTGCATGTCGACCGCCGCCGCATCGCCCGAGTGTCAAGTGTCCACCGTGCACGTCGGCCTCGTCCTTTCCAACGGAACCTACAACGACGACTCGCCCTACCACTACAATCGGGATGTGGCGATCGGACCGTTCAAGCGATGGCATGAGGCGAATGAGATCTTCGACATCTGCGTGAGCGCACTGGCACAAGTCCTCGGCGCGGAATCCCGAGCCCAGCTTGAGGCGTACGAAGCCTGCGCCCACCCAGGCCATCCGTTGTGACGAGGTGCGTTCCATCCCCCTCTTCTATGCCCATTGTGCAGGGTTATGAATGTGTACGAGTGGTACAGACAGTCCCGCTATGCCATCAACATACGCGCTCCCAGCGCCTCAGCGTCTCTTCGAGAACTGGCCGTACGGCTTCTTCGTAAGGAATTGCCCATCTTCGACGATTATCCCCCGTGCGTCCGTGGTGAAGGAGCAGGAGATTCTCAGCCGGTCAGTCTGCGCATCCGCGCATTTGCTGCCTAAGACGCTGCTGAGGATTAATTCGTCACTGTAGAAAAACCTCAGGTTCGTCGACCGGGCGATCGAGTGGGAGTCGATCTGACCGATCGATATGACGCGCGCACCCTACCTCGCGTTGATCATATCTCCCAATGAAGACATATCGAGATCGTGAACGTACAGGTCAGAGAATTCAATATCTTCTGCATAGTACGTCCTTCTGGTACTTGCCCTTCCCCCCGTTTCTCCCTTTCGTTCGTCTATCCCCCTTCTTCCTTTTTCCCGTTCGCCTATTCGTCCCCGCTCACCGCCCACACGTGGAAATCTCCTCTCTCTAGCCTTCGTCGTTGACCTATCGCGCGCAGATCGATTCGGGCGAGATTTACGGGCGTTGGGAGCATCGCTCCCGCCGACGCCGTCACGTTCTCGGACCCGATCCCCGACTACCCCAAGTGACCAACTCGACCGCACGTCCGTCTCCGCGTAGGAGAACGGTCGCGTGCTGCTCGATACGGAGCGTGCGCTGAACGTGGGCAGGGAGCACCTGACCGAGGTGCGTTCTTCCTTCTCCGTTCAGTATAGTCGCTCCGCTCTCTGACGAGCGCGATGGCAGGCGACGAGGTGCAACGACGAGGCGGGCTGAGGCCCGGACGATGACGTGTTTTAGCCTAGGGCGTTAGGGATGGGCACGATGGGTGGGACATCGCGTTCACGCAGTGTACTCATGCTACGCGGCGAGCGTGACCTCGAAGGGTGTGTTTCAGGCTGCTGTCATTGCCAGAACCGCGTGTCTCTATAGCCCTACTCGTACCATGTTCTGCACGCAGTCGTATTTGTTGTCTTTGAAGCCTTCTGGTTGTTTAGCGTCATGGTTGGCTTCGTTGAAAGGAGAAAGCTGTCACTATAGAGTCTGACTGTCAGGTATTGAGACTTGTACACCGCAGGACGACTGACGTGCTGTGTGGGTCCCAGAGTGTTTGATCTCGCTCCGCATACCGCGGACTGATTTCATGTAGGTATACGGAGCGTGGGGTTGATATGTGTATATTCACGCCGTGAAATACAAGGTAGACAGACGAGTGATATATTGTGTACAGAACGATACGGAAAGCACGACGGACTATACAAATACATTGTCCACGGGGAGTTACTGCGAGTGGAGAGGACTCGAAACTGCCCTACATACGATAAATCTCGGAGAATATTCCTGGGAGTTCGCGGAACAGCTTGACATGGGGCTTCCCGCGCCACTCTGCAAACCTGCCCACCCCAACCTCCAGTGTATCCGCATTCCTGTACAATTTGCTTCTTCGGAAGAAGATGACTGCTGCACCATCATTGGTCAATGTTTCCTCATCTTTCCCTTCCCAGTGGCGGTGCAGTACCACGCAAGGACGGACGTCGTCACCAAGCACGATATGGTCCCGTTCGCACTGATGTTCTGCTGGCTTGGCGGGGGAATTGTGGCGGTTAAGGTCTCGGGCGACAAAATAATGGGGGCCTAGATTTTGGGTGAAGCGTGTAGCACCGAGTGTGCAACGACCAGACACCAGCTCAACCAGAGGCTGCAGAGGAAGCCGCGGCACTGCAAGTTTGAAGACAGCCGGTTCTGCGCCCGTCCACGGTATCCCGACAATCTTCACATTATCCAGGTCTCCGGTCAACGCTTGCTTGAACTGTTGTAGGATATCTTTTCCGAAAATGAAAGGGGGAGCGAAGGGCCCGATGCGCAAGCGCGAGATTCGCTCATTGACGTCGGAGAGGTCTGAAACGCGGTACTCTGGCCACGGGTTGATGTAAATCTCTTTCCAGGACCATTCGAGCTTGTCGCCAATATCGGGGCGGATGAAGAGGTACCGGCCGCTTGAATTCGCACAGGTATCATAAACGGACAGAGGTCCCTCTGATATCTCAGTGTGGCGAACGAGGATGAGCCACACATCATATATATAGGGCATCCAATCCCGTAGTTCCGAGCTGCCAACCAGGTGTGCGATAACATATTGCCCCGAATCATCGAGGGGAAATACTGGCAGGTTGGCGCGGATGCCCCTGGGTGTCAAAGCGAATGAAACATCCCTGTATTGATTTTTGTAACTCCCATCCATTGTAGAAAAGGCAGCCTGGATATAAACATGAACATCGTATTAGAGAGAGCACCAATGGCATCAGGCGTACCAATTCTTCTGCTTTCTTCAATATGTCTGCACTCGCTTTGGAAAATAGCATACTACTGCACCGAAAAAAGGCTTTTGGGGATGGGGCAAAAAGGTACATATCCCTGGAATTCGCCATAATGTCGCTATCTTCCGAGAAATGAGATTTGATGTGTGAAAGTACATCGCCCTCATCAAACTCGGCTATGTTGTCTGCACAGTATGTGCTTCGAACGCCGGTCAATGACCACGCAAAGACGGTCGTATCCGAGGATGTTCTCAGAATCTCCTGCTGCAGCCTATAGAATGCAAGATGTCCCTCGCCATACACGGTTGGCATACTGATACCGAAGATCCCGAAGAGGCAGTATGCTTGGTCTTCCACCCGAGTCGTCTTCCGCCCAGATGCCCAGCTCATCCGTTGCGCGACGCTGATCCCCGTGACGTCCTGCTTGAACTGCAGCACTTCCTCAGGGATGCTGGTGATACGTGTGAGCGTCTCCGCGAGCGTGAACTTGTCTCCGAGTCGTGTCCATTTGTCAGACACGAAGAGGACCGTTTTCGGGGCGAGGCCCGAGTTCCTGTAGCGTCCAGCCACGCGTGAACCATGAACTCTTCCCGAATTTGTTGTCCCAACGACGATCGGATATGTCACAATCAGCGGGTACGTCGGCCATGTAGACGTAGCAGACCTCGGAAAGGGCATAGTAACGGAACATGGAGTTGATAGCCTCGGTGAGCTCGGAGCTGCTCGTCTTGTCGATACAGCACGTGTCTGCCCATGCCCACTCAAACCCGTCACCTTCAGCGATGCGGAGGAAATTGCGAATCTTGGGCGAGACGAGATCGCGTGTATCAGAGATTGCAGATGGGATACGATGTTTCGGAGAATGAACGGCAGAGACGGGGGAGGGCCCGGGGACTGATGAAGGTAGGATCTCGGAAGAGAAAGTCGGTTGAGGATGGGGACGCTTGAAAGGGGAGAATAAAAGATGGGTAGAGAACTCATTGACCTGGCTGACCAGGCTTTCCAGCCTCTCGATCGTCTTCCCCTGGCGCTCGACGATACGCTGTAGCTCCTTCACGGACTCCTGGAGTTCCACAAATCCGGGAAGGTGCAGGTACGATAGGTCCTCTTGTTGGTCAACAAGTTCCTGCTGTACTTCTTCACATTGCTTCGTAGCATCCTGGACCTTTTGAAACGTGTCTTCTTCCCCGGGAACCTGGCTCCAGACATGTGAGAGGATAGCATAGGGTGGGGCATCCTCGGGACGGCTAAAAAAGCTGAGCTCGGCCGTCGTCGTGTTTAGGAGCCACATCGCTAGAATGATAGATCATTAGCACTTTCTCTGCGCTCAGTATCAGAGCACTGGGACCTCACCTTAGAGTACGACGTTATTGAGTGGCAGTTGAAAAGATTCGGATGGATCAGGCGGATACGAGGAATCGGGGGAATCGGAGGGTAGAGAAGAGCCGTGCGCGGTCGTGTTGGATCACAGTATGTGAATACGAAAGGATCAGCTCTCAGATCGTCGTGGATGTACAAACGCGTTTGGGAAGGGAGATGAGGAGCAGCGAGCGAAGACAATACGGCTACCGAAGTCATCTGAGGGTGGCCAGCGTTCGAAGGCCACGCGAGGTCTGAGACGTGCGTGTGGCCATCGATGACGAGATACGGATATTCATTAGACTTCATGCATTCAGAGAAGAGGAACGAGATGAGCGAATATTAGAGATGAGGATTTAACCGTACATGCTATGAGATTATGGAGTAAATTGGCGGCCCCCTGAAAAAGACCATTCAAAATCGTGATGAGTTGTTCAATGTTCATCTTTCAAGGCTCAAATCAATGGACGATCTGATGGCAAAGAAAATGGCGCATCGGCCTGCAATTCGAATGAGCATGTAAAGCGCGATGTTCATGTGTACTACAGCAGAGGAGAAGTAGCGAGAGACGCGGCCGAAGGATGCCAAAGAGCACGTAAGGAGAACGTTGCATCTAGACCTCCTCAGCGAGGATGGTATGAATCCGTATGATGAGCAACTGCTTAACTAGGCTAACGAAAAAGTCTCCATGGGAACACTGCAATCCATGGCTTTGAACGTGAATCTATGCAGGACCGGGGCACAACCAGCGAGTGTACAACCTGCATGTACTGGACATATCTGTCGACGAGTACCTCCTTGAAAGTGAGTATGTCACAGGGATGTCACGAACAGGCATGCCTGGAATGAGATGTCAAAGTTGCGTGTCGCGCGCAACCAGGGAGCGACGGAGCGCATGAAGATGGCTCCAACTGTGGATGACGACGACGAGTCAGCACCCCTCGCAAGGGGACTCCGGCTTCGAGCATCTAGCATCCATAGTGTACGAGGGGCAGAACTCACAGCAAGACGCACGCAAATACCTTGAACATTGTCCGACCTGGGACCCGTCGAGCGCCAATGTTCTTGGATATTCGAGAACCACATCAGAGTGGTCGAAGATCGCGTCCTCTAGGACAGATGAGCATCATTGAGTACAGCGCTGCGACACACAGCACATCAGACGAGAAGCTCAAGCAGCGTGAATGGACTTACCGTACACAGGAAGCAGAACGTATGAGACGATCCTCTTTCGAACGCGGTCGAATCGCAGGCAGTGTTTGCTGTCGAACGCGGCCGTCGTGTTACAGTACAGATTGCCGCCTCCAAAGCTAGGCGACTCCGACTCATCGGCGTTATTGACGTCGCCAAATCCACCGAGCGAGGATCCCGCCGTGAAAAGCATGGATGTGGCATCGTCGACGATGATGTGCATAGACTGCTGGCTGGAGGGGCGTACAGAGTATGCGACTGTGTAGCCGGAGAAGAAGAGAAAGAGTATCGACGGCTCTTGGGGGACGGAACGATGGGAGAGGTGTTCAGCTTGCAGATATCTACGTCCTCTGAAGCACGGGGGGCGAAGGATGAAGAGGAAGAGCGCGGTGATGGAGAACGACTTTGGAGGACACCCAGAGAAGCGGCGGGTGCCAAGGGCAAGCGCAGGAGACTCGGGGGAGCGGTGGGAGACGCGTCCTGTAAGCACCTGAACCTCGTCGCGTGGCTCGATCAGATTTTTCTATCCGGAGTCCTCGCAAATGAGGAGTAGAAAGGTCTTGAAAGACAGCGTGGATAGCAGCGACCTGAGGTGCGGAGTCGCGAGGGATGCCATCCGGGAGCGTTCCGGTCACCTATGGGAAGGACCTGTTAGTATCACTGCTTCTAGTGGCGCTGTCAACTGAGTCTCGTACCACACTGCACCTTGCGCATGGCAAAGGATCAACGGGGATCAAGTGGCGGGCATAGCACTGATGAGGGGGGGTGAGATCGAGAGGCGAATGCAGTCGTTGAAAAAAGCCGTAACAGCGATGCTCGAGAGCGCCGGCTTGATTGATAGGTCATAATAGCGGTAATCGGCAATTTGAGCGGCATCTCTCTCGCCTTATCAATTTCAATCTCCGCTTACCTGTCTTCGCAGGGACCTCCGCGAGCCGTCTCGAGACGATCCTCGATCCTGGCCCGTATCCTCTCTGTTCAGGCCCCAGTGTCCCACTAGCTCACCGCACTCGACTGGACTCGCCTAGCATCCTCCTCGACGGCCTGGACCCGCTTCCCGTCCTCGACTTGCGCCACGACACCGTCAGCTATACGCCACCGCGCTATCCGCCGCACTTACCCCACTGTTGCTGCCCGCAACAGCCTCGCCTGATTGCACTCGTCCCAAGATCCTCCGCCACCAGCTCCTCGCCCGTCCCTGCCATGGCCTTCGCGCCCAGACCAGGCTGCCCAATGTGCAGCATCGCCCCGCCACTCCCACCTCGTCCAGGCTTTATGCGAACTCAAGCTTTCACGAGGTGCGCCGGATAGTGGTGAGTACGCCTGTTCTGCGTGTTGGTTGTCCTGCGCCGCCGGGGCGCTGACTGGCTGACGACAGTGACGATGCTCGCGAAAAGCATCAGATGCGTCGCGGGATCCTCAAATAAGGTGAATTCTGTGCCTGTTCAAGCGTGTCATGGTGGAAGCGGCTGTCGGAATGGAGCTAGAAGTGGTGTTGGGCACAAGACTGACTACTCGCTACAGTGCAAGTACGCTCTCGTTCCCCTGGCAAACCTTGAGACACGAGATCCTGCAAGTTCTCAGGCCTCGCAACCCTGCGCCCACTCTTTGTCAAGGCTCGTTCGTCTTCTTGTCCGCTCATCCGCTCCTGGTGCGCTAACTTCCAAGCAGATCTTCGTTACTGCAAGACAAGGCGCCCTTGTACGCGCCTAAATTAAACCGAACTGTGATCACATTTTCAAGCTGCGTGGAAGGCGATATCTATCAGTAGGAAAGATAACAGGGAGATGGGCGTGCGCGATCGTTGGGGAGAAGGACACGGGCTGTACGTACCAACGTCACTGTCCGGATATGTTGTTTCGTTCGTCAACTTCTCCCCGGGCAGCTCGTGGTGTGAGCGCACTGGGAAATTGATGAACGTACGAAGGGGGCAGCCAGGCCGGCGATGTTCTTGTAAGCGCGTCTCAGAGGACAGAGAATCGTCTGCTATAGCGGATGAACGTCGAGATATATCGGGAACGTTTAGGGAAGGGTGATAGCGACTTACGAGCTGTGCCGGCTCAAGGCCTCCACGACGATGTTGACATTTACGAGCTCCAAGTTGGAGGACTCTGTCCGATCGGGGTGAGCTTTGAGTACATGGCGAGCGAAAAGAGACGTACCGTCAGCGACCATGTTCGTCTATCTCCCGTTGGGGCTTCTGCCGTGCGCGACGTCGACTTCAGGAAAGGCATATAGCGCGCGGAGAGTGGAGCATGGAGCGTAGCGCAGTACACTCTCTTCGTATCTTCGTAAGGACTACTGCTCGTAGACAACATCACGGCCGGGGACGCGAGAAAACATGCGATCAGCATGACGGGGTGGATGGGAATGCGCGTGAGGAGTGGACAACAGCACTTACCCGCAACGGAATCCCTCCAGTTGTCACTCATGCACTCCGGGAGAAAATGCTGGGTATTAGCAGCAACTCTGCAGGCGACTTCCTTTGCCAGGCAGTGCCACACGACCCGTTCAGACGGTGGAAGAGGGGGAAGAAGAGGGATGCTCACTTTTACTCCCGTAGCCCCTACCGTCTCCGACAGGGCTGCACCCATGCTCGCCTGATGAGACCACCCGCCACTCATTGGGGACTCGCAGGTTTGCCGCGCGTACTTGATCGCCGTGTTCTGCGGAAGGAACTTCGAGTGGGACACCGCGGCGGCTGTAGCGGGATCGTAAGCAGAGCTGTCGTCATGTAGAAAGGAGGGAGCAGCACCGGTGATGGACGCACCGGGAGTGCGGGGTGTCGGAGAGGGCGTCGCGATCCGCAACTGAGGAGGGAAGCGGAAGACCGTTGGCTCAGAGTGGATTTTCGAAGTTGACCGGTAAGACGAATGAAGCTAAAGCCTGGGGAGCCTCAAGAATCACGAGCACTGACCGGGTCTGTACAGCGCAGGCCACACTTGCGAAGAGTGACCGGCCTATATTGTCGGTCGGGGCGAAGACTGTTTCGAAGATTTCAGTCATCAGGGCCACCCAAGCTTGAAAAGCGCGGGTGTTGAAATATTCAAGAGCCGATATCTAGCTTAGAACTGGGTCGGTCGAGGCCATCAGCGGGGTTTCAAACCTCATCTGCTCGGCGCTCGGTCCGCTGCAGGCCCTCGCTTCAGACTCAGAGTTCCTCTTGCCAGTACTCTCCCCGACGAGCCATGGCCGCTCTCCTCCGCTCACTGCGATACTACACCTCCAGCTTCCTTTGGCCCCGACGCACGCAGCCCCCACTTCACTCACCCCCGCATGCGCTGCGCGTCACAGCTCCAACTCTCGATTACCATGTTCATCTTAAAGCCCCGTCGCAAGCGTTTGCCGCGGAAGACGCGTTTTACGACCACCATCGGAGCTTGTGCATGTACGATGGGTGCCAGACCGTAGTGAGTATACATTTCTCGCACTTGGGTCCACCTGCCCAACGGCGCTGACCGGCGGCTGGAACTTGGAAGTAGTGATGCATGCGGAAGACATCATACGCGTCGCTGAATTCTTGGACAAAGTGAGTATATCACTTGCTCAAGCGTAGTGTCCACTCTGGAATGTTTTCTACATGTGTAGGGTGGCGATCAGGTTGGACAATTGGTATCTGGAGGAAGGCTGACGACTTTTCGTGTGGAGTTCGATTACCCTCTTGCGCCCCAAGCAAACCTCGTCGCGCGATACCCCTCAGATCCCTGGCACCCCACAATGCTGCTGTACCCGTGCTTCGTGAGTGTGCATTCCTCTAAAACCTACTACATCTTGTATGCTCATGGCGCACTAACGTCCAAGTAGATCCGCATCACCATGGGGAGACTATACCGCCGTCCTGTCCGTGCTGCAATTCCCCATCCCACACGCCGATCTCCCGCTCCAGCGGGGACTACGACGGTGACTCGCCCTACCACTACGCTTGAGGCGTCGTCCTTATGGCGTTCAAGTGATGGTGGGAGTCGAAGGATGTCTTCGAGATCCGCGTGAGCGCACCGACGAAGGCCCCCACGGCGATCCAGCTCGAGGCGTACGCAGCTTGTGCCCGTGCAGCTTACCCGGTACAGCGAGGTGTGTTCCCTTCATCCTCTCTCTCCATGCGCTCTCAGTGGGTAGGCGGCTGAACGCTAACGGAGTAGGTGGTCCCACCATGCCATCCACGTACGCGCTCCGGATCCCTGCGCGGCAGCGTCTTTGCAAGGACTCGCCGCACAGCAACTTCATAAAGAACTTACCCTCGTTTGCGGCCAATACTCTAGTGTTCGTGATGAAGGCACGAGGTTCTCAGCCAGGTCAGTCCGCACGTCCGTGCGTCTACTGCTTAGGATGCCCTTGAGAACTGACTGGTGTCCGTGTGGACCTCAGATCCGGCAACCAGGCCATCGAGCGGGCGACCTACCTCACGGTCGACCTGTCCTACGTTAAGAAACGAGCCGGAATCATGAACATGGAGGAGGTCATAGAAATCATCCTCTGCATGGTGCGTTCAACCATTACATGGTTCTCCGCCCACCATCCGCCCTGCGTTCATCCGTCCTCTCATCTTGGAAAATCCTTCTTCAACTAACCGCTTCTGTCCGTTGTACCCCATTTGTCGTCCCTGTATATTAATCCCCTCCCGCGTTCATCGTCATTAATCGATCGCCCGCAGATCGACTCGAGCGAGATCAACGGAAGCATCATCGCGGACGGCACCATCACGTTCTCGGACCCGATCGCCGCCTCTCCAAGCGACTCACTCGACCGCAGACCCGTTGCCGCACAATAGAACAGCTGTATACTGCTCGATACGGAGCGCGCGTTCAGCGCGAGCAGGGAGTACCTGACCTGGGTGCGTTCTTCCTTTGGCGTTCGCTATAGTCGAGCCGTTCGCTGACAAATACGATTTCAGGCGATGAGCCACAAGGACGATGCAGGCTGACGCCCGGACGACGGCGTATTCCAGCCTAGGGCGTTGGGGATGGGCGCGGTGAGTGGGGAGCCGTGAGCGGAGGGCATCGCGTTCACGCAGTGTACCCGTGCGGCGCGGCGAGCGAGACCTCTAAGGGTGCGCTTTGCAGGCTGCCGTCGGGGCTAGAACCGTAAGTCACTGTAGTGGTACTTGTACCATGTTCTGCACGCAGTCGTATCTGTTGTCTTCGTAACGGTCTTGGGTGTTTAGCATCATGGCTGGCTTCGTTGGAAGGAGGAAGCTGTCGCACTAGAGTCTGACTCGTATCGATACTTGTACACCGCAGGACGAGTGACGTGCTTTGTGGGTGCTAAGGTGCTTGATCTCGTTCTGCATACCGCGGGCTGCTTTCAGTTAGGTATGCAGAGCGCAATAAGATTGATACGTATATATTCTCGTAAGAAACAAGGTAGATGGACGAACGATATATCGTGCACAGGACGACATGGGAAGCGTGACATATCATACAAATACATCAATGAGGAGAACCTGCCCTAGTATATGCCACTACGGTACAACATGTCTGGGATTTTACGGAACAGCTTTACTTGGGGCTTCCCATGCCACTCCGCAAAACTGCCCAGCCCAACTTCCAGTGTGCCCGCATTCCTATACAATTTACTTTGCCGGAAGAAGATGACTGTTGCATGATCATCGGTCAATTTTTCGTCAGTATCCCCTCTCCAGTAGTGGTGCAGTACCACACAAGGACGGACGTCGTCGCCTAGCACGATATGGTCCTTGCTGCACCGGTGTTCTTTTGGAATGCGGTGGGGATAGGGGGCGAAGTCTCGGACGAAGAAATAATGTGGGCCCCGATTCTCGGTAGAACCTTCCGCACGTGTGCAACGACCAAAGACCAGCGCAAAGAGGAGACTGGGCCGGCTAAAATTCCACAGTTCCAAGACAATCGGTTCTGCGCCCATCCACGGTATTCCAACAATGTTGACATTTAACTCCATTTCGGAATGGAGAACCCGCTTTGACTGTTGTCGGATATCCTTCGTGAACACGAAAGGGGGGGCGAAGGGCCCGATGCGCATGCGCGAGATTCGCTCATTGATGTCGGAGATGTCTGAAATGCGGTATTCCGGCCACGCGTTGATGTAAATGTCTGTCCACGACCATTGAAGCCTTTCGCTAACCTCGGGAGGGATGTAGAGGTACCGGTAGCTTGTAGTTGTACAGATATTATAAATGGATAGAGGTCCCTCGGACGTGTCGGTGTGGCGACTAAGGATGAGCCATACATCATAGGGTTGTTTACTGTATTGTCCCAACCCGCCAGTGCCAACCAGGTGTGCGATAATAGATTGCCCCGAATCATCAAGCGGAAATACTGGCAGATTGGCGCGGATGCCACGGGGTGTGAAAGCGAAGGAAACGTCCTTGTATTGCTTTCCGTAAATCCCATCCGTTGCAGCAGAAGACGTCTGGAGGCAAACATCAACACAACCTCAGAGAGAGCATGAAAGGCATCAGACGTACCAATTCTTCTGACCTCTTTATTTCTGAGCTCTCTCCGGCAAAGATCATATAATCGCAGCACTCAAATGCTTCTGGGGATGAGGCAAAAAGGTACATGCTGCTGGGATCCGCCATCATGTTGCTGTCCTTCTGGTTTGAGGAGCAAGACCGTGTGACACGTGACAGTACATCGCCCCCCTCGAACTCGGCTATTCGGTCTATATAGCATCTGTCGTTCGACCATGCAAAGATGGTCGTATCCAGGGACGTTCTCAGAATCTCCTGCTGTAGCCTATAGAATGCATGATGTCCCTCGCCATACAGAGTTGGCATATTGATACCGAAGATCCCGAAGAGGCAGTATGCTTGGTCTTCCACCCGAGTCGTCTCCCGCTTAGATGCCCACATCATCCGTTGTGCGATGCTGACCTCCGTGATGTCCTGTTCAAATCTCAGCACTTTCTCAGGAATGCGGGTGATTAGATTGAGTGCCTCCGCGAGCGTGAACTTGTCTCCGAGCCGTGTCCATTTTTCAGACATGAAGAGGACCGTTTTCGGGGCGAGGAGCTCTTGTAGCGTCCAGCCACGTGTGAACCACGAGCTCGCTCGAAATGGGGAGCCCCAACGATTGGACATGTCACAATCAACAGGTACGTCGGCCATGTAGACATAGCAGACGTCGGAGAGGGCGTAGTAGCGGAACATGGAGTTGATGGCCTCTGTGAGCTCGGAGCTGCTCGTCTTGTCGATACAACATGTGTCAGCCCACGCCCACTCAAATCCATCCTCCTCTGCAGTACGTAGGAAGTCGCGAATCTTCGGCGACATGAGCTCGCGGGCGCTCGTGTGCTGAGATGGGCAAGATGGTTCTTGGGGACTACTAGCAGTATCAGAGTCGCCTTCGGAGGCCTGAGGCGGACGCAGTCCGCGTGGAGATTGCAAAGTGGGAACAATGGGGAGTCGGGGGAAATATGTATTCGGAAGCCTACGTCGCAAAGACAACGCAGTGACCCTGCCTTCGAGCCTGTCAATCCTTCGGCCCTGGCGCCTGACAATCCGCCGAAGCTCCTCGACCGTCTCCCGGAGTTCCTCGATAGGGGAAGCCGCACTACGTTTGGCCTCGGACTCCTTCGCAAGTCGCTCAGCCTCCATCTCGTCGCACCGCTTCGCCGCATCCTGTACTTTCTGAAACGTGTCTTCCTCGTCGGCCTTGCCCCATACGTGCGAGAGAATAGCGTAACTTGGAGCGTCTTCAGGGCGGATAAAGTAACGGAGCTCGGCCGTCTTCGTATTGAGAAGCCACATGTCTACGAGGATGGAGGTGTTAACATTGTATCAGCATTGTATGGCAGTAAGGAAAGGGCCGTACTTGGGCGTATGATGGTGTCGTGAGACCTCAGATCACGCGGCGCTCGAAACGATCAGAGGGATCGGAGGGCTCAATGAGGTCGTATTCGCTTTCACGAATGCAGGAGGGCTGAATCAAGCTGGAGATCGTCGTAGATGTACGAGAGGACTGGGAGAGAGGTGGGAGTCAGTGAGAGAACATGCGATTGTCCAAGTGCCCGTCGTGCATTCAAATTTCAAACGCCACGCGACGCCTGGGAAGTTCGTGCTTCGAGACGTGGCGATGCAGTAGATTGCTCTCAATAACGCGATCGCGAAGATGAGGAGGGCAGGGAGGCACTGCTACACGCGACAAAACAATATTCAATAGGTGTGAGATGGAGCACACGAGAGCGTGAATTTGAATGAGATTTGTTGGAGGTTGTCAGAGGTCGACCTGCGGAGCGCAATTCAGTTCCCTCTCACGCCAATGGCTGCGCGGAACCTGCACTGGCAGGAAAGAGGCAGATCTACGCGGACCACACGCGGCATTTGGTCGAGCAACCCTTCTCCGTGACTCGCTCTTGCAGCTCGTATTCCTTACCACACTGGCGCGTGTGGCAGAGTCGGGAGTCGGCGCTGACCCCTAAGCACATTGCGTTCACGTTAACATACCTGCTTGCACGTCAAACAATCCCTAGCATTACGTGTCTATTCGAGTCCGGGTTGCGAGTACGCCTAGCACACCAGTGTAAAGTTTGACACGTCGTTTTAAAAATGCGATAGACGCGGATTAAGGGCATGAGTATATACTCCACACGCGCATTTTGTTACTTACAGTCCATAACGTACGCGCAGACACACTGCGATTCCGCTGGAGTCCCCCACAGCTCCGAGTCGTGGTCGTCGAGGCGAATGATCGCAATAAACTCGCCCTTATCGCTGAACTTCTCGTCGATGGATCCAACAGATGGGTACACGTTCTCCTCGGTTAAGATATATCGAATGAGGGGAGATGTCGAATGGGGGGTGTAGTAGGCACATGACGTAGGACGTTTAGATGTGGAATGTAAGGAGCTCTGGTACATCGTAGACGTGCGTCAGTCCTAGGCGGGCGAATAGCGACTAGACGACGAAATGAGAAGATGCACACCTGTGCTTGTACGTCGTCTGGCTGCATGACGGCGCAGACAGGTTCCGAGCGCAGTGCACGTCGGGTATGAACGGTTCCGCCGGGAGCGTCTGCGGATGCCGTGCGACGAAAACAGGCTACACCAACAAACAGAGCAGCACGAAACAGGCTGCGCGCTCGCCTGTGAGCTGCTGCTCAAATAGAAGGGCGATCGTGCTACGAAGACAGAAGAACCACGTCCTGGGAGGAAAGCACTGAATTTTCTTGTACGTGCCTGGGTAGAAACGAGTTATGATCGCATATTCGAGCAGTGTGAGGACGATGTTCGTCAGCAGGAAAAGATGGGAGGGCAACGGGTGTCCGCAACAGTTGGAGGAGCTATACGTACCACCGTCACTGCCCGAATTTATCGCTTTGAGCGTACGGAGTGGACATTGCGCATGCAGCTGGCAATGTTCTAGAGGACAGAGGGCCATCTGCGAGAGTGATTGAACGTCAAGATCTATCGAGAGCGCGTAACAACGGGTAGAAAGGACTTACGAGCTGCGGCGGATCTCGAGGTCTCCGCGATGATGTCGACACCCACGAGCAGCGATCCGGAGCAATCTGTCCAATTGTGATGGGCTTTGAGTTCGGGGCGAGCGAAAAGAGACGTACCGTCAGCGACCATCTTGGTCCGTTTCGCGTTTGGGGCTTCCGCCGTGCGTGATGTCGACCTCAGGAAACGCATCTGGCGCAGGGAGAGTGGAGGGCGTAGCGCAGCGCGGCACATTATCTTCGTGTTTCCGTAAGAGTTACTGCTCGTGGACAACATAACGGCATGGGGACGTAGGAAAACATACAATCAGCACGACGGGGTGGATGGGAACGGGCATGAGGAGTAGATGACAGCACTGACCCGCAGTAGAATCCCTCCAATCATTGCTCGTGCGCTACGGGGTAGAATGCTGGATATTAGCAGCGGTTCTGCTAGTAATTCCTTGGCCGGGCTGCGCCACGCAACTACTTCAGACGGCGGAGGAAGGAAAAGGAGATGGATGCTCACCTCTACTCCCTTAACCTCTCCGCTTCCAACAGGGCTGCACCCATGTCGGCCCAGTGACTCGATCCCCCGCTCATAGGGGCCTCGCACGTTTGCCGTACGTCCTTGATCGCCGTGTCCTGCAGGCAGAAGAAACTCTAAGTGAGGCGCCACCGCCGCTGTAGCGGGATTGTATGCAGAGCACGATCGTCGTGTCAAATATAGGGAGCAGCATCAATAGCAATGCAGAAGGCCGGGATGGGTATGCCGGGAGTGCGAGGTGTCGAAGGCGTCGGGATCCGCGACTGCGGCGGGAAGTGGAAGGCCGTCGAGGGGATTTTCGAAATGAACTGGTATGACCAGTGAAGCAAAGAATGATCGATAAAAAAGGCTTGAATGAGGCGGGGAATACCTAACAAGTTGTCTGCGCTTGTGTGTAACGACCTATTGAGCACCGAAGTTGGTACAGCGAAGGCCAGACTTGTGAAGGTGGCCTGAATATCGGTGGGCCGTTGGCGATCAGCGGGGTTTCAAAACTCATCCGCTCCGCAACTCGCCGGCACCAACGGCCCGGGCGGCCGGGCCCCACTTTGAAGCTCCGAGGCTCTTCCTCGCCAACATCCTCCCCGACGGCTAGGACCTGCTTGCCATTCTCAACTTCCCACGGCATGACTGGTCTCGTACCCATCCGTGTGAGGAATAGGATGGGTACGAGACCAATCAAAGGATATTCAGCTGTCAAGGCTCTCAGTCGAAGTTATCGCCGGAGTTTTAATTCTTCCTACTCCATCACTCATCGGTCTGGGCCCGCGGCCCAGCGAAACCGCCCCCAATCCGTTGAAATCCCGCCCATGTCACGCCTCACCGGGGCCGTTGTCGAAAATCGAAACCGAAATTTCCATGTCACACGTCACAGGGCCTGTCGAATTGAGTGAAATAGTACAGTATATAGCGGTCCCCTAACGAGTCAAGTTTCTGCGCTAATGACAAGGCAAGCTGTTCTCTCCCCCATGAACAACCAACAGGACTCAGACCGAAGATCTAGAGACAGTCACTCAGCTTATGTGGCGCTCCGACCAATGTGGCAGCTTTCGTCATACGCCTATTCAGAGCACGTCCTTGAAGCTACGCCGACGACGACGTCCTGTTCTGGTGGCGCTCACTTACCGGTCCGAGGTGAGCATCCCGAGTACCGGTCCATGACAAGCGTCGCCCTCGGCCTTAGGTCATGTACGTCGAATCCACCGTGTCAGCTCACATTTGCCTCCCAGCAAAAGGCTCTACAACACGTTTATACAGGTTTATTGCCACCTCATGCAACAAATGTCCTCTCGACTCGTTCAGTGCCAGCCGCCTCACAACGACCGCAGACTCAGATCCCAGCTTCTCTCCCAGAAAGACCGCTCGTGCCCGGGCTCACACCAGTGGTCTTAGGTCGCGAATACTAGCGGTACGCTGTGGATGCTCAGCTCGGGCACACTGACAAACAGCTTCGGTCTCCGCCGCGTGCGAGGGCCTCGCGCGGGACGCCGTAATCACGTCCGCGACTGTCTGCGTGTATTTTGGTTCGACCCGCTCTTCTCGGACGTAACAACACACCTACGGTGGACGAATAAACTCTGAACGAGAGAGCATATAAGGGAAGGGTGCGGCTAATGGAGAGCGTACCACAACACTAGATAACCGCACTTCATCTCCAGAACACCCCTCCAATTTCTTCGAATACTGCCAGTTCCACGGACCCACACAATGTCTTCCCCACAAACCACCTCTGCTCGTAGCCCCGACGGCTGGACTCCCCTTCCTCTCTTCGACCAACACCCGCTCTCCATCCCGGAACTGTACAAATTCACCGCGGACCACAGCCCGGCGCACCCTGCCTTCGTTTACCACCACGGCGATGGCGACGACACGCAGGGTTTGCGGACGCTGACCCACGGGCAGGTGTACAACGCGATCAGGCAAGGTGCCAGGCTCGTCAAGGAACGTGTCGACGGCCCCATGGGCCTAGGTGAGGGAGGGTCAGACGGGCCTATCGGGATTCTGGCTGTTCTAGGTGTGCACTTTGCTTCTTCTTCCCCTTGACTCTGTTGCCTCACACTGATGCACCTTCCTCGGTTTGTAGACTCAATCACGTATACGACCCTCACGCTTGCCATCCTTCGCGCGGGACACGTCGCGTTCCCGCTGTCGACGCGAAACTCCGCTGCTGCCGTCGCGCATCTCGTGCGCACCACGGGGATCTCCGCGTTGTTTGTGAGCAGGGATGCGGGGATGGGCCGGCTGGTTGAGGAGGCACTGGAGATCCTCGAGAAGGACGAGAAGAAAGTGGAGGTGAGGGTCGTCGAGGCGCCGCTCTTTGAGGAGATGTACGAAGTAGGAGAAGCGCTGGGGGAGGAAGCGCTGCCCCCCTTCGAGAGGGACTTGGAGAGGACGGCGTTGGTCCTCCATTCATCCGGTACGTGCACGCTCGTCTCGTCATAGGCGTTCAGATGAAATTGATACTAATCATGCTTGCGTATAAAACGCGGTCCCCAGGTTCAACGTCGTTCCCGAAGCCGATCCAGATCTCGCACAGGCAGTTCCACTTGTGGACTCGTATACACTGTATGTCTTTCTTTTTACGATCACTCTGCAGGCGTACCCAGCTGAGGGGACTCGGAAACAGCGTATGCCCACGCGGACTTGCGTGGCACACGCGTTAGCGCGCACGCGCTGCCCATGTTCCGTGCGTGCCCGCCTCTCTCTGAGTGCTATAGCCCTCACTCACTACTGCCGAGCCCTCGTACGCTCACACAGACGTCATGGGTATCTTCGTCACTACGATGATGGTGCGCCCTCTTTCCCTCCTCTCTTTTCTCGGGTGTTTGTTTTCTGACATGGAACGTGAGGTAGCTTGGGATGGGCACAACGACCGCCGTCTTTCGCCCCGCTTCGCCCCCCCTCCTGCCCACGCCCGAGCAGGTGCTCGAAGGGATCGTGCGGACGGGGGCGCAGGGCGCGGTGGTGGTCCCTTCCTTTCTTGAGGTCTGTTCTGTCTCCTGCCTCTGTGATGAGATTAGTGCTGACGCCGAGGCAGACTTGGGCGCGCGAGCCCGAAAGCGTCGATGCTCTCAAGCAGCTCGATTTCATCGTGAGTATAGTGCTACCCTCCCTTGAAAACGACAGGGTTCACGCGAGCGTACGTAGCTCTCTGCTGGTGCTCCGCTCACGAAGGAGGTGGGAAACGAGCTCATCAAGCAGGGCGTACGCATCCAGACTGGATACTTATGGAATGTACGTGTCTAGCTCTCTTCTCCTGGACCCCGCTCTCTCTTCTACCAATCGATTGCTGCATGCATGCTTACTCACTGTGTCCACACAGGACCGAGATCGGCGCCCCAGGACAGAACCCGAGCACCGCGAGCTTCTTGGAAGAATACGCCGAAGGAGACTGGCAATATTTCTTCTTCCCAGACGTGATAGCGACAGAGCGGCGATATGTCGTGGGATCGAAAGGGATCTTCGAGCTCGTTATCGTTGTACGTCCCTCCCCTCCTCTTTTCTCCCCACGCTTTTCTAACGCGAATACAACGCGCGCTAATTGCAGGACTGTCCGACGTGGTCCCCGAGCGTGTTTAACACGACGTCTGCGGACGGGCGCAGGGCGTACGCGACGAACGATCTCATGGAGGAGCACCCTCGCGACCCGCGGCTCGTACGTGTGTACGGGCGCGCGGACGACCAGATTGTACTTTCCACGGGCGAGAAGGCATGTCTCTACCGTTCCCTCATCCACTCTGGTGTGAAGTTCGCTGACGCTCCAGTAGACGAATCCAGTACCGATCGAAGCGATACTTAGCAGCGATCCCGCAATCGCGTTCGCAATTGTCTTTGGCCGCGGGCGGTTCCAGAACGGTGTCCTGGTACAACCAAAGGATTCGTTTGACGCGGAGGACGAGAGGAAGTTGGAGGCGTTCCGGAGCCTCATCTGGTAAGCGGCGCGGTCTGAACCTTAGCTCGCGGGAAACTGGTGCTGACAGGGCGTGTAGGCCCACAGTCGAGAAGGCGAACGCGCATGCACCGTCGCATTCGCGCATCTTCAAGGAGGCGCGTCCCTACCTATGTTCCTTTCGCGCATCGCTGACTATCTGCACCTCGCGCAGATGATTGCCGTCACTGATCCCGACCGACCCTTCGCGCTCACCGCCAAAGGCACGCCACGCCGACAAATATGCATCGACGCGTACACGCCCGCGATCGACGCGCTCTACGCGCGCGTTGAGGAAAGCGCGCAAATCGACGTTGCCCCGCCCACGGAATGGTCCGAGGCGAGCGCGCGCGAGTGCGTTGGGTCTGTCGTCCGCGCGGTACTGCGCGCGAAGACCGTCGAAGATGAGGACGATCTGTTCCAGCAGGGCGCGGACAGGTTCGCGTTTACCCCCTAGCCCCAGTACCGCGCGTGCTGACATAGCGCGGATTTGAACAGTCTCCAAGCGACGTATATTCGGAATGCGATCCTCCACACGCTCCGCACAACCACCAAGGTCTCCACGCACGCAGTCCCCTCGAACTTCGTATACGCCAATCCATCAATCTCTGCGCTCTCCGCCTTCGTGTTCCGTGTGGTCTCCGGCGGCGCCGTTGATCCCGCGAAGGAGCGCGAGGCGCGTCTGACACAGATGCACGCGATGTTAGAGAAGTACAGCGCGGACTTCCAGAAGTCGCAATGGGGTACTGCTTCCAACGACGCTGCAGAGAGCGGAGGAGAGACTGTGCTCTTGACGGGGTCGACAGGGAGACTGGGCTCGCACCTCCTCGCGCAGCTTCTTCAGCGCAAAGATGTGCGCAAGGTGTACGCGCTCAATCGGGGTACGCGAGGAAAAGAGCGGCAGGTTGAGGCATTTGGGACGTGGGGACTGGACAAGGGATTGCTTGAAGGCGCTGCGCGGGTGGTTTTCCGCTCTTCGGAGTTGACGAAAGAAGATTTGGGACTAGGTGTGGGGATGTACGAGGAGGTGAGTCGGCTGCTTCGCAGATACATACACAGGCGCGAACTGATAGTGATGCTCATCAAGGTGCGGTCCTCTGTGACAATGATCATTCACAATGGTGAGTGTCTGTGTGTAAAGTCTCGCGAAATGCTGACGGCCATGAACCAGCGTGGCGCGTCGATTTCAACGTTGCGCTCCCCTCCTTCGAGCCTCTCATTGCTGGCGCTCGTCGCCTCGTCGACCTGGCTCTTGCCTCCAACATCTATAATGGGCCAAGGATGCTCTTCGTGAGCTCCATCAGCTCCCTCATTAGTACGTCTTCCGGTATAGTTTCCGTCTCAAACATTCTGACGTTTTCTCACAGATTACACCTCGACCGAGCCCGCGAAGGAAACCCTCTACGACGCTGAGATGGCTGTCGGCCTGGGATACGGCGAGAGCAAGTGGGTCACGGAACACCTCCTCGGCCGTGCCGCGGCGGCTACGGGGTTGCGCACGACGGTCGCGCGCACGGGACAGCTGAGCGGAGACCGGCGCGTTGGCGGGTGGGGCACGAAGGAATGGGTGCCCGCGATCGCGAAGGCGAGCAAGAAGCTCGGGTGCGTACCCGTGAAAGACGATGTGAGTAATGTGCTGTCAGCTTTCGTCATAACTGCATATTAACGGAGACGGATAGACTGTCGCGTGGGTCCCGATCGACGTTGCTGCAGCGACGATCCTCGATGTTCTCAGAACACCGCAACCCGAGGCAGTCGTACACCTCACCGCGCCCCACCTGGTGTCATGGTCCACGATCGTCGAACCCATGGCCACACACCTAGGCGTCCCCCTCGTCCCCGCCCTCGAGTGGCTTGAGAACTACAAGGTAGCTGCGGCGGGCGGGGAGACGGAATCCGCGTTCCAGCTAGTCGAGTTCTTCGAGGGCGTAATGCGCGAGGGCGCGCGTGAGACACTGTTTGCGACGGATCGGGCGGTTGGAGCGTCCCATTCGCTGGCGGAGATGGCTTCATTGGGCATGGATGATGTTGAGCGGTGGTTGGAGTATTGGGCACAAGTAGGGTTCCTTGAGATGTAAGAGTCTTTGAATGACTGCGAATCCTAAATCTGCTTTCTACTAGCTGATGGCTTGCTGGCATCTCTTTCTCAGATCCACATCAGCCTCTCAATCTCCTCGGTTCACATGAGCCCGGATGGCCCGTTCTCTTCGCGATGTATAGCTCCAAACTCGTCTAATGATATAATCTCTTGTCTAATCAGATGGGTGGTTTCTTCACCCTTAGAAGCCGGCGTTGGGAAGCTCAGCGAGAACCTCCCGCACCGTCACCCCCGGGAAGACATGGAAATCGGCATCTGCTTCGCACACTGTGGTGTTGCTATCCGGGACCTGGGTTGCGCAATGCGCGTCAGAACGTTCAAAGCTCAGTGAGACATAGTGAAGGGAACGTACAGTCCCATTCGCCATGTATGCATGCACGACTTCCGAGAGGCACTCGGAGTGGAGGCCCATGGTCGTATGCTGAAATTTTGAACACGTTAAGTGTCAGTCGCATCGGAAGACGTACTGAATGGGAACCGACGTACCCCGATCCAGTTCGCTTGAACGAGCGCCGCTTGGGAGCCCAGAGCACCTGCGACGCGGCGGGCATCGCCCAATGGGGTTACAGGATCATACTGGCATTCGTGTAGTCAGATACAGTAAAATGGGAGAACGGAGGGGGAGGACGTACAGTATTCCCGATGACGAGAACCTTGTTCGTGAGGGTTGCATTGAACGGGAACGCGGGCCGCTCGACTGCGCGGGCCGGCCACGACGCGCAGTAGTACGCAGGGATGGGGAAGACCGCGCCAACTACACTTGTCGATGATTGCGTTAGCGAGGTGCGAGGTAGCAAGATGAGTGATACGCACACATTGGGGAGATATCGCGAGTAGAATTGACGATACCGGAGAAGATGTCGTGCATGGTCGTGTTGGGGTTCGGGTCGGCGTTGTCGCTGCAGAGGATGGCTTGAGGGGAGAAAGATGGGCCGAGATCTGCCGGGTTGAATTGACGCTTCGCTTTATGGGACGTCGAAGACCTAAATGGAACAGCTTCAACTTCACTTCGCTACCTTACGCAATAGTAGAGCGACATACCCCTCTGGAAGACGTCCAGACGCTACGAAGGAAGACAGATGGGCGAAGGGATCCGTAGGACCTAGAGAAATAGCCGTACTCTCGTTCGCGACCGTCTCTGCAATCGCTGGCCATAATTGCGCTTCAGAGGTCCACAGTACAGGGAAATACATCGCCGCCAACAGAAGCGCTGTACTTTCGTGTTAGCCTCGATCACACACGCAAAAGATGGCGATGAAAAGCGTACGACGGAGCTGGCCTGACGTCAACGGAGCGGACGAGTTCACGCGTGAGGCATCATGCGCGGCTTTGAGCGTCGCTTGCACGATGTCGTTGATGTCGCTGGGGGTCTGACCTGATTCGGTAGACACGGGGCAGTTCGTCGGACCGGCGAGAGAGCAGGCAACTGTGAACGCCCGGTGAACCTCGTCGGCATCATCATAATACCGCCCCCAAGTCTATGACACAAACCGGTGTTGAAAAAGGGCAAAGATTTAGTAGCACAAGAGAGAAGAGACATACCAGAGAAAGTTCTGTCGTGGCTGACATGAACGGGTCGACAACACCATCGATGATCACGCGCCCAACGCGCTGTAGAAGCAGACGTAAGTCCGATTTGGGGCGCTTGAAACAAACACCTGCGGCGTACCTCCGGGAACACTGGCGAGTGTGCGTT
The DNA here is from genome assembly GCA_002150815.3 of Grammothele lineata. Taxonomy (NCBI): domain Eukaryota; kingdom Fungi; phylum Basidiomycota; class Agaricomycetes; order Polyporales; family Polyporaceae; genus Grammothele; species Grammothele lineata. Next base: position 74,204 of record NDFF03000080.1, read on the forward strand.
AGCATAGTCAGAAGCCACGATCGAAACGCACATGGCGCATCAACTCACTGTTTACGAACGTTGATCCCAAGAACGTCCCATACGAGATTCCATAGTAGTTGACTGCGCTCTCCGGGCCCTCAAGCGCGTCCGCCATCGCGACCATGTCCCGCACTGTGGCCGCCATCCCAACATACTTGAGCGAGTCGCCATTCTTCGCGAGGCATCGGCGGCCGGCCTCCTCGTACTTCTCCTGGAGCGTATCGGCCTGGGAGAAGAGATCGTCGAGGTCTGTAGGGTCGGTGAAGTTGCCCGTCATCTCGATACCCGTGAGCTGAAGCGTGCCGTTGAAAAGCGCCTCGTACTCTGCGGTCGAGTTGAAGCAGTGGATTTCGCCAGGCCTGCAGTCGCCGTGGTTAGCCTTGCACAAATGGAGAGAACGAAAATGAGAAGTACGTCGAAAGCCCGACGCCGCGCGGGTCCCAGCTGACAATGTCGTAATGGCCGCCCGTGAAGTTGAGCAAGAGCTCGCGGAGCGCGCCCAAAAACAGGACGCCTGATTCACCAGGGCCGCCTAGAATATGATGACTCAGACTTTGCGATACCACGTCCGATTGTTGAGAAGGAGTCGGGCACCTACCAGGGTTGAAGAACACCGTCCCAAGTCGTGGCTCCGCAGTGCTGTTGACCTTGGCTACGGCGAGCTGACCGGTACCGGCGGAAGTATTGTGGTAGTCAAGTGGGATCTTGAAATATCCGCACGAGACAGAAGTATCGTTGACGACCGAGGGGTCGCACGTTGTCCACTCGATGCTAGAGATCTGCAGGTAAGGGTCAGCGAGGTGCCATAGCTAAAACGTGGTGTAGAAAACGCACGTTAGTTCCTGTGATATCACCCAGACTAGATGACACAAAGAAGGCAACAAACGCTACGGCAGCGAGGGCGAAAGGTGGAAGGGGGCCCATTTTCGGAAGAGTTCTAGTTCGGAAGGAATGGGTAGGGAATTCATATATAACCAGTTCTTGCGAGAGGCCCATAAACGTCCAGAGGGCTCATTTCGCCGGAACGCCGATTGCTAAGCCACAGAGTAGCATAGGCGTGAAGTCAGCCGAACAATCACCTCGCAGGCCGAAGAGCGCCAGCGGGGGCCGATGCATTGACGATAAGCGGTGGTGCGCCGCGCTGCGAGTCATTCCAGTGGATCCGTAGAGGCGCAGGTTCGTGCCGAAAGCGATGAAAGGAACAAGTGGGGTGATGCGTCTCAAGCCGGCAAGTAATCGCCACTAGGTTGCAACGAGAGGGAGGGAATATTTGGCGCGAAGGACTGAGCTTGGCGTCGGCTCCGAACAAGTCGTACCGGCACGCACTTGGCTGGCAGGCGCGTCAAGGTCGTGATGGTGACAACGCGTCTCCGTCACGCGTGTGTCACGTCTTATTGGACGGCCTAAGACGGTGTTGAGCGAAAGGGCTGCAACCAACGGGGGTTGATCCCGCCGCGCGATGTTCTCCGATGTTCCGCGAGTTCTCATAAGGTGACCCTTCTAGAATACGTAGATGACAGTTACATAGCCAGCACGCATTCCCTGTCGGACGTGACCCCAAGTTTCGGCGGCCGCGCCAAGTTCCAATTCCTCCGACAGTAATCGGGCCTCGGGTGTTGTCGTCTGACATTGGAGGCTGTCGGATCCTAAGCCGTGCCGCGTACTGCGTATCTCCACCGTTGAGTGCAATTGTTGCTGCCCCAAGAACGCTTGACTACGGCCAATAACTGCGGCTGACTCCAGTCGGACGAGTTGCTGCGTGGCGGGCAACATCAGCTGGCAAAGTCTACGCTTCGCGTACTCTACCGCAAGCTGGATGGGCCCGCAGTTAGCACGCAAAAATATTGGGGTATACAACACATTCATACTCACTAGCTTGTCCTGAGATAGCTGCAGCATCCCTGAGCCCTCCACCTCGATTCCCCGCCCATCAGAACGACCTGGGAGTCCCTAGTGGAGCAGAGCTTGCGTCGGTGGATCTGCAGACGCGTGGATCCCCTCAATCTCGGCAGATGGCGGTTCCCCGCGACAAGCGCACCACCGAACGGACTAGAGGTGACCGGTGAAACCCTGGTCAGCATAGAACGTGAGCCGAGGCAGCCGAGGAGCACAAGAGTGCCGAGTGGACAGAGTCTGAGTATTGGATGTGCCGTCAATGGCGGTGTAGGGATCGCTAGTAGTGGAGTCATGTGTGATAGAGATGGCCGAAGACGCGCTCTGCGTGACCACATGAAGTAGCTCCTGTGAGTATATTGAGATATAGGAGAATATCAAGATACTCACAGCTATCCCTAGCCTTTCATTCCTCGCGCAAACGACCCACAGCCCTCACACCATCTGCGAGAAACTCTGACTAAATCGGACACGGTGCCGGGTGGAAGCTTGATCTAAACGTCGCATTAAAGGTTGATAGCAAAGGCTACGCGGAAAGCTCGCAGAAGCAGCGGTGAGAGATTGGGCGAGCTGGGGAGAAGGGGGACCGTCGATGTCGTCGACTCGAAAGGCGTCTTGCGTGACAGAAAATGACGTCCACGGTCCGCCGCGCGGCGCCGGACACCGAGCGTAAGGCGCCAGGGATGCCGTCAAGTACTCTTATCGGCATGGTCATCAGTACTATCAGCTAGTTATAGTTTTCAGACTCCGATATTGAACTCTTTCATCTAGGATAGCGCGCCAGGCTACAGTCAACGTCTTGCCTTTGACTCTGTGCTCAGCGAAGGTCGTCATGGATTGATCCTCGGTGCGTATCGGCCACTCTCCGTTCTCAACTTATACGTATACTCACAGATGTTACAAGCATAGCAATGAGTATCTACGATCATACGATCATGAAGAATGCCGGGGGCGCCCTCGCTCCATCTCCTCTCCCTCCTCAGGCTCTAAGTTCTAGTTCTCCAGCGCGCGTTCAATTCCCGCATCAAATTCCATTTCCACCTGAGAAGGTTTGTCTGCCTTTCTTCCTATAGGCTGCTCGCCAACCAATGGCGATGTCCCTCGTTCGCCACTACGACCACTCCTGACACACTGCGGCGATACACGGAGTCTTTTCCTGTCATCGTGTATTCCGTCAACGAAGTACATCAGTATGATCTACGGGCATTACGCGGCATGCTCGAGAGTGTCCCTCCACTCCTGGTTCGACGCCACGGCAGCGAAGCATGTCAGACGCCGTACCTTTGATCATCCGCTCCTTACGGGGTTTCCGCGCGCACACGCTCTGAAGAACAGGCGGTGTAGCGTGATTGGCAAATCTTTGACGGAGCGATGAAGAGAAGAGCAATTTGAAGGTGCGTTTCCCGTTGTAGCAGGAGTATTCACACTCATGTCTACAGGAACAGTGTATGCGGCGTTTGTTAGTGGCGCCGGTAGTTGGTCATCGTATAAACGGGCCAGCGACACGCCTTTGAGACCATCAGCGAACTCACTCGCTTGCTCTACATCCCTCTCACCTACCGAAGTTCGACGCCGCAATGAGCACGAGTACGCGCTGCATTTTCCTGTCCACACCGATGCGCCGGGGAAATCTGATGACGGTGGTTTAGACACAGGCTTCAAGTACGAGCGCATTGACAAAAACAATGTGGCTCTTCTTGTTGTCGATCACCAGGAAGGCCTCTATCAACTCTGCCGCGACCGCACGCCGATTGAGGTGAAGAGCAGTATCCTCGCGCACGCCGAACTTGCCAAGCTCTACAACCTCCCGACGATCCTCACCACCAGCGCAGAGACTGGTATGTCTTACCCCTGTTTTCTCTCCTTCCCGTCAGCCTCTTGAGTGCTGACACGTTCTTATGCCAGGCACGAACGGCCCCCTGCCCGCGGAAGTCATCGCGATGCACCCCAACGCCCCCTACATCAAGCGCAACGGCGAGGTCAACGCCTGGGACAACGCCGACTTCCGCGCCGCCGTCGAAGCGACCGGCAAGAAGCAGATCATCCTCGCAGGGATCACGACGGACGTCTGCACGTGCTTCCTCGCGCTCTCGCTCGTCGAGGCCGGGTACAGCGTGTTCGCGAACGCGGACGCGTCGGGCACGTTCGACCCCGTCACCGCGGCGGACGCGACGGCGCGCATGCGCGCGGCGGGCGTGCAGGTGTTGTCGATGTTCGCGGTCGCGTGCGAGTTGATGCGCGATTGGCGCAACACCCCGGGCACGCCGGAGATGATGCCGTACTTTGACAAGTAGGTCGCAGCACGCTATGAGTGGTGTCCTGGAGTGCTGACGACTTGAGCTTGCTTTCAGGTATCTTCCGCAGTATGGAATGCTTGCGCGCGCGCATGACGCGGCTATTAAGGACGGTACCCCGTCTGGGTTGTGATCCCCGCCGCTCAGTATCAATGTCGTCTGTAGGGCCAACGTCGGATACGTAGTAGTCTAGGGTACGAAATTCAGTGGCATTCCCGACCTAAAAACTCCCAGCGGGAAGGTTGTCCATAACCATCTTGGTGTTCACTCCCAGCCAGATGTCGAAATCGTCATCCATCTCACACACCGTCTCGCCGTCGCCTTCCGGAAGCTACAAGTCCCTCGTTGTCATCCCGCCGCACGTCCGCAAATGCGATGTACGTACCGTCCCGTTGACCATGTACGCGCGTATAACGTCATCGATGCAGCGCGATCTACCCGCCTGGGACGTGTGCTGTGAGAGCAAATCAGCATCCGCACGACACGTGCACATGAGAAGTGACGTACCCCGAATCCGTTCATGCGCACGAGCGCCGCTTGGCCCCGATGAGAGTCGGCCACGGCCTGTGCTCCAAAGAACGGCGTCGCGGGGTCGTACTGTGATCCAAGTGAGCGAGCTGAATGCGCTAGGAGAAAGCGAGACACATACGGTGTTACCGATGACCAGAATGTCATTCGCGAGAGTCTTATTGAACGGCCCCGTGTAAGACTCGACGGCGCGCGTGGGCCAGAACGCGCAGTAGTATGAAGCGAAGGGGAACGCGGCCCCGACTAACAGAGCTGTCAGCGCACGTCCTCCTAGAGAGACTAGCGATTAGCGAGAGTACTCACACATGTGCGACTCGTTCCGCGCCGACGCGATGATGCCTTCGAAGACTTCTGCCATTGTCGTGTTCTCGGGGATACCGTCCCCGCAGAGGATCGCTGGGGTGCTGTATGGCGTGGTATCGCTCGCAGCGCGTTTCCGCAAGGTTGACCCAGTACCAGGAGAAACAAGAGGTACACCAGCAGCGTTAGCTTCCAAAGCAACCTCAGAGGCGACCTGCGGGAGGGTAGTGGTAGAGAGGCTGAACCAATCAACGGGATTGTACATCTCTGTGCGCAGGAGTACTACGAACAAACACCAAGTCAGCACGTCTGCTCGTGAACGAGCTGGAGGAGAAAGAGCGGACGTACCGCGGATAGCGCCAGACGTCAGCGCAGCTGACTCGTTCGCATACCAGACGTCACGCGCGGTCTCGAGCAGCGCCTGAATGTTGTCGTTGACCTGGAGCGGTGTTTGCCCAGTGGACGTCAGGTTGCAGTGCTCAGGCCCTGCGAGAGCACAGCCGGTGAAGAAGCCTTTGTACACGGCATCCGCGGCTACAAGTTGCTGCCCCCATGCCTGACAGGGAACGTGGTATCAGCGGATATGGCTGCATCGAAGACAGAGCAGGGAAGCATACGAGAGATATAGGCTCTTTCGCGATAATCTCCGGATCCGCGACGCCGTCCAGGATCACTCGGCCAACGCGCTGCACGATAACAACGACGTCGTCAGCCTCTGTTAGACGAGCGAATTTACTATTGCTCACCTCAGGGAACATCCCCATCAACCACGACCCCAACACCGTCCCATACGACAGCCCGATAAAGTTCACTTTACTCCCCAGCCCATCCAACGCGTCCGCCAGCACGACCAGATCCCGCGCCGTCGCAGCCGTGCCGACATATGGCAGGAACTTGCCCGACGCACCTGCAGCACACCGCCGCCCGAGCGCGGTGTACTTGTCCTGCATGATTGGGGCTTGGGCGCGGAGCGTGGCGAGGTCGCGCGCGTCGGTGAAGTTTCCTATCATCTCGATCCCGTGCGTTTCGATAGTGCCGCTGAAGAAGGCGGACTCTTCTTGGGGGGAGTCGAAGCAGAAGACGTCCCCCGGGCTGGTGGGGGGGCATACGCGAAGGCAAGGAATCAGCGTGTGGTAGGAGGGCGCGATCGGGGAAAAGGGAGAAGGGGTAGGCGGAAACGTACACAGTGAGCGCACCGACGCCGCGCGGGTCCCAGCTGACGATGTCGTACACACCGCCGGTCTGGTTGAGCAGGAGCGCGCGCGTCGCGTTCAGGGCTTCGATCCCGGACACGCCTGGTCCACCTAGAGCGAACAGTCAGTCGTCACACGTTGGACGGCTGGGAAAGGGAGATGACGTACCGGGGTTCATGAAGACGGTTCCGCGACGTTCGCTCGTCGCGTTGGCCTTGATTACCGCCAGCTTGGCGTATCCTGCGGAAGAGTCGTGATAGTCCAGAGGGACTTGGAAGAATGCGCAGAGGAGCGACGGGTCGGCTACGGAAGCTGAGCATGGGTTCCATTCGATTGTAGAGTTGCTGGGGGTACTCTGAAAAAGGAGTGCGTCAGCGATGTCGTTCAGAGCTAAGGAATGTAGGAAACGCATTGACATACGCTGTTCGTGTTACTGCCGTACGCGATGCTGGATGCGAGAAGAGAATGAAGAAGAGAAGAAAAAGAAGGCATCGCAGCTAAGAAAGAGGGGAGAACGATAACCTCTTCTCTCTGCATCGTCCAAAAGTTATATACCCAGTCGAGCAAGCTCGCCTTCGCCCACGACTGCGCGCGAACGTGCAAAGTCGCTCCTCACACGGGCGGGCGACCCCGCGCCGCAGTGCCGCCCTACGGCACTCCCGCCTCGCTGGGTGGCATAGACGGCGTAGGCGAACATCGAGTTGCGACAATGGGCGCGATCATCCTGGGTCTGCGACCGCAGGGCACAACGAACGCCCCACGAGTGAGCGCAGGCGGCGCGGCGGGAAGCGCGCACAGCTTTCGAGTCGCCGCGGACTGGGATCAGCACTGGCTTGAGTGGGCTTGGGAGTGTCGTACTGCGGGTCGTCGTCCATGTGCGAGATCAGGGTTTGGGAGCCAATCCCGCAGTCTTGAGGATCTTTCGAAAAGCGGACGGGGCGCGAGCGGACGAGCTTGCTTGTTGGGCCCCGCATACAGGTGACAGCGCGCGAGCGAGGTGATGACGTCACGCGCGGCGCTACGAAACGAGAATGAGTTATGCGCACTATGGCTAGACCTCGTCGCGAATAGTATTTTGTGTTCGGGCCTCCGATGCAGGAGGCGAAGACTTCACAGACTGACCATCGCGTGCAGAGAGATGAAAGGGGGGCGCATATAGAGACGTGCAAAAGACGCGACACTGAGCCCTACGGAATTTGTAGACCATCAACATCAACGCAACTAGTAGGAATGAGCACTCACCTAATCACTCCCCGGCGTCCCGCCACTCCCTCCAATCCCCGTACAACGCCCTAATCCCGTCCGTCCTCCCCTCCGGCCCGTCCTTCTCCGCGCGCCGCGACACGAGCACGACCCTCTCCCGATCATACTCGTACCTCCCCGCCATCTCCGCCAACACACTGCCCTCTCCCTCTCCGTCCCGGTCCTTCTCCTCGTAACACACGATCTCCATCCGCTCCAGCCCACGCGCCCTCGCATCCACACACCCCAACTGCTCAAACGCAAGCGCAACATGCGCCGCGCTCGAATACACCCTCCTCACCCTCCTCACCCCCCTCGCGCTTACGAGCGCCAGCACCTCCGCGTCAGGCATGAACGTATCCAGCGACGTCACCTCCCTCAGCTCGCAAGGCAAATGCCTTGCGTCGAGCGCCCCGTGCACGGGTCCCAGGAAGAGCGCGCAGGGAGGGGGGGAGGGAGCTGGAGAGGCGCGGCCAGGCGCGTTGGCCGAGCGCGGCGATGCCGAGGGCGCGGAGGGAGGGGAGGCGCGTGAGGAGGTGGTGGATGAGGGTGATGGGCCAGGAGGGGGAGTCGTAGGAGAGGTCGTGCGGTGCCGCGGATGTGCGGGTGGGTCCGAGCCAGAGGGTGTGTACGAGTGAGGCGGGGGACGGGGAGAGGGAGGGGGTTGTGGAGAGGAGGGGGTCTTCTGTGAGGGAGTGGGCGAAGCGGACGATTTGGGTGGAGGTGGTGAGGGTAATGCGGGTGTAGAGCTTGGGGAGGACCCAGGCGCGCATCGTGCGGCAGACGAGGGAGACAGTCGTGCCAAACGAGAAGTCGTTTGTCACTGCGTATTCGAGGACTGTGCGGGCCTCAAATCAGCATGTAGCACCGGCGGCACATGTACACAGGGAGTAAAGCAGTGGTTCCAACGGGCCCGCGCAAACATAACGATGGACTCGTTCGTTCTGAACGATAGAGAAGCTCTGGAAGTTTTTGGCCTCGAGGAAGATAAAACGAGCTCTGAATGGGGCATAGTGATCGAAACGAGATTGGTACTCACTCTGCTCGCGCAAATAATGTTGATACCGTCACTAAAACTATGCCTGAGGTCGCTAGCCGCAAAAACTCACGATGCGTATAATTTCCAGAGGAAGAGCGTGCTCCAAGACGACAATATGTTCACGGACCGGCATGCTGAAGAAGTTCAGATCGGCGAAAGATCGCAAGAGTGTAGAGGAATGCTGCAAGTTGTTCGACGCTGAAACCTAGAGGCTATGTGGAGGGAGAAGGGCGAGAAGAGGAGTAAGCGCAGGTATAGAACGCTTCAAGAAGAGAGAGACCCTTCGAGCTATCTGTCCGGAGTCGCGAAGGAACTATGAACTTGCTGCGGACAGCCATCCGACGCCCACCAGAAGTCGAAGCTAACGGCGATGGGCGTACGGCGGCATGTACTTAGGCGCGGGCGAGTGAAGGGCGTCTGAAGGGCGTCACAGACCATGGAAAGGAAAGAAAAGAGCAGCCTACGTTTCGCTTTGAAGAGCCAGAGCCAGACGAGCAGTAGCCAGGACAACGTTGGTGTGAGGAAGAATTGAAGCGGACGCGATGCGTATTGGCAAGAGTGAAGCGGGAGACGCGTGGTGACGTCGACAACAAGACGCTCTCCCCGAGAGCGCCCGTACCGGTTCTCCCCGCGCCCCGGTTTCTCCGGCCCGCACATGGGTTACCTAATCCAACGCGTCATTCCTTGAAGGCGTCCAGCGCAACCGTGACGCGCCGTCTTTTCCTCGACTCAACACTCGACTCGCGGGAAGGCTCTTCCACCTCTCTGAGTGGCAGAACATGCATCTTGCCGTGCACTCATCGCTCGGTCTTTGACTTTGCGCCTCAAATTTCGACAGGCCTGTCCAAGGCCCCCGACTTCGTCCGGAGCGACTCGGAGCTGCGCTTGCCTGCAGCTCCCTCCGAGCTGTGCGGCGACTCTTTGCGGTACGTCATGCCAGCCCTATTCGGTCTCTATACTCGCCTCCTGACCGTGATCCTGTCGACAACCACAGCCCTGAGCTCGCCAAGTCCCTTGTGGCCGTGCACCTGTCACACTCTCAATCGCGTACCTCCTCCAATGCAGTCCATGCTGTGCTCGCCATCACTAGCAAGCATCATGGCCACACCAAGCCGTCCCCCTCCTCGTCCCCGTTCCGAGACATCCCGCACCCGCTGAATGGACCGCAGCTTATACGACGCGCCGCCCGCTGTCAGCCGCCTCCTTGCGAGACCATCCTCGCTGCGGCCGGCCCCAGCGCAGCTCCACCACGCGCATGGCTACACTGTCGATCGAGGTCGGCAGGTCGGCCTCTAGATGCTTGGACGACGCACGAGGATGTTGCTTGTACGCATATATACATGGAGGCTAATCGCGTTTGCCTCCCGTGCCGCAACTTCAGCTTCACCCCACCATGACCCGTTTTCTTTCTCGCCTGTCCACCTACTTTAGTGGATCTCTTGTTTCCGCTCATCTTGCCACGGCCAGCGTCGCGCCTCCGAATGGTACTAATGTGAGTCGCATATCTTCGTACGTCCTACCTCACTGACGCTAATTGACTTCCGTTTCGCAGATCTCGACAATCGAATGGGGATCATGCAGCAACTTCTCCGCTGTGACCGACCCCGCCCTCGCCTGTGCACTCTTCACAGTCCCGCTCGACTACCACAACGCCTCAGCGGGCACGGGCCAGATTGCGGTCGCGAAAGTGAACGCGACCGTCTCACCACGCCTCGGAACAGTTTTCTTCAACCCAGGTGCGTTTCGCCCGTCCGAGTCTCGCTCGCCCGGTGCTAATCGCGAGTTTCTTTCTGCACGCATCAGGCGGCCCGGGCGGATCCGGACTGGAGAACCTGAACGACCTGAAAGACATCCTGCTCAACTTCACCGGCGGCCAGTACGACGTCATCTCCTGGGACCCGCGCGGTATCGGCGCCTCGACGTACGCTCCTCTCGCGCCTCTTTTCTCGAGTCCCTTAGACTAACTCGCCTCTCCCAGTCCCGGAGAAGTCTACTGCTTCGACACAGCAGACGAGTACACTTCCCTCTTCAACGGCACCGCGCAACTCAACGGGATCGAGATGACCGGCAACTTCACCGACCCCGCGGACCTCGACGCGCTCTTCTCCCAAGCTGGCACCATGCAGGACAAGTACACCCAAGCGGGGCGCACGTGCCTCGAGAAGAACGGGGACGCGCTCAAGTATGTGGGCACGGCGGCGACGGTAAGGGATATGGTGGCGATGGCGGACGCGATCGAGGGTGCGGGGAGTGAGGTGAATTATTATGGGATCTCGTATGGGACGTTCGTTGGGGAGGTTTTCTTGACGTGTGAGTGGCTGTATGCGTGCCGAGTATCGTCGAATGTGGTTTGCTGACGACGCGCGGTGACGTGACAGTGTTCCCTCAGGTATGATCTCATCCGATCGTCGATGCACGCGTTACTCATTCATAACCCAGCGCGTCGGCCGCATAATCCTCGACGGAGTCGTCGATCCCTTCATCTGGGGCAGCACCGAGATCGCACTCGTACGTCCCCTTCTCCCTCATCCCACATCTACGTTTCGCATTCTTCTCACTCCTCCGCCACCACCAACAGACCTGGAAAGACTTCTACGTCGACGCCGACTCCACGTACCGCGCCCTCGTCGTCGGCTGCGCCCTCGCCGGTCCTTCCGGGTGCCCGATTGCCAGCGCGAACGTCACGACGCCCGAGGAGGTCGACGCGGAAGTGCAGCGTGTTCTCAAAGCTGCGCACGATGCCACGCTCAGGAACGCGAATGCGGGGGTGCCGATAACTTCGGGTCAGATCCGGTGTACGTCCCCCCCCCTCCCCCTCCCCCTCCCCCTCTTTTTCGAACATCGTATGCGACGGACTGCGAGCTGATGCGACTACGTTATGACGCTTGATAGCGGGATTGTACGCGCAGCTGTACTTCGCATCGACTTGGGCGTCCTTCTTGGATACCTATTGGACCACAATTGTGCAGACCGTCGAAGCAGAGAACGCGACGACTTCGTCCGGGACGAACGTCACCTCCCGCGCCCTCAACGCGCCCTTGGACTTTGAGCCGCTATCCAAGAGGTACGTCTGCACCTTCTTTCTTCCCGACACCCCCAGAGGTGATTATTACCCCGCATCCGAGTCTTCTGCTGACGCTGCATATCCGGTTGCCCCAACGAAGGTTCGCCCCCACATGGCAGAAGCGTCAATCCACGACCTCCGACAACTCGACGGCGCAGAGCCCGTCGTACGCGCAGGCAGCCGTCCTATGTGGGGACGACGTCGACTCGGACCCCGCGAAGACGAACATGACGGCGGTCTTTGAGGGGCTTGTGGGTGCTGCGAGGAATGTTTCGCATATGTGTACGTAGGAGCGTTCCTTCTCTCGCGCATGTGCGCGCGTTGTTCTCCGTATTGAAGCTGACTTCCACTCCTCGCGCGCGCACGTAGTCGGCTCGACCTTCCCCGCCTCCGCGTACTACTGTCCCACCTGGCCTACGCGAGTCGTTGAGCGCGCGTCCATCACGCTCAACGAGACCCTCGCGAATAATATTCTTATCATCGGGAACACGGTACGTCCTCCCTTTCTCCTCTTCCCCCGCTCACGCTTCAGTGTCTCTCGCGCGAAGGAAATGCTGACGTCGGGTACGCGCACGCTGTATAGTACGACCTCATCACACCCTTCCGCGCCGCCAAGCTCGTCTCGGACCACCTTGGCGCGCAGGCGACACTCGTAAGGCTCGACGGGCCAGGGGTGCGTCGCGTCTCCCCTGCATCACTGCTCGACATTCGCTCGACATTCAACGCTAACGGCGTTTTTTGAATCGCCTTTCAGCACACCACGCTCGGCCTCAAGTCGGCGTGCATCACCCAGCTCGCGAACGCGTATATGGCGAACGGCACGGTGCGTTTTCCATGCCCAATCATCTCCCTGCGCGTGCGACGTGGTGGAAGTGAGCGAGAGCTGACACGCGCGTCGCAGCTTCCAGACGGGGACGACACGGTGTGCCAGGCCGATGCGGACTTTGAGATCTTTCCGGGGGTGAACACGGAGGCGATCATGAAGCGCGTGCCGAGCGTTGGATTCTGAGAAGGTGCGCGTCCACGCGAATCGATACGTGCTGCAGGCCGAGGCGCGCGGGTGAGTGGATTGCTCTGTGACGCGCTCGTTGTGTTTAACGTTGGGATTTAGGAGCTACTCGTGCTTCGACTGCACCGCATCAGACCGCCGAAAACGGTACCTTCTCCCCTGTCGCGTATACGCGACAGGTTCAGCGTGCTCTCCGCGCCTGTCAGCTACTGGCTCTTATCCCCGATCACGCTTGCTTTACGACTCGTCCATGTAAAGTAAGATTCTTATAATGTACACGATCTAGCATCTTCTAGTCCATCTCCATATCTTCAAACTAAAGCTAGAAGAGTTTGAACGCACGTATGCAACGCTCGTATCGGAAGATATGTGCGTACATCAAGATCCTTGTGAGAGGTTCAAGCCTCATATCTATTCCTCGGTTACCGTGTGTTCTAATTAACTGTGCCTCCTGACCCCAACATGCTGATGAGTACGGTTTTATTCGCTATACAGTACATCGCAGCGCTTGTGCATTACCCCCGTCGCTATCCCGCGGGTATGCCCGTACAAACCCGAACTCGCGCTCAAAAACCCGCTCACGCAGCGGGTATGTACCCGCGGGCCGGGTAAGTGCCATGAACCTGTGCTCGCCATCACTGCAGAGCATCACAGCCTCCCCCAGGTGTCTCCCTCCTCTCGGTATTCCGCACACACTGAATGGACCGCAGCGGCGGCATACACAACGCGCCGCCCGCTGTCACTCGCTTCCCCGAGAGGCCATCCTCGTTGCAGCCGGCTCCAGCACGGCTCTATCACGCGCACGGCCACATCGTAGATAGAGGTCGGCAGGTCGGCCTCTATATGCCTGGACGACGCTCGAGCCTCGATGTTGCTTGTACGCATATATACGGATGCTAATCGCGCTCGCCCCGTTTTGCAATTTCAACTTCACCCGACCATGACACGTTTTCTTTCTCACTTATCCGCCTACTTTGGTGGATCTCTTGCTTCTGCTCATCTTGCTACGACCAGTGTTGCGGCTCCGATCGGTACTAATGCGAGTAGTGTATTTTCGTGCACTTTGCCTTACCTACACTTACAATCTGTTGTTTCGCAGATCTCGACGATTGAATGGGGATCGTGCAGTAACTTCTCCGCTGTGACCGACCCGGCTCTCGCTTGCGCGCTCTTCACAGTCCCACTCGACTACCACAACTCCTCGGCGGGCATGGGCCAGATTGCGGTCGCGAAAGTGAACGCGACGGTTTCACCGCGTCTCGGGACTGTCTTCTTTAACCCAGGTGCGCTCTGATCAGGCGAGTTTATTGCATACTGTTGGTTGCGAGAGCCAACGTACATTCCAGGCGGTCCGGGTGGCTCAGGCCTAGAGAGCCTGAACGGCTTGAAGGACATCCTGCTCAGCTTCACCGGCGGCCAATACGACGTCATCTCCTGGGACCCGCGCGGCGTCGGCGCCTCCACGTGCGTTCCTCTCGCGCCCATTCTCTCGAGTCCCGCGTACTGATTTGCTTCTCACAGCCCAGGGGAAGTCCGCTGCTTTGACACCGCAGACGAGTACAACGCTCTTTTTTCTCACACCGCGCAGCTCAAAGGGATCGAGATGATCGGCAATTTCACCGACCCCGCAGACGTCGACGCGCTCTTCTCCCAGGCGAATACGTTGCAGGACAAGTACACGCAAGTGGGGCAGGCATGTCTCGCGAAGAACGGGGACGCGCTCAAGTACGTGGGGACGGCAGCAACGGTGCGGGATATGGTGGCGATGGCGGACGCGATCGAGGGCGCAGGGAGTATGGTGAACTATTATGGGATTTCGTATGGGACGTTTATTGGGGAGGTGTTCTTCACGTGTGAGTCATTCGCTATATACGTCTGGGGATTGTCCAGTGTAGGTTGCTAATGATGTGAGTTCGTGAGATAGTGTTCCCCGAGGTACTATCTCGCCCGATCGTAGATACACGCGATACTCATTTATAACACAGCGTGTCGGCCGCGTGATCCTCGACGGTGTCGTTGACCCCTTCATCTGGGGCAGCACTGAGATCGCCCTTGTACGTCATCTTCTTCATACTATAGCCCCCTCACCGTTTCACATACACTTCTCCCAAACAGACATGGACAAACTTCTACATCGACGCCCACTCCACATACCGCGCCTTCATCGTCGGCTGCGCCCTCTCCGGGCCATCTGGCTGCCCGATCGCCGCCAGCACAAATGTCACAACGCCCGAGGGCGTCGATGCGGTGGTGCAGCGTATCCTAGACGCTGCGCACGATGCCGCGCTTAGGAACGCGAGAGTGTCGATGACCTCAGGTCAGATCCGGTGTACGTCCCCCCTCTCCCTTTTCAAAGACCGTATGTGGCGGGCGCCGCGCTGACGCGACTATGCGAGGACGTTTGATAGCGATATTGTATAAGTGGTTGTACGCCCCGTCGACGTGGACATTCTTCTTGAATAAGTCCTGGATCCCGATCATGCTGGTCGTCGAACTGGAGGACTCGATAGACTGGCACGGGACGAGCGTCGCCTCCCGCGCTCTCAGCGCGCCCTCAGACCTCGACTCGCTATCCAAGAGGTGCGTCCACCCTTTATCCCTCGTCCATATCCGCAGGGGTGATTATCAGAACATATCCAAAACGAAAGCTGACGCTGCATATTCGATTCCTTCACGAAGATTCGCCCCTACGCGGCAGAAGCGCCGGTCTACTGTATCCAATAGCTTGACGGCGCAGAGCCCGTCGTACGCGCAGGCAGCCGTCCTGTGCGGAGACGATGTGAACTCAGACCCAACGAAGACCAACATGACAGTGGTCTTTGAGGGCCTCGTGGGTGCTGCGAGGAACGTCTCACATATGTGTACGTCAGGGCTTTCCTTCTCTCGCTCACGCGCACGCGTTGTTCTTTGTGTTGAAGCTGACTTTTACTCCTCACTCGCGCACACATAGTCGGCGTTATCTTCCCCATCTCAGCGTACTACTGTCCCACCTGGCCCGTGCGTGCTGTTGAGCGCGTGTCCATCACGCTCAATGAGACTCTCGCGAACAACATCCTTATCATCGGGAACACGGTGGGTCCTCCCTCTCAGCCTTTACCTTCTTTCCTCCTGAATGTTCATCGCGCCAAGTACGACGCTAATGATTCGTGCACGCTGTACAGTACGACCCAATCACACCATTTCGCGTCGCAAAGCTCGTCTCGGACCGCCTAGGCGCGCAGGCAACACTCGTCAGGCTCGACGGACCAGGGGTGCGTCGCATTTTTCCTCTATCATATCCCGATATGCAGCGCTAACGGGTATTCCCCGAATTGCTTACAGCACACGACGCTTAGCCTCAAGTCAGCCTGCATCATACAGCTCGCGAACGCATACATGGCGAACGGCACGGTGAGTTCTCCGTTCCCATTCTCTACGGGCATGCAGCGTGGCACGAGTGAGCGGAAGCTGACGAGCGTGGTGCAGCTCCCGGACGGGGACGATACGGTGTGTCAGGCCGACGCGGACTTCGAGATCTTCCCTGGGGTGAACACGGAGGAGATCATGAAGCGCGTGCCCACAGTAGAATTTTGAGTGGGATGACGATTGGCTTGAGCATGATCCACACACTGTGACACACTTTAGCATCGGCTGTTGGGCATCTTCCACCTCCACGCTCGCTTTACAACTCGATCATGTACCTTAAGACTATTGTAATGTATACAGCAGTGCCATGCTTCTCACAAGAATGTTATGCAAATACGGAGGCCATATCCTCAGGCTCCTCCATCGGCGCCACCGGCGCAACATCGCGCCACTCTATCCCCTCCGCGCGGAGCACCCTCTCGCCCTCCTCGACGCAAACGGGCTCGCGCCCGCGCCAGAACCGCGGAGGGTTCCCGTGCACGTACAGCGCGAGAAAGCGCAGAGCAGTGAGGCGCGGAACGAGCTTAGCTGGGACGTCGTTCTGCGCGAGCTGCTCGAGCATGCACAACTGTGAGGCCGTGAGGAGAGCGTCTACCGGTTCGACGCCTGTGAGAGGCTCGTCGGTAGTCTCGACCCGGAGAATGAGGTGTGTGAGGGAAGGGATGTCGGACAGGGTTGTGCCCAGCGTTTCCTAGTAGGCGCTGATCAGCACGCGCGTACCATGTTCATACAGAGAGCTAGACACGTACCAGGAACGCGTCACAAGTGGTTCCCGCCTTAAGAGCGAGAGTAGAGATGTCGAGCGCAAGGTGCGTGACTGATTCCAATTCTGTATCCGTCAGTGAATCTTCGAGGAGATCAAGCGCGTCATATGCCCTGCCCGCGTCTTCCTCTTCCGTGTAACCGTACCCCATGTGGAGGAGCAGCCGTGACGGGCACGAAGCGCTCACAATATCGCTGACAAAGGTCTCCAAGTCTTCGTGTCCCATCCACAAGCAGTCGAGGTCGAGGCGTCGCGCCGGACACCTCACGCATGCTGCGTATAGCGCGTTGACGTCGCCCGCGAGGGTCTCCAGCGCAGGCCATGTGATCGGCGCCTCGTCCAGATTTATCGAGGCGAGGACTTGCGGCAGCTCTTCTCCTTGGAGGTCGCGTATCTCGAGGTTCTTCAGATTTGGGAAGGCATCGTAAACGTTTGACAACCAGATTTCATAGATGGAACGCAGGGTGAGGGTTTGAACGTTTGGGAGTGCATAATCGTCCGTGAAGACGGGCCTCGAAATGTCTATCCACCACGCAGTGACGGTGTGGAGAGTAGGGAAATACGTCAGGTCATGAAGGAAGTGATCGAAGGAGTGGAAGATATCCTCTTGGGTGGGACCTAGGCGCGCGTCACTGCTAGGCATCCAGTAGTGGATGTCGAGCTCTTGAAGCGGAGCTTTGAGACGGGAGAGTAATTCCGCGGTTTGCTCGCCAAAAGATGAGATGCATAGATGGCGTAAGGACTTGTGAGATATCAGGACAGAGAAAATGCGACCGCTCAGCTCCAGGAGCCCTTCGCAGTAGTCCAAGGTGAGGTATTGTAAGAAACGAGCCTTCCGGATGACGGAGGCGAGCGAGACGACGAGGTCGCGCGCTCTGCACACCCACTCCGGCTCGTCGGGTTGAGAGGAGGTACCGTCTTCAGATGAGCTGTCTTCATAAGTTTCACCTGGGGCACATGTGCGATCCTCGTACGGATCGTGGATAAGCGGCACTTGGATGTGGAGCTCGCGGAGGTAGAGGGGACGAGTGGAGAGGTCGTGCTTCATGAAGGCGCAGAAGGATATCAAATCTTTGACTTCGAAGATGATGACAGGAAACCGGAAGAGATATCGCATGCCAAGTTTTCTCAGAGTGTGACACGTAGACATCATGGAGATTGTGTCGCGCCTGGTCTCCGCCAGCTCTAGGAGCATGATGAGGACATCGAGACAGAGCCGAGGACGCGCCAAGGCTATCTCAGTCCTGTTGTAGGAGGTCAAAAACGAGTGATACATCAGTGATATCCTCACTTACTTCTTGGTGGCGGGCATTCAAAGCGTAAAAGAAAAACTGAAGCTGAGCCCCAGGCGGCTCGTGTTGAAGCGGAAGTCAGATTGGAACAGAAATGGGTGGGTTGCTGCTACAAGCCTGATAAGTGCTATATCGTCTGTAGCTCTTCCGATGTACCAATTTTGATGTACATACCAAGACACGAACTTTGAGAGAGATGTGTGATACAATAGCACTTGAGGTCCACTTCGCCGAGACGACGACGACGCGCAAGAGAAAACGGCGCGCCTTCGGAATGAAAAAGGGACCGCGGTCCGAAAAAGCCGCAGGCGTCTATTAGATACGTGTGACCTTCCGGGCCGACACTGGCCGACACGACTGATAAGAGTTCGATACGCTGGAGTCAAGTTTTCTTCTCTCTAGCCTACGCGCGCATTGTCACTTCTCTGCCATGTCGAAGCTGACTTCTTCTCCTCGTACGCGCACATACGGTCGGCTTGACCTTCCCCGCTTCCGCGTACTACTGTCCCACCTGGCCCACGCGGGTCGTTAAGCGCGCGTCCATCACTGCGGTCGTTGAACGAGACCCTCGCGAACAGGACGGGAGTTCGTTTCATCGTCGGGAACATGGTACGTCCTCCCTCTTCTGTCGCTCCTGCTATAGTGTCTATCGTGCGAAAGAGATGATGACGATGCGCACAGGTACGCACAGTACGAGCCCATCACGCCCTTCCGCGCCGCAAAGCTCGTCTCGGGCCGCCTGAGCACGCAGGCTAAGCTCATGAGGCTTGACGGACCTGGGGTGTGTCGCATCTCTTCTCTATCACAGCTCGACATCCAGCGCTAACGGGTGTTTCCTGCGTCGCTTGCAGCACGCGACTCTCGGCCTCCAGTCGGCGTGCATCACGCAGCTCGCGAGCGCGTATATGGCGAATGGCACGATGAGTTTCCCATTCCCATTCGTGAGCAAAGTCTGATGAACGTAGTACAGCTTCCGGACGGGGACGACATGGTGTGCCAGGCTGATACATACTTGAGATCTTCCCCGGGGAGAATACAGGGGAGATCATGAAGCGCGTGCCAAGCGTTGAGTTCTGAGCGGGACGGTATCTTAGGGGCATATACGAGAAGGCCCACGCGCACTGCGGCACGGGGAAGGGCGCAAACGCGATAGTGAGCGGAGTCCTCGTCAGCACACTGTACGTCCCATGCAGGACCGTATGACAGTCCAACGACCGCGCATGCCCGTCGACTCTGGCCCTCACAGGCCTGCGCAGTAGGCGTTCACACCTTGCCGCACGATCGCAATAAGCTTCTAATGTACTACCTCCTCCCCTGTCCCGGAATGATTGGCGTTAGCACGGTCCCTACAACCCTCAGCATCGGTCGTTGGTCATCACGCTCATTTTGTCACTCGATCATGTACCGTAGAAGTCTTATAATGTATACATCGGTGCGGTGCCGCGTGAAGGAAGGTCACGCAAATACGGCTGCCATATCCTTGGGCTCCTTCAGCGAAGCGACCCGTGACACCTCGCGCCACTCTACCCCCTCCGCGCGGAGTATCTCCTCGCCCTCATCGACGCTAACCCCCTCGCGCCCACGCCAGAACCGTGGGCGATGTCCGTGCACGTACACGCCGAGAAACCGCAGAGCGGGGAGATGCTGCGCCAGCTCCCCAAAAACGTGTTGATACCCGAGGTCGTCGAGTAGTCGTGCAGTAGAGGCTTCTAAGTGATCATCTACAGGATCGACACCTGTGAGTGGTTGATCTGGAGTCTCTATTCGGAGAACGAGGTGCGTGAGAGAGGGCAAGAGCCTGAGGATTGTGCCCAGTGCATCCTGGAAGTCCATATCAGCGCGTGCGACTGGGACTCGATACGAGGCATCAAACACATACCAGAAAGGTGTTGTAGGTAGTTTCCACTTCGAGCGCGAGCGTACTGATGTCAAGCGCGAGGTGTGTGATTGACTCCAGCGTCGCAGAAGTCGACAGAGTGCACACGTCCTGTAGGAGGTCGAGCGCGACATACCCCGTGGCCTCCTCGTCGTCCTCTATTGGACCATATCCCACATGAAGAAGTAACCGTGATGGCTGCGAGGCGTTGACAACATCGCTGATGAAATGAATCGCGGGCCCATACGCCTCCCAGGAGGAGCTGAGGTCGACGCGCCGTGCGGGACACCGCGCGCTAGCGCAAAACAGCGCAGTGACGTCACCGGCAAGGGTCTCCAACGCGGGCCACGTCGTAGGTGCCTCTTCCTCGTTGGCTAATTGCAGGTCTTCGGCCGCTCTATCGCTCTTGATGTTGCGTATCTCGAGGTGCTTCAATCTCGGGAATGCGACGTGGAGGTGCCGGATGCTAACTTCATCGACAGTCCGTAAGGTGAGAGAATGGATGTTGGTGAACGGGAAGCCGTGAACGGTGCCCATGAGGCCGAACCTCGACATGTCTATCCACCAGGCAGTAACGACGCTGATTGTTGGGAAATGCGACAGGGCGTCGAGAAAACAAGTGAAGGGATGGAAAGACTCGTTGGGGCCAGAACCTAGGCGCAAGGGGCCGTTATTACGTGTCCAGTAGTTAACGTCGAGCTCTCGAAGTGGGGATTTCAAGAGGGAAATCAGCTCCGCAGTTTCCGCACCAAAGGATGAGACGCGAAGGCTACGCAGAGACTTGCAGGATGTCACGTCAGAGAGTATACGAGCGCTCAGCGCGAGTAGTCCTTCACAGTAGTCGATCGTGAGGTCTTCCAAGTAGCGCGCCTTCCGGATGACGGAGGCGAGCGAGACGACGAGGTTGCGGGCTCCGGAGGCCCACTCCGGCTCGTCAGGTTGAGAGAGGGAATCGTCCTCGGCAGAGCTGTCTTCGTAAACCTCGTTGGGTGCGCATGTTAGATCCTTGTACGGATCGTGAGGTAGCGGTACTTGGAGGTGAAGTTGGTGGAGGTAAAGGGGGCGGGCGGAGGGATCGTGCGTCATGAAAGCGCAAAACGAGGCGAGGTTGCTGAAGCTGCGGATGATGACAGGAAATTGAAAGAGGCGCCGCACCCCAAGTGTTCTAAGGTTGTGACACGTTGAAATCAAGGAGATTAAGTCTCCCCTGTTGTCCACCAGCTCCAGCAGCATGACGAGTACATCGAGACAGAGCCGAGGTTGCGTCAAGGCTGTCTCAAGCCTGTTGAACTCGGTCAAAAGCACGCGATACATCCATCAGGTCCTCGCTTACCTCTCGGTACTGGACATTGCAAGCGTAAGAGGTGCTAAGCGTGACTGCCAGGCGGCCGTTCACCTGATGCGGAAGTCAAGTTGGAATAGAACTGACGATGGTTCGCGACTGCGAGCCTGATGAGTGTTGAATCGAGTCTATGGCTCCCCAGCATGTCAAATATGATATACACACCGAGAAGCGAGCTTCAGGGCAGATGTGCTGTGTTGTGGTGACTTTCGGAGTGGTCAAGCAGTGACGGCGACACGCGCGCAAGGAAAGGTCTTCGGCGACTCTTCGCGTTCGAAACCAAACAAGGCCCGCGATCCGAGAAAGCCGGACATGTCGCTGACGTAATTGTCGGCATTTACCGCGAAGGGCCAGTGGCTTGCAGCGCGCGCTGGTTGACGGTCGGCGTATGCTATCGTCCCGTTCGCTACCGTGACGTCGCGATGGACTTCAGTGCATTTGTTCATCTTTACTCTCTGTTTGCGCTTATGGACTCGAACCTGATCGTGTCAATACCTACCCTAGTAAGTGGACTGAACATCGTACGTCAAATTTGCGTCAAATTCGAACATGCCCAGTTCCAGTGCGCGCTCATACTTGAATAGTCCTGTAGCGGAACGAAGCGTTGCAGTATACACAGAAAGCAGGTATTATTTGAGGCATTATAAATACGTTGGAAGCTCAAGCAAATTGGTCCTCCATATCATCAGGTTCCGCCAGTGGCGCAACCTGCGGGCTGACGCGCAGCTCCAGTCCTTCTGCGCGCAGAATCTCCTCACCTTCTTCGACAGGAACCCGCTCGATTTCTCCACTCCAGAACCGTGGCGGGAACCCGTGCAAGTACACAGCGAGGAAGCGCAGGGTGGCGATCTTGGTGAAGATAGTGTCTGCGACATCCGAGTCCGAGTCGTCATCCATATCCGAGTCCGAGTCGTCCGCCACATCCGAGTCGTCCGCCACATCCGAGTCGTCTCGTGCGAGTTCTTTAATTAGTGTCTTCTGAAACTCTGTCGGGGGTACTCCGTGTACCGGGTCAGTACCTGTAATGGGATATTCTGCGGTTTCCACTCGGAGAACGAGATGCGTGAGGGAAGGGAACATGTATGTTGCATAGTCGAGTCGAAACTGTGTTCACCTCATTAGCGCGCAGGCCTGCGAGAGAAACTTGAAGGAGCGGAGGGCGACACATACCATGAAGTTGCAATAGGTTAACGACTCTTCCGACATCGCAAGCGTAGAGAAATCGAGCGCAAAATGAGTCACGACTTCCCTAGCTGTAGCTTCCAAATGCTCGAGCGTGTTCAGCACGTCCGATACGTTATGGTACGTCTCCGAGGCTTCTTCTGTAGGCGCGCCATACCCAACATGAAGGAGAAGGCGAGACGGACGCGCGCTGGCCACAATGTCACCAAGATACGTGAAAATGTCGCCGTACTGTAAGTCCGGCTCGTAGTCGAGGTCGACGCGCCGAGCGCGACTGGTCAAACCGAGGGAGTAGACCGCGCCGAGGTCTCCAGCGAGGCACTCGAGCTCGCTCCAAGTGGTGGGCGAGAGTTCCCGGTTCATCGGCGCGAGCTCTTCCGGCCACCGGCCACCTTTTAGGGAGCGGACTTCGAGATGTTTCAGGTTCGGAAAGGCGAAATGAATATGCCCCGATGCGGTCTCGTCCACGATACGGAGAGTCAGTGATTCGATATTTGGGAACGAGAGTTTATCGACAAATCCTTGAAGGCCGGAATCGGCGGACATGTCGATCGACCAAGCAGTGAGAGTGGTGAGCGCGGGGAAGTGAGAGAGGAGGTCGAGAAGACTTGGAAAAGGGTACAGTAAATCTCCAGGGTAGAACGAGCCATCTAGGGTCCCGTTGACCGGCGTCCAAAAGTTGATGTCGAGCTCCACGAGGGGTGCCTTGACGGTAGAGATAAGCTCCGCGGCCTGCTCGCCGAAAGACGATATGGAGAAGTGGCGTATGGGCTCATGGTTCGCGACAGCGAGACAGAGCAGAGGGCTTAAAGCGACAAGTCCTTCACAATAATCGAGCTTGAGGTCCACTAGGAAATTGGCCTTGCAGATGATCGATGCTAACGAGTCGGCTACTTCGCGTGCTCTGGGAACCCACGGCGCCTCTTCAGGCTCGTCTGATGAAAAACTGGAATCCGAGAAATCGTCCTCGTATGTCTCGTCCTCCGCACATGAACCTCTTTCAGGTTCGTACGGATCCCATGGAACGGGCACTCGGACGTGCAGCTGTCGAAGGTAGAGGGAGCGGGTGGGTAGATCACTTTCCATAAATTTGCAGAACGAAGCCAGATCTTTCATAGTGCAAAGAGCGATATGAAACTTTACTAGGAATCTCGTGCCAAGAGTCCTATGAGTGACGCAAGTTGACATGATTGAGAGAACATCTCGCCGTTCATCCAACAGATCGAGGATCATGGCCAACACGTCAAGGCAAAGCCGAGGCAACGCCCGCAAAGGCTCGTTTCTGTATTATGCGGTCAGACACATGTCTGTTAATGATATGCTGTGACCTACCTGTCTGCGAGGCTCATTGCATCCGCAAATGTTCAAACGTTCACGGATAACTCGGCTGAAATCAAATGGCCAGTCGAGGCAGAAGTTAGAAGGCCTGTTTGCAGTGGCACGGTGACGTTGCAGCGGCAGTGTCTACTGTCTACGTCACCTGACTGCAACGAGCGTCTGGGATGCACACAAGTGACGTCACTGGATGACGTAATTCAAACTTCGCGTCGTCCTCGGAGTCGTGTTCTCCGTTTGTTCGCCATCGTCCACCGTCGACGTCGCAGCAGGCAACTTAGCTGGTCTTGGACGTTTGTTTTCGTTCATATACTTGACACATGTAGCTGTGATAGGCTCTTGATCAGGAAGGCATCGCTCGAGAGCGCTGTAAGTGTGCAAATTCGCCGTCAATGCTGAGCTGACTCGACATTTCAGGGACACAGCTCTCTCGGCCTTCGACCAAACCATCGGTGCGTGCGGAGTCCATGTGGCAGCACACAATTTGGTGCCTTGGATGTGGTTCTAACCCTCTGAATAAGTTTTTCACGAGCCAGCTATCGAGTACATACAAGCGGTACTACTCCCATGAATGTCTCGGGCTCGTGGATCACTAGTACATCTACATGTACAGGTTTGAATTCCCTCCCCAACTCCACCTTCCACCTCAACTGACGATATTGTGGACACTTTTAGGTCTTGGAGCTCTCTACAGCACTCTCCAAACCGCGACGCTCGTGATCGGGGCATCGGCTTCGGATACAACTTCGTGAGTGCTTTCACCCATTCCTCTTTCCCATTTGTGCACGTTCTAACGCTCACACCATTGCGTCTAGACCTGGCCGATCACCTTCAACCATTCCATTGCGGACGACTCCGAGTTTCAGCTCGACCCGTCCATCGCGTCGCACATATCAGACTACGTCACGTTCGAGAGCGGCCACCTCGTGCGGGCGATATTCATCTTGAGCTTGCATGTTTGGCTAGCGGGCAGCAACTGAGCGATGCACTCCTTGTATACCGGCTTTGTGTTTGCCGGTGCAATCGGGAGAAGTCAGGCCGCAAACGAGATGTAGCTAGCGACCAAGCACGCGGGCGGCACGAGAGGGTTGACGTTGGGCCAGCACAGCTCCGAGACGGCGGACATGAGCCTGAGTGAGCAGATGGTCGTAGGGAGGAACGCGCTGAGCGGCGGCGTAGACTTGCGTGCGACGGAGTCGGTTTTGATTGTGGGGCGTGCATTGTGTCGTGTTGGGCCCTCGCCCCCCGCCGGGCGTTGGCTCATGTTTTGCCTGTATGTGCGTGTTCTTCGCTCGTCTTTTCGTCCCTCCGTTTTCAAATATTCCTCTCAGAAGTCCTAGATCACACGACACACCTTCGATGGTTCACAGTGCATGGCTGGGTCGACGAGATAGCGCTCGAGGGCACTCCGAATGACTAGTCGCTGGCATTGGAATGCCTGCCGCGTAGATAACACGATGGGAAAACGCTATGATATGGGTATGATTGAGTGCCGGTGAGCTGAACATCACTTGGCGGTCTGCGCTTCTTAGTAACAATACTCTAGATAGAGCCCCCTTTGTTCCATCTCCGCAGCTCGTCTAGAACCTACGCCACCTGGGCGGTTTCTGGTACATCGCTACGCGTGGACACTCAAGGGTGTACGAGAGTGTTCCCACCTGCGCCCTTATTCAGAGGTTTTGATGGACGCTGCGCGGCCCTTGTAGACGAAAAGCACACACTCGGGCGGCCTGCAAATCAAGAGGATGGAATGCCCTGGCAAGGCTGGGAAAGCATCGTATGCATGACCCATGCGCATATCCTCAGCTTGAGACTCAAAGAGACCTATATAAGTTCTCAGAACATGCATACGCATAGCATTCAGTAGTCAGCTTCAGATCGTAGAAGCGTATAAGAACGAGTAAAGTGCTGCGTCTGCTCGCGTTCTTCATGTGCCACAAACACCCCATGACTTTATTGACCACTTCCAGACCTGCGTCCCGGATTGCGTTCCTTCCTGCAGCTCTGCGTCCAAAGGTCACCGTCGATCTGCATGTGCGCGAGGGGAGTCAGGATAGACGAGGTGAGTAGATGCATATACTCGGTCGATCGTTCGCGCGCCTCATCTCCCATCGTGCTCCGCAGCATTGGCGAAACTTTGACATTCCTCAGCGCGCTATGCCCCCGATGTTCCGTATCTCCTACTGACAGCAGATAGCCGCCATTCTCTTCTCCGTCTCGAACAATTTGTTGTGTGGCGTATCACACGAGGGCCCGCTCTGACGCAAGATCCGTCGCATAGTCGCAAGGAACGCTGTTGGTAAGCTTCCGGCAGGCTATGTCTGACAGGGTAAGCTGAAGCACCAGCTCATTGAACGCATCACTTAGTTAGAACGGGTAGTTCCAAGCTGCAGCACAAATTCGAACTGCAGAAATGGAGGTGCTAATAGTTGGGTTATTGCATACTACTGCAGCGAGGAGGCGGTGCAAGAGATGCTTGTGCCGAACAGGTGCACACGACTCCCCCAATAAGATTTGACATATGACTTACGGTTTACCCTTGGTAGACCTCCCTCTGCCGATCGGAGACATACGTAGTACGCACTGCAGCGATGCGTAACTCGTAGCACCCAATAGACGTCAGTAACCCGCTAGCGCTGAACCTTGTAGGGGCTCTCGTGTCAGAAATCCCCCACCGGAACTTACTTAAAGCTTTTCCGACGCTCCTCTAGCCAGTCCAAAGGGCTTCGCCTCTGACATTTTCGCCATGTCTACCACCACATACCTGCTCGCTATTCTAACTTTCGTAGCCTCCTTCTACTTCTACCACACGCGCGCGCGCAATGCAAAGGGCCTACCCTTCCCTCCTGGTCCGAAGGGGTTGCCGTGGCTCGGACCCATTCGCGAGATTCCCCAGGGCGTAGCGTGGAAGGTATTCCAAGAATGGAGCAAGAGATATTGTAAGGATGCACGAGACTTTGGACGTATTGATTAGCTGAAGAATTCCCGTCTGAAGGCAGCGATATCATCTACTTCCAGGCGTTTGGCAAGGACAACATCATCATTAACTCGGCTGATATCGCCCACGAGCTCCTTGAAAAGCGTAGCGTCCTCTATTCTTGCAGACCGTGGATTCCCATGGCTTCGGAAGTGTAAGCTTTTGTCTCTTAGCCAGGAGGGTTCTCGGCTCACGGAGGCATGTTCTTAGCATCGGCTGGGACTGGGCCCTCCCCCTCATTCCCTACGGCGACAAGTTCAAGCGGCATCGCAAGTATCTTCAGGACTACTTCAAGAAGTCGTCCCTCCCCAACTACTACCACATCCAGCTCAACGAGGTACACAAGATGCTCAACGATATTCTCGATGACCCCACCAATTACGCCGATCATGTCAAGCGCATGGCCGCGGGCATTACGATGATGACGACGTACGGGCATCAGGTCAATGACATCAACGACCATTTCGTCACCATCGCTGAGCGTGGCGTCAAGACCATCGACGCGGTCGGCGCGGTCGGCGCGCACATCGTCGACCTCTTCCCTATCCGTAAGTCTTCTGTCGGTTAGGCGTTCACTACTAGGATCGACACTGCTCACCGCGTTTCGTCCTAGTGCGATTTATTCCGGACTGGATGCCGGGCGCAGGCTTCAAGCGCGTTCCTCCTGGGACCCGCGAGAATCTGCAAACGTTCCTGAACACCCCCTTTGAGCAGGTCAAGAAGCAGATGGTGAGTTGCACTTCTCTCATTCTGCTGTTAGTTCATAAATTAACATTTCGAACAGGCTGATGGTACCGCTGTGGCGTGCTACACCGCGTCCATGCTCGAGGAAACCGATGATGAGGAAGGCATCCGAAGCACGGCAGCGATCTCTTACTCAGGTTTGTAGCGTTGTAGGATGGCCGACAATGTTCAAACGCTTATCATGGCTTTCCCCACAGGCGGTTTTGACACAGTCCGCCTTCACGCCTTTCCTTTGCATCATCTGCTTGAAGCTGACCTGCTTCTCTTTCGTAGACACTCTCGACGATAATGGCGTCAATCGTATGCCTCGTCCGCGACCAGTGTGCCCAGGCACGCATTCAGGCAGAGATGGACCTAGTCGTCGGCAAGGACCGCCTACCGACTTTCGCTGACCGCGAACGCCTGCCCTACCTGCACGCCGTCATTACCGAGGCCATTCGGGTTGCTTCGACCACGCCCGTCGGCGTCCCGCACCGACTCATGGAGGACGATGAGTATGAGGCTATGTTCCTCCCTAAGGGCGCGATGGTAATGGCGAATACGTGGGCAATGCTCAACGACCCGCGTGTATATCCTGAGCCGGAGAAGTTCGACCCGGACCGATTCCTCACCGGTGAGGGGCGCATGCCGCAGGCGGACCCGCGCGGGCCCGCGTTCGGGTTCGGGCGGCGCGTGTGCCCGGGCAAGGACCTCGCGGAAAATACCGTCTTTGTGACGGTGTCGAACTTGTTCTATGCGTTCAAAATTACGCCCGCCGTCGACGCTCAGGGGAACGAGATCCCGATTCCCAATGAATTTGTGGAGCATTCCGTCAGGTGCGTACTGGTAGGCGGGTATTGGCAGAGAATATGGTGCTGACGGCTCCTTGCTGCGAACGGACAGGAAGCCGTTCCCCTTCCAGATCAAGATCCGGCCTCGTCGCGAGAACTCGACCAGTCTCATTCGGCAGTCAAAACTCGTCTAGGCCGGTAATGCGTAGCATTATAGGTGTAGTGAATGACGGTGTTTCTGTAGGGTTGAAGACGAACAATTGTGAACCTCTATAGAATAAGTAGCAAAGTCTCCTTGTTGTCAATGTATTTATGTTCGTTCCGCCATTTGTCGCTTTTATAGACTTCATGTACTAGCAATGGGCCCAGGTACTGTTGAAACCATCGGAGAAGACTAAATTCTGGGCTTTAGACCTCAAGCTAATGACTCACTCATCCATGAGCTGCACTTCGAGTGCATCGACTAGCCTCTCCAGCAATTTAGATATCAGGAACATACCACCATGCGCAACAGCAGAGCGCGGCAGTCTGTTGTCCTGACTGCAGCGAGCGTCTGGGATGTTTACGAGTGACGTCATCCACTGACGTAAGTCGAATGTCCTAGTGGCTGACGTCGCGCGCGCGAGGTCTCGTGGCATGTCTTTGTTCTCCATCGTCAGCCGTCGTGAGTGTACGTGTTTACTTCTTGGCCAAGAAACTACTCTAATCACTACCTTTGTCCCAAGGGATGGGCGTGCGGTCGGAAATCATGGTGCACGTACTACCCGGCCTCGCGCCGGGATTCTAGCCCAAGCTAGGTTGATATGAGGTTACACGCCGCCGTGTGCCCGCTGTCATGCCATCAAATTAATGTACGTATTGCTCGTATCTGTGTCCTCTTGACTTCGCTTTCCTCTGAACGTCCGAACGACGGGCCGAATTTGAGGTCATGCTCGCTCTCTGCCGCTCTTCCGTGACGTCACCCACTGTATGCACGTGACACGGGCCGCGTGGACGGCGCGGACGCGACGGACGCGAACGCGGCGAAGGTCAACTGACGACCGCCATCTCGTCGCTCGCCTTGCTCCTCCCCCTGTTATATCTGCGAGGTATCCCTCAATCATCTCTGGAGGCCCGTCACAACACGTATAGACATCAATTCTCATGTTATGGGGTCTATCTTGGTGTACAGTCATCACCTCTACGACGGTCTCATCAGGCTTCAGCTCACCAACGATGAAATACACCCATCGTCCTCCGTCGCGCGGGCCGCTTTCACGGTTGAGAACCGCCTCGCTTCTCCTCACCGCGCGCGTGACGACTTGATCGGCGTGAGTCCCGTCTTTTCGAATGCACCGTAGAATCTGACGTGCTCTGGACAGTGATGGATGCGGCATGCATATAAGGCCCTAGACTTGTCGCCGTTCTCCTCGACGCGGGTGTTCCCACTTCACGTCATGGTACGCCCTCAGCTCGCCCTCTTCACTCTCGCGGCCTTCTACTGGACCGTCTGCGCTGCCATCAACGTCTCGCTCCCCGTCTCCCCGCCATCCAACTCCCAACCTCTCTCCTCTACTCTTCTCTCCTTCTCCATCGAGCAAGACCTCTGGCCCGACTGGTCTGGGACGGATGCTCGCAACGAGTTCACCCACTCTGCGCTCACCCGCCTCGGCTCCCTCACCGGCACCCCGCCCAAGATCCGCGTCGGGGCCAACTCCGAGGACCTCACCGTCTGGTCGCCTTCCGTTAGTGTCAGCGAGACCTCCTTCCCACCCCCGACTACGGATACACCCTACCCCGTCGCGACGACCATCGTTGTCGGGGACGAATACTACGCGCTCTCCCGCTTCCTCCCTCGCGGTACGCACATGACCTGGGGCGTCAACCTCGGCGCGAACAACGCGACGAACGCGGTCAACATGGCCGAAGCGATCGTGCGCGCGTTCGCGAGTGAGGAGGTGCAGGCGGCGGGGGTCGTGCTCGACCTAATCGAGGTCGGGAACGAGGCGGACTTGTACGGGAGCAACGGGCTGCGGGCGGGCGGGAACTGGACGGTGCAGGCGTACGTTCCGGATTGGATCTCCGTCGCGGGGCCCGTGGTAGAGGCGGCCGGGATTGTGGGGAACGACGGGCCGGTGTCGTTGCAGGGCGCGGCGTTCATCGGGCACAGCTCGTTCACACCGCGCGCCATCTTCGGCCTGGGGATCTTGGAGAGTACCCCGGGGAAGGATATTTCGACGTACGTGTTTTTTCATGGATTTGCATGCGCATATACCCACATTCCTCCTCAGAATCTCGCAGCACCAGTACTCGGCCGCGTTCTGTGACGGAGGCGACTTCCTCCTGACATCTTTCATGACCAAGGCGTTCGTTCGGGGGAACTTGACCGTCTTCAACGCTGATATTGCCGCGGTCAAGGAGCAAGGCCTGAGGTACATTCTAGGGTGAGTCGGTCCTCCCTCGCGTCAATTGCCTGGTTCTGACGCGCATATAGCGAGACGAATAGCATCGCATGCGAGGGCGCGCCCGGGGTCAGCAACACGGCTGGCGCCGCGCTCTGGACGATCGACTACACGCTCCAAGCCGCGACGCTCGGGATTGAGGAGCTCTTCTTCCACGAAGGCGTCGGTTTCAAGTATAACTTCGTGAGTACCCTCACCCACCCCTCGTCTTCCTCTGCCCACATTCCAACGTTCGCACCTTTTCGCACAGTTCCAGCCTGTCACCCTCAACCGCTCCATCACAGACGGCACCCTGCTCGACCCACCCCTCGCACCGCACATCTCGCCCCTGTTCTACGGCGCGCTCGTCATCGACACCTTCATCGGCTCCTCCGGCTCTGCGGAAATCGTCGAGCTCGATGTGAGCGACGACAACGTCTCAGGCTACGCCGCGTTCGAAGGCGGGCGCCTCGCGCGCGCGGTGTTCGTCAACTTGCACGCGTGGCTCCTGAGCAGCACCGGGGCGCGGCCGTCGGTGCATATCGACTTTGCGTTCGCCGGCACGAATGGAACGAGTCGGGTCGCGAACGGGACGCGGCTGGTCATCGGGCATGCGGACGATACGAGCGGGTTGACTTTGGGCGGGGAGAGCTACGAGACGGCGGACGTGAGCCCGAGCGGGAAGAAGGTTGTGGAGAGGATCGTGCTCAGCGAGGGCGTGGACTTGCGTTCGACGGAGGCGATTGTGATCGAGTTTTGAGGCTTATGGAGGTGCTTGCTTCCATGCACAATGTATGTCTTCAGATTTCAACGCTTCAATGTTTCAACGTTTCAACTCGTAGTCTCGGAAGCCCTATGGACGATAAAGGTAATTGAGACGCCGGTTACGTAACCCAACGCGAATGACTCGGGGCAGGGAGGCGTGAGCTCGCGTCGCGCGTCCCTTTCTTCTACTCGTCCAACTTTCGTCCTCTACTTTTTCACGGCTACTCTCAAGTCTTCGACAATGGCGTACTGCAACCGCTGCGACAGATGGTTCTCCAACGATCGCGCTCTCTGGCAGCACGAAGACAATTCGAGCATGCATCACCGCTGCACTCCGTGCAACAAAGACTTCCTCAGCGACCGTGCCCTCATCCAGCACTACGCCCAAAGCCCAGTTCACGCGTACTGCTATAGCTGCGATGAACACTTCGACTCCTTCAGCGATCTGTACGATCACTATGATGACGCTCATTGGTGGTGTCGCAACTGCAATCAGGTACGTGCCTCTCCTCCCCCACCCAGTCGTCCCCGTCATCCACTCAACCGCTACCGTTGTCTTTTCTCCCCCGGTCAGTTCTTCAAGAACGAAACTGGACAACAGGAACACAATCGGCAGAGTCACGCCGACCGGTACTGCGCCCCTTGCAAGCGACTCTTCAAGTCCCCGAACAACCTCCGTGCCCACCAGCAATCGTCGGCCCACCAGCCGCGCTCTATCCTCTGCCCTTTCAAGGGCTGCGGACGCGGCTTCATCTCGCGCGCTGCGCTCATCATCCACCTCGAGTCCGGGACATGCGCCTCTGGCATGACGCGCGCCGCGATCAACGACCTCGTCCGTCGTATCGACCGCAACGGGATCCTCACCGACCCCTCGCGCCTCCTCACGGGCCCTTCCTCGCCTGCCCCACGCGTCACGGACATGTGGGCGACAGAGCGCGCCTGGAACGGCCGCGCATACGAGTGCTACCTCTGCGGACGCGGGTTCCGCGCGCTCGTCGACCTCAACAAGCACCTCCGCAGCCCCGCGCACGCCGAGAAGGTGTATCGATGCCCCACTGTATGGGAGGGCTGCGGGAAGCAGTTCGCGACGCTGAGCGCGTTTGTGCAGCACATGGAGAGCGCACAGTGCAGCGTGTACCGTTTCAAGGCACGCATGGACCGGGCGATCGACGCGATCGGGTCCGCGAAGCGCATCGCGCTGTGAGAGGTGTCTATGTATACGCAGGCGGGCGTTCTAGGTGAGCCGCCGATCTTGAATACGGGCAGTTTGCGACGTAAGTCGTCGTGGTGTATACTGGCCCCGCGCCACTTTTCCCTTTGTGCATGCACCCACTGCCGTTTTCCGGCGCTGCATATGGTGTTTCATCTTCGGCCACTCTACAAGATCGACGTCGCCTCAGAATTCAAACGAACCTCAGCAACATGAAACATTTCAAGCGCGTTCTCATCCGTGATACTCAATATCGAAGGCGTCAAAGGTCTGGTAGTTCGACGAGGCTGCGTATAAATAGTTGGAGCAGACATTATCGGAATCAATGTACAACGATAGTGGTGAATACATGGGTTCTGTGATTCTCTCGCTGAATTAGAGTCCGTCTTCTAGTACTCATCTATGACTCCCTGTCTCGAGGAGACCGTTAGAGGCCGCCGCGTTTCTCACCCACTTTCACTTCGACTTGAGATTTGGACTAGAAAATCTCACCGCGAATACTGAAGTGTTCGAAGAGTACTTATAAGAGCGGCGAGCCCCTCGTCTTTCGTGCGCCTGTGTTCGCCGTCCGCGCGATTGTTGTGACGTGACAACGCGTGTCATCACGCGTGACGATACGCGTCGTCTTCGCTGTCGTGCACATGCGGAGAGAGCCTCTTGTTAGGTGCGTGACACATCCGCTCGCATTGTACGCCGTACTAAGACTCCGGTATACTTCATTCCACACAGATATCCTGGCTCATTGCAGTTGACTGACTCGGCTCTGAGCCCTTAATACCCTCTGTTCAGTACCGGTCGAACGGAAGTAGCCTTCACATTTACTGTTGACCTGCAGCGTTCATTCATACGTCATACTCACTATTGAACTTAACGTCATTGACAATCTTTCGCGCACTTTTTTCTCCTACTTTAGCTGGTGGCCACTTGCTCATGAGAGTATTCTTTGTACGTCCGCCCACTCCTACCGCTCCGCGCCGAGAGGGACCTCGCCGCACGCTAACCTCTTTGCATCCTGCATCTCGTTGTTCTCACTCGCGCTGAGTATCCGACATGCTCTCTATGGGGCTAGCGCGCAGACGCGAGCATAAACTGCGAGGATCGGACTCGTATGTAGAAGAGCATTCCCACGACGTCCCTATGATCATCTCCGTGAACCAATCGAGTACATGTCACTGCGACATGATTTGGGTGACGTTGGCAGGTTCAACATACGTAACTAGTAATTTGGTAGCCTCGATTTTGAATATGAGTGAAGGGCACTACCTGCCTATGATTCTTCAGAAGTAGAAAAAGGAGAGCATCCCCACCCGAGATTGAGACACTTGATTGGGCAGCGCACCCAGGGTGTACATCTCACCAGCGTTGCCTGCGAGAAATTTAAGCGAGCTATGCAAATGAATTCTTACTAACTAATCACAGTGGTGTGGTCATATAGGAGAATTGAGTGTGGTATTTGCCATTCACGTACACCAAGCTCAGACTATGAAGAATGCAGTCCAACCATCGCATCATTCCGGACCCTTCTTGACACTCCCCATAGTGTCTGAGCTCGCGTTGAAGTATTGCGCCATGTCGATCAGATGAGGAACTGGAGGCGGGTATTGAGGCGGGGACTCTACTTTGACTTGAATACGAGCTCGTAAATTCATGTGTGACCGTCGTTCCACAGTCATCAGGAAGAGCTCATGAAGCGTGATATGTCCGAACGTGTTCATCAAGGACGATCTGTTGACTTCCTACGCACACGCACATAATGAGCACAATTTTGACATCCAAGAAAATGTCACTTACCAACGTGCGTTTCGTCTCGTGCGCAATCACGTAGGCGAGATGGCCTTTCGTCCGCACAAATGCCTCTGATTCGTCCCCAGTGCGATTAAGATCAACTTGTCGGACGTAATCCGTTGAGTGTCGGACCGCAGTATGTTCAAACTGTGAAATTCCGGTATGATTAGATTCCGCTATATGTGGAGATCGAATACCATATTGATAGAATATCGACTCACCCGCACACTCAACATCACATAGGGAGGAATCTCCCAACCCGAAAATACTTCCTGATCCGGGTCCGGGAGTCCTGAAATCGTAGGCTTTGACACTGCTTCTGACAGATTGTAGCCCTCTTCTCCATAGCTGACGTTCAGGAGGGAGTTAGTGGAACTCTGCATCGTTGGATATGACGGGATCTCCTGGTCCATGAGAGTAGTCCACATGAGTATATCAGCACTGAAGCGTTGGACTTTTACAAGGTGGCTCACTTACAAATTGAGGGTACTCTGGCGCATCTCTTACTCTGACATGTCCCCGATGAGTTGGTGGTGACCGCTGTGCCACAACCGAGCGGAACGTTCCATGAACGGTGTTGCTATTGCTCGGGGAAGGTGCGCCACCCATAGCGACCGGTCCCTGTGGGGAGCGTACCTGAAATAGGACAGATCAGTTCATGACCATACAGTGAATGGCGAGGAGGCACTAGATTCACTCTTCCCACCGGATGGGCACCTCCGGACCTCTCTGGCTTGTGTTTAGTTGTTTCTGCTACTCTTTGAGATAGTGTAGTATATCCATCCGCTACTACAGTAGCGACTAAATTATATAATAGTCAATAAAAGCCGGACGCTATGTGCAATGCCCTTTATGTACTTACTTCTGTCTTCGTCTACATATATCCTGGGACCTGCCTTGTGCACTGCGCTTCGGACGTCGTTCCAATCACCGTTAACCTATATGAAATATGATTGGTCATTCCACGTCATTCTCAGCCTTTCAGGCGATTCTACGTGCCTTTCTGATCAGAGCAATAACATCTAAATCCGAGGCTACAGCAAGAAGACATGTAGGTTCTGTCTGGAAGCCAAGAGAAATGAGCTGGAAATTCTAGATGAAAAAACATGTCGATGGTGAGACGAAATGTACTTCAAGGATATACGTTAGGAGAATTTGAAGTGGATCTAACTGCTAGAGCCCTTCCTCAGCACGTAGCACGTACTCTCAGTGTAGATCAGACTCACTGCATCCTGTGCGTTCCGATCGACGCTTTCGGCTCGGTCTTCTCCAGAGATGTCTACGGAAGACAATTGTGCTGCTATTGCACCGTCATCATCCCCAGGATATCTTGGATCCGGTAGATTATGGGGTCCAGCTTCAGCGCGCATAGGTGTCTTTAGAATGCCGTACTTTCTCTTCATCATAATGCGATGTATGAAAATACATTGCTTGCAATCCATTGCTCCCGACAGCTGCATCATGATTCCATTCGTATCCTGGGAGGACTGGCCAACTGTGGAAGATTCAGATAACCTCTGTGAAGGGATGCTATTGAAAGTTGTTGGGTTGCATGGAGCCTCCCGCGTGTGGCCCATTGGAAGAATCTCGTCGGCAACGGAGACAGAAAACCCGGAGCTGACAAACGGGCCCAAGGCGCCTGAAACGGTGCCCTGTACGTGTCGATCCTGACTTGTGAACGAGGCGGTCATACAACGAGTTGTCTTAGTTGTAGCACAAACGAAGATGAGATTGTCTTCGTCTATTTCAATGCCACATGTGTCGCGCGCAAAAGAGGCCCATTGGGTGACATGGGTACCCATATAGTTACACATAGCCCGAATAGCGTCTGTCTGGACTGTGACGGCAGGAGGCTGGAGTCTTAGAAAGGCTCCGGAGTCCGATACAGTTCTGAATCGGGCAAAAGGAATTCGACGCCGACGGACGCAAAGCCGCCAGGAGGGACGCCGCGGGACGCCGCAGCCGGACGCCGACCGGGACGCCAGCCGGGACGCCAACAAGCGCCCGTAGAGGGACGCGTCCTGAACGCGTCCTTTCAGCGGTACTCTTCCGCGGCGTACACGTCCTGAATCGGTTGCTCTATGAGTCTCCTCAGGAGCATCATACTACATCATGTATCTCTTTTTACGCCATATTCTAACTTTTCATGACCTCTTATACCCATTGTTCGCGTGTAGCATCAAGGTGAGCCTTCGTTTGACCAACTCAGTACATAGTTTTACGATACGTCTCTGAAGTGCAGGCTCAGGGAGAGTGCACTAGGATGTCTCTTCTGACCCATTAATGACCCATGAAAGTGGTTTGCAAGGGTTAGGCTCTCCGTGCGGGATTCCTCAGCACATGCCACAACCTTCGGATGCCCAAGCCGTCTCTAGCACATACGGCACGACCCATTGCGTATTATTATCCTAGCCTCTTATAATGTTAACGGAAAATGCTGACGTGACTTTAATACAGACGTTGTCTTCTTAATTGACACACTTTGTGTGCAAAAGCATCCTCCGCACGACAGCATTGCGTCCTTACGCGTCCCAAAACGCGTCCGTACGTGTCCCACTCGGCGTCCATACACGTCCCTCGGCGTCCCTCATGGCGTCCCTCGGCGTCCCTCGGCGTCCCCCAGCGTCCGTCCGCTTCCCGTCTGCTTCCCACTGGCTGCTCACTACGCGTCCGTGCGCATCTCGCAACGCCACAAAATGCCACATGGCGTCCGGGCCGCGGCTGCACACTTCCCTTCGGTGTCCCTCGCAATTGCACTGGCACGTCTCATTCGTCGTGACGTCCTCGTGCGTCTCACATGACGCTTCATCTACAGGTAACCGTTGGCATTCTTAGACGTATAGACCGTATCCTGCTCGTTTCTCTCTTCTCTCTAGACGTGCTATAGGTATGTAATTTATCCC
Source organism: Grammothele lineata (assembly GCA_002150815.3). Classification (NCBI taxonomy): domain Eukaryota; kingdom Fungi; phylum Basidiomycota; class Agaricomycetes; order Polyporales; family Polyporaceae; genus Grammothele; species Grammothele lineata. The sequence goes on from NDFF03000080.1 coordinate 111,556, forward strand.
AGACACTTCATACATTGTCCATGTAAGGTAAGTAAATACCGTAATGCGACCACTGCTTGTGGTAAGCTCTTGCTCAGTGCTCTCAAAGTGGGAGAAATACTCACCTTGCTGCAGCGCGGGCCCCCGATTCAGCTGCCCAAGAACGACTTTCTCTCCATAAGCGAGCAGCCGCAGATAAATCGGAGACGATATCTAGAGCAAAGCGGGGTCGACAGGGCTTCCCTTGCCTTGCCTTCGTCGAAAGGGAAGCGATAGACGAAGGCAAGGATGGCGAGTGGGTAGGTTGCCTATATTGCTCATAAGGCCGGCCTCACTTGATCTCTCCGGGTAAAGGCCTTGCAGTGTGGGTATAATACCTAACGTTCGGCTGCTGGAAGCCCGGACAGACATCGCGCGACTCAGTCGACAAGGACCCGTTGCGCAGCACGCTCCTGTTAAGTGAGTTGCAGCCGCCATTGGAAGCGGGGGATCAATCAGCAAGGCTCAAAAAAGGGCAGTGGTGTTACGTATACACATTATATCGATGAAAGGTCCAAGAAACTCTATGTCAAAGCGTTTCTGAGGGTGTAGGTAGATAGTAGGCTTTGCGTCGTATAAGCAGCGCATAAGAATAAATAAGCGCCAAATGTCCTGGCGTCCCCGGCGTCCGTCGGCGTCCCTCCTTGCGCCACAAACGCCACAACGTATCCTGGCTGGCGTCCCTGTCGGCGCCTGTTGGCGTCCCTTCTGGCGGCTTTGCGTCCGTCGGCGTCGAATTACCTGTGCCCTTCTGAATCGGAAGCCAGCCTCTGCAGAGATCATGGAAGTGGGGCTTTGAAGGGGGAGAGTTCAGGAGGATGCGAGGAAGAGGGTACCATCGTAGACTTACTCGCTCCCCGTAGCATTTGCAGACACATCCACTCGTCTGATACTCTTGCTGTAAAGGATGGGCTCCGTTATGAAGCGATCTGTATGCATGGATAGAGGAGGGCAGTTGAAGGGGACATGATCGGGAGGGACACGCATGCCTCGGTTCAACGCATGATCGGCCAGGACCGTTGCATTGAATAGTGTTCGAAATCCTCCACCTAGGAGCCATCCAACGGCGCTAAAATGCACTTCTTGCTCAGAGATAGATTCCGGAACCCAGAGAGGGTATCCGTATTCCAAAGGCAGGAGTTGACGAGCGTAGACGACGTGAGGAATCATGGCGGGGTGTGAGGACGTCTGAAGGGCTAATCGAAATCAGATCACCAACGGCGTTCAGGCGCTGGAGACTCCTGGAGACGGCTGTCACATGTCCCTCGGAAGATAGAGGCAATATAAACGCGGCGTGTCCCCCAGTAGCTTGCACATTCTATACATCAGTAAGTGTGATAAAGCCTCTTTTACGACAATGGTAGCGCATACAATGTCCCTTGAAGTATACCAAATAGATTGCACGTTACCGGGTGCGCATCACAGTAGGGGCCTAGTTAGACCGTGAGCCACCTGTTCAGCTCCCAAAAGCCTCTGATCATTGGGTAATCATACAGAAAGTGGGGAGCTTGGGGGACAAACAGGGGATCACATGAGTTTCACTCGCCTCGCCGCCTCACCACATATTGGACGAGCCTTTTTGTAAGCCTCAATACCGCCATTCGCATTATCTTTCGCTGTACATCCATAGAATCCCTGAAGACTGTGGACAGCGACAGACCACCGACAATGTCTGCGCTCCCAGCCTCCATTGAAGCACGTACGCTTATCACGTCGACCCAACGCTCATTCCATTCTAAAAGAAAAGAAACACCAGACACGGGCGTAGTGCCACAAACCGGATGGTAGTGCAGCGGTTGTGGTATCCCGCAGAATAGTATAAAGATTGTGATGTAGTGCTTTGAGAGGCATGTGCACTGGGGGAAAGTCGCCACACGCCCCCGGGAAAAGACATGCAAGTTCGCGCAACGGATTCAGAGTGCCTGCAGAAAGAGCGAAAAACGTCAGAATTGTTCGTGTCCCGTGAAAAAAGGGTCGTTCGTACTCTAGCTGCGGGTCTGCGTCGCCCGCACGATGTGGACGGCTACAGTTATCGCGCGCACGTCCAAGCACGTTCTTCATGGCCATGACGTCATAGGCGTGCGCTCTGTGCGCACGTTACGCGGAGACTGTCGGCACCAGGTCGAGCGACGTACTGAGAGAAAGCAGTCAACAACTGATAGATGCAGCCCGTAACCGGGCGCATATATGCAAAGACTAACTTTAGGCCCCCGTGGGTTTTCCACCGAGTTGGGAAAACAGTTTGGATTAGTGGCAAAGATGAGGCTCTCCGCGGGCGTTGCTGGCCAGGAGCCGAGTCAAGGCGTAGTCTTGGGACATTCTAAATGGTGAAAGACGCAAGTATCCCGGCGGCAAAGCGCAGGGGACTGTAAGGAGAAAAGGCGTGCTGGGCACGGTCGAGTCGCGATCGATGGTCGAGATCGCAGATGACGAAGGCGAGCACTAGAACTCTAAAAACACAAAGACGGTCGAAGTCAGACACAGAAGATGTGGATCGCGAGCAGAGCGTACCCCGACAGGCAAAGGTTAACGAGTCTCATTTAGACGAGAGCCATGGCGCGAAGGCGTCAAGCAGCCTCGGTCTCCGTCGTCCCTCTCCAGGCCGTGCATCCCCGCGCTCAGCTATCCTCCATCCGGTGACGCACGCTCCTTGCTTGACTCCGGAGGGGGTGTGAAAGCGGCCAATCGCGCACGAGCAGCAGCGTCCCTCGTGCTCGTGTGGATGGCCATCGCAGACGGCTGCGAGTCTTCTCCCATCTTCGGGCGATCCCTGTTGTTGACGAGCAGGACGTACGCGAGCGACGGTCGCTTTCGGCATATGCTGTCGACCCAGTGACGAGTACCGCGCTATCTCCCGCTGCTCGGTGAGGCGTGATCATACTCAGACGTCGCGGTTGGACGCGACTCACGGTCTGCCGTAGCGCATCATGCCGCACACCTCAGGAGATTCGCTGGCCGGGCGTTCCTTCCATCCGTCGCATCAGCTCAGTGACGGGATCTCGCATGATTCGAAGGACTTACTGGCGGGAACACCCTCCACATATCGCTGAGGTCCCGCAGATTCCACGTCATACCCGGAAACCATATATTGCATTGACAGCTAAACGCGCTCCGCGGCACTCATGCCCAGATCTGAAACCAGAGATGGTGTTCATTCTAGACATCACATATACCAGAGAACTTACGTCTCTCCTCACTCGACCCCGCCTCATAACGCGCACTCTTCGCACACGCTGATCCCCACTTTCCCCAGCCACTCCATCCAGAGCCCTCACATCCACCCGCGCACCTTGACGTCCCCATTGAGTGCCCACGCGCCCTGAACCACCCCACACTCCGCAAACCTTGGTGCTGGCCTTGACATTCTCTGCCAGCGTCTTCACGCCCACGTTTGGGATCGCGTGTGTGACGGTGACGGGCGGCGCGAGCTAGTACATGAGAAGGGAGTCGAGGGGAGGCGAAAGGGACTAGACGAGCTGGGAGCAGACGGCTGCTAGCTGATGTGCCAGTCGAACACGACATGGGTCACATCAACATGGTCGACGGTGCAGTGGTGCGCGATGAGCGTCCTGTATATTGGCCGGTTCGGTGCGCTTCGCAAGCACGACCTAGGGATGGGGAGGAAAGAGGGCGGAATTGGTGGGTATATGCGCAGTAATGGAGACGAAGGAGGACTCACTTGACGATGTTCCACAGCGATGTCGTCTAGCTTCGATACAATCATACCAACTTCGGCCCACGAGAGTCAGCGTAGCTGATCTAAAGCACCTATACAAACAGGGTGGAATGTGCGTCAGCGTCGTCCTGAGGATCTCTGAGACGAAAGCCTTTCGAGAGCGAGGGAGGTAGTCACATCAAAGGGAGCGGCGGTAGGCATAAGACGGGACCGACGATGGGATGAAGGACAGAAGAGGGGTATGAATGCATACAGCGCCTTCTTTGTAGAACACTTACAAGACTCGATGCCAGGAGTGCGTGAAAGTGTCGTATTCACGAAGACTTGCGAGTGGAACGAAATGATGGTGCTCACCGTTGAATCTCCAAGACGTCGCTGCCGCCTTACTACAGCTTGAAGAGCCATCCAAGAATTCAACGTGCCAGACCAGAGAAAACCCCGGAGGGTAGGCGGGGAGACGCGGACGACGAGGAGAGAGTACAGCCCTGGTCTATGTAAAAGGTAATGGATGAAGTACTGAGGTCGAGTACAGATCTTCTGAGCGGGAACGTCGTCATGCAAGAGACGAGGAGTGACAGCGACTCACGACATGGCTCCACATCCTCCAGCGAGACCTTGAACATTATCGATAGCCGAGAATCGCCAATTGACACAGCACAGGACAAGGCAGCTTGATGATGGTGACGAGGAAGAGGGACAGAACGGCGCAGACAGCTGAGATCTGTGAGCGCTGGGATGGGGAAGACTGCATATACGGTCAGCGGGTAGGCCGCGCGACGCGCCGGGCGCCGTTGTTTGTTTGTCCGCTTATTACTTTGATTCTCCGACATACTCCGACGTTTAACGATGTTGTCCATCATTCTGGGTCTTTCTATACCTGAGGCGGCATTGTCTGGCAAGGTGATCCGAGTTGTCCCAGAACGCCAACAAGACCTGCGTCAGCTAGGTGTCGAATGCTGGCCATGTACGTTTCTCCGTACATCTCTTGTGGCGAGTTTAAGTGACCCCACAGCGCCAGTCTTACACTTGGAAAAGCTCCCGTAGCATACTAATCGCGTTCATGCCAGTGGCTATATATTCTCAACCCCTTAGTGCCCCCAATCCCCTCTCGCGTACCAGTACATACGTGTCCTGCGTCGATGCCTGCATCGGATAACTCACACGAAGAAATTATCCATGTCCGCCGGGTCCGGCTCCTTTAGGGGAGCGGCTCTAGGAACCTCGCGCCACTCTATCCTCTCCGCGCGCAAAACTGCCTCGCCCTCCTCGACACTGAACGGCTTGCGTGCATGCCAGAAGCGGGGGGCGGACTCGTGGGTATACACCGCGAGGAAGCGCATGGCAGGCATGCGAGCGAAGAGCACGCTCGCGACGTCCTTGTGCGCGAGTCCATCGAGTATGTGTCGCTGGCATGATGTTAGAGGGACGTCCATGGGTTCAACGCCCGTGATTGGTACATTGGGTGTCTCGATGCGGAGGACGAGATGTGTGAGCGAAGGTAGATACATCCCGATCACGAATCTGAGATGGTCCTGGTGAGTGACATTAGCGCATTTAGAGAAGCGGGCTGAGGGGGATTAATATCCGGTGACCAGCACGTACCAAGAAAGCATTATAATCTATCTCCTTCCCGATCGCGAACGTGGAAACATCGAGCGCAAAATGCGTGATAGCGTTCCGCACAGGAGGCTCCCAAGGGTCCAGTATATCCACAAGGACTTCACACCCCATGTACGTCCCATTCTGTTGTTCGTCCGATGGGGTGAGGCCGTAACCAAAATGCAAGAGGAGTCGTGAGGGGCGCACTGCGCTCACAATCTCGCCGAGGTAGAGGATGAGATCATCATATGGTTCTCCATGTTCGCAGGTGAGGTCGACACGCTCGACAGGACACGTCAAGGGGCCCAATGCGTACACCACACCAACCTCGCCCGCGAGTGACTCTAGTGCAGGCCATATCGTAGGAACGCCATCCAGGTTAAGGCTGAGCACGGGTGCGGATCTAAGTCCGGCTCGACCCGTTTCAACCCGCATCCGTGACCCGCAGGTCACGATCCGTGCAGCTCCGGTCACCCGCACTCCGGGTCAGCCTCGGATCTAGGTCACACCCTGCTGTGGGCAGGATCCGTGACAGGTTGGCACTACCAAGATATGGCTACGACAAGGTCAGAAACTAGCCTTAGAAACACTGGGAATCTAATGCCAATCACATTGGCATGAGATATAGCCTCCTTGGACTCACCCCTTGGATCCCTGTTGCTCGCCGGACACTTGTCACGTCCTACCGTATTGAGTATGTAACGCGGCGCTTATGCTGTCACAATTACACTTCGAAGGCTAGCACACGAAGTCTTTCGATAGCGAAGTCAAGCGTCCCTAAGTGCATAATTATTATAGCGGCATTGATAACCGTGTTCCGTAGATAGTACCAGTAAACTAAGGGAAAGTATCTACTCGTCGCTGTCTGACTCAAACCAATCCTCATCACTAGAGTCGGATGCAACTGTCTTGAGGGATGGCATCGACCCATCAGACAGATACTCCCAGTCGTCGAGATCGTCAATGGGGTCACCGCCATGCTCAGCCTCTGACAGAACGCGCTCGACAGGTATGCTATAATCCATCCGAGTCCCAGTACCGTCCGCGAGACGGCCATGATAAATGGTTTCAACGCGATGCGCGATGCAGTCGCGCGCGACGCCAGCGGGAACGGGGGAGTGCGCGTTATCGGCTATAAAAGCGCGTAAACCAGTCGTGTCGGCCGCACCAGTACTCGGCGGCACGCCACTACCCCCAGCGGTGGGAGCGCGCGCAGCATCGGTGCGCGGAGTGTTGTTGTCGAGGTTGTCGTCCGTGTCGACAGTGGTGGTGGGCCCGCTGCTAGTGTCGGCTGCGGCGGCGACGCGAAGTAAGTTGCTGACGAGCTTCCTCGAGGGGGCGAACGCGTTCCGGCGCGCCTGAAAGATGAAGCGTTGAGGAAACGCGGGGATGGCATTCCCGGCGCTCGAAGGAGGGTCGCGGCGGCACGGCTGCAAGGGGTCCCGAGGAAGATGGCGCTCTTCAACGCAGGCGGGGGGAATGTCATCCGGCGAAAAGACGTCCTGAACTGGTGTCAGCGCCTGAAAGTGATGAGATCAAAACAACGACGTACCGCAGGAAGTGCGCCGTATGCAACCTCAGCCAAGAATTCCGCGAGGTGGTCGTCGGCGCGCTCGTATAGGCCGCAGGATTTCGCGAGCACTACGAGCTCTCCCACGACGCCGTAGTACCCGTCAAGATCAATGTCGTCGCGGGCTTGACTGTACGCGCGGAAGACGAGCAAGAGATGTATGACCATCTCTCGCTGGTTGTCATTGATGCCCGTCCGAGTGACGTGGGATCCTTGAACAGCCGCGATCCACTTGTTGCAGGTCGCCTCACTGAGACTGTCGGGCCCCATAGTGGGTAGTAAGAGCTGCAGCAGTGATGTGTGAGCGGACTGACATGCCGGAACACGATAGCGGCAAACTCACCGTGAGAGACGAGTCGGGGCCATCGATGGTGAGCGTCACAAAAACACGGACAGTACCATCGCGGTCCTGCCAGTCGTCCGTGCGTAGGTACAGGTTTGCGAACCCCACGTCGTACTCGCCACGGGGTGGCGGAGGAAGAGAGCGCGCAGCGGGGAGAAGAGCAGATGTCATGGCTAAGTGCACGAGGGGATCGGGATGAGCGAGGTGAGCGAGATTGGAGAGGTGAACGAAGACGACAGGACGTACTTTGTGGGATAACTTGTAGAGGTTCGGGGGGTTCAGATTCCGTCTCGCGCGCGCGTTCCTTCGCATAGCCTGTGAATGGCCCCGTGAGGGTCGCCCTGGATCGCACAAAGTAGTGTAAAACTTACCGAACCTTGTCAATGCTGCGGGCGGCGGCCGTCAACCGAGACGGCTGAACACCAAGGGTCTAGACGAAATAGCGCATCGCGCAGCGGAGTTACTGGGACGAGCGGAGAGAAATCGAGACTACTCACTCGACAAGCGAGCCGTGGATAAGCCCTTCAGCCGAACGCGACGTCAGCAACCGGCGGGCGCGGCCAATCACCTGCTGCATCGCATCCTGGATGGGATACCGGATTTGGCAACCGTTGTGTTGAGGCCGACGGAGCTCTTCTTCTTGAAGTACCAGCTGTAGAGTAGAGAGGAGGAGAGGATGGCAGGTGTCGGGTAGACACTCACAGCGTTTCGCCCGGTCTGAGCGCGCCACGTGAGCTCCGGGCGCCTGTGGCCCGTGCACAGCGTGGGATGTTGAATACTGGAATTTGACGCTCGTGCCCAACGGAAGCGAATCTCGCTCTCGCCGTTCCTCCCTCCTTCGCCACTCCACCTCGCTTGTATGAACCGCTTTACCAAGTGATCGAGGTAGGATCTCCTGTGGTTGATGCGTCCCTAAACGCTAATCATCCATCTTTTTACTTAGCTCCCCGTACCCTGGGATATCCGATAGACTAGGTCTGCGACCACCACGGCGGCCGTCATCCGGACGATCCGGAGTCCCGACACCAACCCGAACGCATCCCGCGACGCCGATGAAACCCGCCCTCAGTGATGGGCATGGGCCCTCCTGACCTCTGCAATATCGGCGACTCCTCGCGTCGTCAACAGATGGTGCGTCAGTAACTCGATCGCGGCGGTCTCATACCCTGACGCAAGTACAACCGCGTGTATAGGTGTTCTGCCTATCTAGAGGTCTCCACGGAGCCATGACCCGTGTCCTGGACCATACCGCTGGTGAGGTGACCTTTCCTTCCAAGGTCATGTCCGTGGACCCTTACAGTCTCACCCTTTCACAGGATCTGGAATCGCTCCCTCGAGACGGGCTCAAAATTCGCGCGAGGCCGCTGTGGGCCTCGTTCGCTCGGGCGAAATTTCAAGCACCCAGCGCAACGGAGGGTGCAACGGCGATGTAGCGGTCAGGCGATGTGACGAGCATCCTAGCCCAGCCTCGCTGGCTCGCGCATACGCGTACGTCCGTCACTCAGGCCTCGGACTCGACAAATCGTCTAAGTCCCTCCATTTGCGACAGCCCAGTGCAAAGCGCCTGGCATGGATGCATATATAAGCTGCCCGGAGGAGCAAGGAAACGTAAGTGCGATCTCCTCTTCGTTCACACATTCTCGTCCTCATCTCCTCACTCAGCTTTTCTCCATGTCTTCCTCCTCCCAAGTTGCGAAGCGCGCGCGCGCGAGCACCGTCGATAGCGGCGATGTCGCTGCCAAGCGCAACCGCGTCAGTGTCTCCAATGACTCTGACGCCGATGCCGATGCCGACGCCGAGGTGCAGTCCAACGCCGACGCCCCTAGTGAAGACGAGGCTCCTGCCGACCCTGTTCAAGCCGTCGCCAACCGGGCTCGGTCTGCAGGTCGCGCGCGCCCTACCGCGGCGCAGAAGCGGGCTCGCTTCCTTGAGAAGTACAACGGTAAATCTCCGGAGGAGATTCTAGGTGCGTTATTTCCTTCTACGCTATGTGACGTTGGTCTGACTTACGTTTTCTTCTTAGATGCGCTTTCGAGCACCTGGCGTTCGAAAGTGTACGAGCACTTTCTCCCGCCAGAGATTGTCATCGTCAAAGACGGCGCGGTTGTCCATCGCTTCCGCTGCAAAGAGTGAGTCGTATTTCACCCCCTTCTATCTCTTGGTAGCTAACTGGCATTCGTACAGGCACCCATCGAAGTTTGTTGATCGCGCAGACTACGAGGATTCCACTGGGAATCTAGGGCGTCATCGCAACACGTGCGAACCAGCGGACTCGGCTGAGGTCCAGCTCATTGAGACGTTCGCAGCCGGCGTCACGTACTCGCCCGCCCGGCTGCGCTACCTCATCGCACTTTGGTGCGCGCGCCGTCACCGCCCCCACGTCATCGTCGACGACCCCGAACTCCAGCAAATCATGATCATGCTCTATTCGAAGGTCAAGATCCCCTCTCGCCATACGGTGTCGCGCGACATCCAGTCGATTTTGGCGTTTTCGAAGGCGCGTGTGATTACTATGTTCCAGGTATGGCATTCTTCTTTCTTCCGGTCGTGACGCGCGAATTAACCGATGTCCGTACGCGTTTAGGAATATCCCGGGCGCATTCACCTTTGCGTGGACGGCTGGACAAGCCCGAACGTTTTCTCGTTCCTGGGTATAACCGCGCACTGGTTTGATGGCGTTCAACTCCAGCACATCATCCTTGATTTCGTGAGGTGCGTAGCAAAATCCCTGGTGTTAGCAGCTACTGATATATGTGCACTCTTTGCGCAGACTGAAAGGTTCCCATACGGGCAAGTACCTCGCGGCTGAACTTGTCGAGTCCCTCAAGGAATACGGTCTCGAAAAGAAGGTATGTACTTGCAGTGTGCGTGCTACCTATGAAATGCTCACTCGCGTGCAGATTTTAGGCGTCACCAGCGATAATGCAGACAGCAACGATGTTATGATGAAAGAACTCCATGTTCTTGTTCCTGAGATCCGTGGAATGGAGTCGCGCGTCCGCTGCTTCGGCCACATTTTAAATCTCATTGTCAAGGTATGTTCTCGCGATATATTACATTCGCTCGCAGGTACTTAGATATTTGGTGGCAGGCGATCCTCTCAAGGTTTACTCCCAAGAAGAAGGCGAAGAAAACGGCGGACGTTGCCGAGGATGACACCGCTTCCGCTGAGGAAGAGGTCATAGACGAGTCAGATCCAGACGCGCGCGAGCGCGCTCAGACAGCGCGTGAACTCGCCGACCTTGCAGACGGCCGCCTCGAGGGCGAGGGTGACGACGATGACGACGACGACGACGACGTCGATGTCGATCGCGAGGCCGCGGACGCCGCCCTCATTGCCGCCCTCGCCGCCGCTGAGGAAGACGACACGGACGTGGCGATCCCGATGACGCAGGAAGACATCAAGATCGGGTTGCTCGCTTCGGAGAAGGTACGCACCTTAGCTGAATACGTGACCTCGCGCTTACATCAGTTGTAGATTATGCGTCTTTCGACGAAGGTGTGGCATAGCCCGCAAGTTCGCGAAGAACTCGCGCAACTCGCTGGCGATGCTGACCTCAACTCCGAAACGCTTGTGCGCGCCGTCAAGACCCGTTGGAACACGGTGACCGAAGTTCTCGAGCGCGCTCTCGACATGCGCCAGGTTCTCACGGACCTATGCAAGAATCCGCGCTTCAACAAGAACAAGGACCGCGGGATGCGTCTTCGACGCTTCCTTCTCAGCGACGAGGAGTGGAAAGTGATTGAGGAACTGCACCGTTTGCTAGATGTATAGTAATACCTTCGCACGCGCCCTCAATCGTCTAATATGAGTATCTTGCAGCCGTTTCTTTTCGCGACGAAAGCCGTCTCCGCTAGCTCACGCGCCCTCGTCCATGATGTCATCCCCTATATGGATATCCTCACACGACATGTCGACGATTTCCGCCGAGACGAAACTCTCAGCCCTATGGTCCGCGAGGCAGCCCAACGCGGTCGCAAGATACTTGATAAGTATTACTCGCGCACCGACGAAACGACCATTTTCCGTGTTGCTATGGGTAAGTACTCACGCTCTTGAACCTCTATGTGCGCATGGCTGAAATTTGTGTTAGTATTACACCCGGGGCTGAAGACTCAGTACTTCCGCGACCAAGACTGGCCCGAGGAGTGGATCGACGAGGCCCTGCGCCTTGTGCGCGAGACCTGGAGCTCCCACTACAAGCCTGCGGTCCCGCCTGCCCCTCGCGAGCCTCGCCAGCACCCCGTGCCGAAGCGCAAAAACGGTCCCGGGACCGGCCGCATGAGTGCGCAGGCCAGCACCAACGCTGTACGTGCCTCTCCCGTGTTGTATTTTACTCGCTAACTGCTCTGAATCCCTGGCCACAGGCAACGCGTGCGCTCTTTGAGAGCCTATCGCGTGCTCACCGCGCTGCCGCGAGCTTCGACGCACTTGAGGCTTACCTTAGCGCGCCCCCCCTCCCAAACGTCAAGGACCCACTGGCCTATTGGAGCGCGTTTCTCGCGAGCGAGACTGACGGTGCGCTCGCGCGCATGGCGCTTGATTTTCTATCTGTCCCTGGTAAGTCTTTAGTGTTTGGCATGTACTTGCATCTAACTCATTCATATGGTATAGCAACATCTGTTGAGGCCGAGCGCGCGTTTTCGCGCGGCCGCCTCACAGTCTCGCGGCTGCGTCACTCTTTGAGTGATGCTTCCGTTCGTGCGAGCACGCTCCTGGGCTCCTGGGCTTCCATCCCGGCGCTCGTACCCGAGACGGATGTAGTTAACCTTATCCGTGACTTGAGTGATAGACACCGTACTGCGAACGGAAAGGTGAAGGAGAATGCTGATGTCATTGATGTGGATGCTGAGGCTGAGGATGGCGAGGAGTAGCATACCATGTTTCTCTTGGATGTCTCGCAGGGCGCCTGCCCACGAGGTGCACCGAGTTTGACTTACTTTACTAATTATGTGTAATACAAGTGAAATTTCGGTCTTATGCTATATTCACTGCGTGTCTCTGTGCTGTACGGCTCTACCTACGGGTCTTTACGGATCCAGATCTCCGGATACGGATCCTGTGCGGCTCGACCTGCGCCGCTCGGATCTGGATCTCCGGATACGGTTCCTCTGCCGGATCCGACCCGCGCGGATCTAGGTTGAGGGCTCGGACACGACTTGACCTGTAGGTCCGGCTCCGGATAACCTGTAGGTCGATCCGTGCTCAGCCTTAATCCAGGTTCATCTGTGCGAGCTCGTCGGGCGGCACGTCTCCATGAAGGTCACGTATGTCGAGGTGGTTCAAGTTGGGAAACGCAGCGTAGATCTCTCCGAGGCTGACCTCGTGGACGGTCCTGAGTGTGAGGAAGTGGACGTCTGGGAACACGAGCTCTTGACCACCGGAGTATTCGAGAGCATCATCGGACATGTCTGTCGATGGGATGGGCACGGTGGTAAGCTTTGGATAACGGTGGAGAATTTCCAAGACGTATGGGAAGGGATGAAAAACTTCGAAGGCAGGCGTGAACACTTCCCGCGAGGGTCCGTGCGTTCCCGACCAGAAGTCTATAGCAACCTCCCTCAGCGGCGCTTGAATGTGGGCAACGAGTTCCGCAGTATGTTCTCCAAAGAAGGAGATACCGAGGCGTTGAAGAGTTCGATGGGATGCCACAGCGGAGTGGAGACCATGAGCGCCGAGTGTTGAGGTATTTCGTATCACGTGAACTAAAAGTCGAGTCACGGCGCGTTGCGTAAAATTTTAGTTACCGTATATATAGTGCTTACATACTATTTTCTTTCCTTACGCGTTTGCCTCTGGCTACCATCGCAATCCCCCGCCCGACGCCCTAGCCATACGAGGACAAACCGACTACCATCCCCGCTCTTCCCCTTACCGTATAGACTCTCGGTAATCCCATCAGCGTTCCTCGCTCCTTCTCGCCGTCCGCCTCGCCCGACTCGTCCGACGTTCCCCCGAGCGCCCGCTCATCAAACTTAACACCGAGTGCGAAAAGGCCCTCGCAATAATCGATCGTTAGATCATCTAATGATTGTGCGTTGCGGATCGTGCGAGCGAGTGAAACGGCGATTCGTCGCATTGTGGGTAACCATACTGGCTCCTCGGATCCATCGGATGAGCCGTCGTATACCGAGAGTGAGTCTTCACATTCCGAGAGCGAGTATTCACAGCTTGCAATGGATGAGTAGTCGTCTTCATAGTACTCCCCCGGAGCACACGATCTGTCTTCGTATGGGTCATCAGGGCATCAGTAAAAAATCGCTCACCACTGTAGAACCATGTGGTCCATATAGTCGCTGTAGCGTTGTTGCAACCCCCCCTCTCTCACATGCGCTGTAGCCGCCCGCGCGCGTTCCGTAGGGCTCTGTAGCGCTTCGTAGCACTGGGTAGTTTCGCGCAGTCGCTGTGTTGGGCATTGTGATGCCAGATAGATAGCTAGGTTGTCGATAGAGTACACTATAGAGACCGTAGCTGGGGAACGGCAGGGGTTATTTGCCGGTAGAAACTACAAAGTTCATTGAAGGACGTTGACGGAAACAAATAATGTTTTATAGGCTACGCAAGTACACGGCAATATGGTGATACACGATATAGGATAGGGAGGCACTATACAATCCGTACACACAACGGACACGGTTTGTACGCACGCAGAAAGCCACACCCGCCTTGCACGCTCTCTTCTTGCATGCTTCTCCTGCCCGCTCCTGCTCCCTTTGTAGCTGCTGCGTCTCCTCGCGCGAGCGGGTGACGCCCTCGAACTTCTTCCGCAACGCCTCAGACAATGCACGCACCTGGTTTGTAAGCTATCCTCCACGCGTCTTTATGTTCGTCACGATATTCTAGGAGATTGAGTAGAAGCTGGTGCTCTGGCAGCGGCGGCGACATCTTGGAGGTCCTATGACAGTAAGGCTCGTCTGAGCAGCCTCTTGTGCGGCGCCCATGCAGCGCTGAGAATGGTGCTGTGGATTATGGGCCTCGGCAGCAGGAAGGGGTTAGGGAAGCAGGGCGGCCGGTCGTAATGTTTGCGTCAGTATGAGCTAACCCAATGGTCGAGTGCAACACACCGAAGGGACTGGTACTGCTCTTGACATACTCATCCTCCGCTTGCATGATTGAGCGTGGGGGGCTGCGTGTCCGTGAGCGCGTTAATGGAGAGCGAGCTACAGTGCACGCACCTTACCTGTACTGGCTAGCGCTGCTTGGGCAAGAAGCGTTGCGGAGTCAGCGTGAACGGGGTTGCGAGGGATGTTGAGAGCATGCCATTGCCATGAATCGTACAAAACTTACCTGGCCGTAGTCACTCGCGCGACGCGACTCTGAATTCACAGTAGAATCTCCTGTAGAACCGTTAGAGTTCTCGATAGATCTCGCAATGTCCTACCGTGTGCTGAGTATAATCGCGATTGCGAACAAGGGCGCCAGAAGGCAATATAGGGACAGGAGGGGAGACATTGAGCGAGGACCAGAGGGTGAGGTGAGCGAGGATTGGAGACAGATGAAAGGCGAAGGTAAGGCGAAGGCCGAAGCTGGGCGACAATGACTCGAGGAACGAGGCGCCTAAAATTGACGATGACGTGATCCAGCGCTTCGTCCTTGCACCCGTAGTCCGTCGACCTGCTCAGACCTGCTCGCCTTTTGCTCTCACCGCGGACTCGTCTCTTGCTCGCCTCTCTTTCACAGTGATCGCCTATCTTGTCGGCTTGCTCTACTCATCTTATGATGACGTTTTCTGTGTCCACCCACGTACGATAACCCCATTCACCCTCGCAGTAATCTGCACCTGTCGCGTCTCTGTCACCCCATGCTTGTCCGTGTCCACCTCCAGCATTACTCCCTGTCTCCGGGACATCCTCACCTCGGTACTCCTGTTCGGCTAGGCCTCGTCGGCCTCTTTCGGGCTCTTTATGGTGCCCCGCACGGATGCGATCTAGGATTGTGCGGCGACTGTCCGTATCAATACGAACACCACTAGTAGGTGAGTTCTGAGTACTTCGGGACTCCATCAAAGGGTGCAAGCTCGTTCTGTGGATCCGGCTTCAGATTGTAGCTGAGTTTGGATGCGCTCCGGTGGTTTAGTTCCGCAAGGGTTCCTGTACGAGGTGCGTTTTCTCTTTTCTGACGGCGACCATAGCCGTCTCCTGCCTCCCTTCTGGTCCTGCTCTTCTCTTGCCAACTTGTACCTTCTGTCTACTCCACACCCCTCTCGCATTCTCATAATGGCGCTGTCCGAAGAGATCTTCTCTCGCCGGCATCTACTATATGTGATCTCGCCCATGATCCCGCGAGTGTCCTCTTATCTTTGCATTGTAAGTTTCTAGTACTTGTTTCTTTCGCTGTGCGCTTTATCCCCTCTCGTGACTCGTACCTCGTGGTTGCGTAGTGTATCCTGTATCATAGCTATAGTACTTGCTCAATAAAACGTGACTGTGTTGTCCCCCATACCCCTAGTGTGTCAAGCTATCAAGCCAGCAATCGTACTACAGCACAACTGTGCTACCTGGGTCTACAATGTCAGATGCCTTGCCATGATAATCCTTAGCGCACAATAACGTTACGCGGGTCACTACAAAGAACTATGGCTACATAGTGTGTGCTACAGGATGCTACAGCGTGCAACGAGGCCAGCCGCGGAACTACCGGGTACTACCGGGCGCTATGCTGTTATGCGGCATGCAATAGGGTACACCAAGACCTTGCCAAGACCTATACAGCACGCAGAAGCTCCCACCCGTACTACGGATCCTTGACCTTTTTTCTGATGGGAGTGGGACTTGTAAATGTAACTGATGAAGGTAGAGGGGTCGATTGGAGATATCGCGCTCCATGAAAATGCAGAACGAGACGAGGTGGCGGAGGCTGCAGATCATGATGGGGAATCGGAACAGGCACCTGAGGCCCTGGTCCCGAATTGTCTTGCAGGTATGAAGCATTGAGATCACGTCTCTTCTCGAGACCAATAGATCTAAAATCATGAATAACACGTCGAAACAAATGCGAGGTTGTGCCACAAAGTCTGCCGCTCGAGTCTCCCTAGGACATGGTCAGATGTCCGATTTCTTGTAGAGTGCGTCAAGCTCACATATTTGAGTAAGATTAGACTTCTAGAGCCGATGACTGCTGAATTCTGTAACGTCGTGGTATTCCTCGACGAGCCTGGTTAGCCTTATGGCGACATCACGGTCAGATGTAGTTTATATTCATCATACAGGGATCCAAGGCCATACCTTGAAAATAATGAGAAAGATTTTGTTTGTACTAGTCAGCGAGAGAGAGCACAAGATAGATGATGGTCGCCAGCAGGGACAAGATGTAGTCCTTCAGCGTCAAAACTTGGCCCGTGTATTCCTTCCAATTTGGTCCAGTACCTCAGCGGATTTTCTCAAGGCGGCTTAGATGTTGATTCTTATCGGAACTGCGTTCCAAACCGATCCCGAGCGTGCACCACAGTAACCGATCCGTGTCGATACTCGTCATGCTACTGGGCCTGGAATGCAGTAAGGTAAATTGGACCGAGCCCTTGGCTGCGTGTAAAGTCATCCTATTCGTACATCCCGAGCCGTCGCGCGAACGGATATCGACCCATCCATCCAACCTACAGCAAGCTTCTTTTTGTCGGGTGAGAGAACCGTTAGAAGAGGACGCACGGGATCGCGCGTCGTTAACTCTACGAGTGACCTGACCGCGCGTAGTCCACCCATGGTTGGATCTGCCGTCGGCACCCAACGCACAATCCTCCTCCTCGCATCTGCCACGACCCGAGCGACGGTATGTGTTTCCTTGACCATCCACCACGACTGAACTCCCCGCCGCTGCTGAAACACAGCTGCGCATCCTTTTAACCCGACGCTCATTCCATCCCGGGCGAAGACGAGCGTCCGGACACCCAGAAACGGGGTCGGCGGAGCGATCACCCACGTGCGCATCAACAGCGCGCCGGTCGCGGTGTCCCACATATGCACCTCCCCGTCTGTGCACCACGTCGCGACGCGCGCGCCGTCGGGAGAGAAGACGGCGGTGCGCACCGCGCGACCGGGGTCAAACGCGAGGACTCCGCCGTACATCCGGCCTCGGTGGACAAGATCGTGGCGGAGCGCACCGGTCGCAGCGTCCCAGAGCCGGCACGCGCCGTCGTCGCTGCACGATGCGAGCATGCTACCGGAAGGGGAGAAGGCTACGAAGGTCGCGTTGCCGTGGTGCGGAAGGCGATGGAGAGGCGCGAATGGCAATGCTGAGAGGGACATGTCCCAAACAGTGACGGCGGTTCCCGGGCACGCGAAAGGGCAATGGCCAAGTGCGAGTTGACGGCCGTCTGGGGACCAGTCGACGGATGTGACGTCATATACTGAGCGCGTCGTCAGTCTTGCGAGCTTCGTGCCACGATGGATGTCGAAAATGAGCGCGATGGGAGCGCTGCGCGCGTTGACGGCGCAGACAGCGAGGCGGGTACCGTCAGGGGAGAACTGGATGTGCTTGATAGCGTGCTTTACCTGCCACCGCCCAGCGAGAGTGCCGTGCAAAGCGTCGTGGAGCAACACTTGACCGTCTCCCGCCGCGCTCGCGCCCCATCTACTGTCTTTGGAGAATACGAAGGCGGCGATGGGCTTGCGGTGAGACGTATCAGCGAGATTGAAGTCTGGACCTACAAAGCCAACATCGTCAATGTACAAAAAAGCTCAAGGTGCGCGGACACGTACCTGTGAAGCTGATTTCTACCGGGCTCTGTGTCAGCAAGCGAGGTAGGAGACACTTGAGAGCATGGTTCCAAAACTTCTTTCTGTCGGGCTGGCAAGGAAGTTTCAACGTGATACCAGAGTCAACAATGTGAAGCTCGAGAAGCGCGCGCTCGAGTTCTGAGCAAGAATCCTTGACCTTGGGGTTCGTCGAGATTTGATCCATCGGAGCATCCCTCCAGAAACCTAGACCGATTGTGATAGAGAACGATGGGGAAGTGGGGATTCGCCGTAGGAATCGCGCGACTTGCAAAACTGACTCTGCGAACGACGGTGCTGTCAAGGTGGTTTTGATATCAATCTCCAGCTCACGAACGCCTGGAGACTGGGAAATGAGGTGGTGTAGACCTGACAGCGCATCAGAACATGTATAGCACGCCAGGAACGAGTGTACGAGATTACCATTTAGACTCTCTAGCTTCATCCCCGTTAGGCTGACAGAAAGTGTCTCCATAGTATCCGGCTTCGTCATCGCAAGAACAACTGAAATGCACTCAGGATCGACTTCGTTTACCTATGACGTAAAGCAAACTAGATCAGCATTGGTAGCCGCTGAGTCGGTGACGCTACTTACAGTCAGAGCTCGCAACGGGAGACGTCCGTCGTACGTAGACTTCACTAGCTCAGTACCCGAGCCGGGACGCACAACGTGTAGATTCGTACATGTCAGGTTTTGCAGCCCGGGTAAGGTGGTGAGAAGCCTCGCAAATTCCGCTCCTGAGCGGAGGTCAAGCGGGCCTAGATGTAAATTGTGGACAGAGGCGTATCGACGAAGACACGCCAGAACACTCGGGCGGAACGCAATGCCTCCCGCGAGGAACATGAGTTCAAACACCGCGTCCTGGTGGAAGCTCAACCGGCTTAGATGCGGGAGCTGGCTCAACAGAACCGCGGGGATGACTTCATGAATCGTGGGGGACGTAACGTTGTCGTGAACTACGCGAACGGCGACAGACTTGATGAGTGATCGCAGGCTCGGCTGCTCTCGTAGGAAGGAGAGGAACGAGTCAAGTGACCCGCGATCGTCGATGTGGACGTTGGATAGGAGATGAGCGCGGCTCCGGGGATGCCATGAGGAATGTGTGAGCGCGCAAGCTTTGAGAGTTGGGACGTCTTCGTGCAGAAGATCAATGATAGCATGGTAGATCTCCAGTGGCAATGTAGGCGTGACTGCCTCCGAACCGTTACTCTCAAAAGATGTATTGGCGCCTTGGAATGTCGGTTCCGGAGACGAGATAATGCGGTCGGCAGGTTTGTGAACCTCGACACCTGCGAAGAGCCAGAAAGTATCAATATCTGGGAACTCCGAGGGTAAACGATGAACCGACCTTGGTACGGTCGAAACACGAGGGGCAGTGTTGGGCATGCGCTGGATGTCGGCGGATCACCGTCATCATCGTAAGGGAACCTCTGGCAGCCCACGGGTCCTACGAGAGGATCCACGAAACCTGCACGCAAATTAGGACAGGATTGAGTGTGTTAATTCGGAAAGTTGAGAACGCAACAAACGTACCGCGGCTCCGCGGGACCTGTAAAGCATGAAACACACCACGCGACAGCCAGCCCACTTCCCCTCCGTCTCCGTGAATCTCATGGACAGCCAGCGGTATACCATACTTGAGCGGAGCGACGACTCTCCGGGGCGCAGTGTCAGACATGGCGACATGGGGGAAGAGAGTGCGGAGGACGGGCGCGTGGGCAACGGAGATGCAGGAGAGCCGGGTACATGACGACGCCCCAAAGCCACAGCAATGTCTGCGGCAAGCGGTGTGCAATGCATGTGGGCCAAAACCCACGTCAGCTTCGATATGCCACTGCAGCATGCGTTCTAGGACAGAACCCAAGGACGACTGTCAGCAAATGGCGCGCATGATCACTAAGTATACACACCTTAGACCGAGCTAAGTTTGACTTGGAACGGAAGGCGAAGCAACGCGTCAACGCGTGTGCAGAATTTGGGTGTATTAGCCGACACTCGATCTTACCCATCTATCAGTCCTGCCACTAGGACTCTACTGGCACGTACGTTACGGAAATAGCGCGTCCATGCAGGTGCCACGAGTGACGCCTGGTGGAACGGAATATGGAAGCGACACTGGGATCCAAGAGTTCAGCGAATCACATATCAGCGTGATCGAGGTTGAATTATTAAGTTTACTGCGTACTAGTCGACTAACAGCCGGATACTTGTAAGTGCGCGCAAAGCTCGTCGACTCCGAATTCGAAGAGGTTTGGAAGAAATTTCAGGCGCTGGGGAACAACGGCGGTGCGGCATATCCCGGATTCCAGGAAATCAGTTTCAACGTCCGACCATCCAAAGCCAGCGGAGTTTGAACAACCTTGTTGCGCATGTCGCACTCTGAGTCTCCATCCTTCTCCGAGTCATCGACTACACCCAATGTAGCGTCGCAGCTGCCTACTCCTGGCTTCTCTTACTCCTCTCTTTGGCGACCCCAGCCCACCTTATCATGCGTTGACTCACGATCTTAGTGGAAATCTCCCGTGCAAATTATGGGGCAATTCTAGGGACATTCGCGGTGGACAACATCAAGTGTAGGGCCCCGATTTCTTGCAGGCCGGGTTGTGTCGGTGTAAGTATCAGCAGCGACGTGTTATCACGCTCTGTACTGACACTTCCTACGCAGTTGAAAGAAAGGCGCACCCCCTGCACATCGCGATTCTTATGACGCACGACGGGCTTATATATGGTCGTCCAGCCCGTCTCAGATGTGGGTGAAGACCTCTCATCGGGTACCAGGACGTGCACTGTCGCATCGGTACCATACGCGGGCGAGCGTCGTCCACGCATGCCATAGGCCATGGTTCATCTAGGGTGAGTAATCTTATGTTTCATGCGCCACAATGTTTCCGGTTCGGTTCAGAGAAGGGTTGGACGACGGTGTTCCCGAAGGTTGTTCGGCGACTGGCAGTTGTTGAGAACCGTTTGCAGTGGTAGGGAAAGGCGTATCCTGGGTGCCGGGGTAGTATAGCCGTAGCGCTGTGGTGCGGCCATACCGAGTAGTGTAACCAGACGTTCAGTCATGGAAGCTCGAAGTCTGGCCGTTACTGAGGATGATGTCTCCGTCACGCGGCCCAGGCGTGGCGGCCATCGCGATGGACTATGCGATACGCTGAGTCGCCAGGCCCGGCAGGCGAGGATTCAGTGGACGCAGTATACGTGTTAGCTCATTGATAGTTCGGAGATGATAAATGCCGGTGCCACCTTCAGGACGGGAAGGGCGGCGACCGAGGCCGTCTCTCGTCCTTGTTTCTGTAGAGCCTCTTCATAAGATAATAAAATACGCTCAACAGCTCTCACCCTGTCGTGCCACAATCCGCCCGAGATCCACCTTCCCTGAATCTGCATTTAATTTGTGCCGTCGTCGAATTCCCTGTCTTTGCTGTCGAACTGATTCATCGATAATGATTTTGCTTCTCTTAGGTCGAAGTTCCTACCTACCCGCATCCGACACGGATAAAAACCCTGCCTCCATCCCGCTGTTCAGGACACCATACCAACTCCTTTTCTCTTCTCTTCACCAAGAACCTGCCAGCTCTCCGTGCTCCTCATCAGCGCCGCTGTACGCAGTTCACGCGGGGGTGAGGTAGTCCCCGCGGGACACGTACGGAGCTATGACGTCATCGCCGCGGTTCGTGCTTGGACGCGCGCGCGAGTGTACACGGACCAGCTGCTGGCCGCTGCGTCCCAACTGCCGTGCACATCTGTGTGTTCTGATGCTTGCTACGAACGCGGTTTCTTTTTGGAGCTCAACAATGATGCTGACGCGTCTTCCGCCTTCTGTAGGTTCTCTGGATCGGCTGTGCGGATTCGCGCGTGCCCGCATCCGTCGCGACGGCCTCAAAGCCAGGCGACCTCTTCGTCCACCGGAACATCGCGAAGTACGTACTCTGTCTCCCTGTCTATACTTTCTTTTGCGTACTTGCTGACTGAGTGCCTGCCACCAGCCTCTTCCGCGCGGACGACGACAACGCGCTCTCAGTGCTCACCTACGCCGTCAACAGCCTGCACGTCTCCCACGTCATCGTCGTAGGGCACACGAGGTGCGGCGGCGTCGAGGCTGCGCAGAAGGCCGCCGCCCAGCCTCCATCTTCTCCCGACGGCCCTCTGGCGAGGTGGATCGCTCCGATCGTAGACATCGCGCGCGAGCACCCGGATGCCGACTTGAGGACGCTCGTCGAGGAGAACGTCAAGGCGGGTGTGAGGAAGTTGGTGGAGAATGAAGTCATCAGAGGGGCGTGGGCGGAAGGCAGGCATGTTAAGGTGCATGGCTGGGTCTACGAGTTGGAGACTGGGCGGTTGCGGGATCTGGAAGTATCGGTAGGTAAGGAGGATTGCCTAGAGTAGATCAGCTCTTCCCGCACACCCTTTGTCTTCGAATGTAGAGGACCCGCGGGCCTCCGTGTATGTAGCATAATGCGTCAATCTTGACATCAAACTCGGACGTATTTCGAACGTCGTAGTTTCGCTCAACGTGCCTCCGCATCCTCGTAAACTTCTTACGGCCTGCCGTGCACTTAGTGCACGCAATCCATTGACGTTTCACGCTAGCGAGGTTATTGGGGAATGGTTGTTTGAGGGCATGTTACTGTACATTGTGCTAACGATGATATGGATGCAAGGGAATAGAAGATGGAGCAATTGAGATATACATAATGAACGAGGCGGAACGGCGAGGAGAGACTAGTTCGCTTGTACAAAAACATCGATACCGTCCCCAATCACGAGATATCTTAAACTTCCTGGAGGCGCGCCTCGAGTCTGTAGTGGTTTCCAGAACTGTAACTGCCACTGTTTCAAAAATGTTATCAAAGCGACACCTCGTTCACAGAGCGAATACATACTTGCCTGATCGCGCGCGGATCACTTGCACGTAATCCGCTTTCCGCTCCCAAGCCCGTCAATAACGCGATCCATCTTGCTCTTGAACCGCCACACCCCGCACTGCTCGCTCTCGACGTGCTGGCAGAACCCGCTGAGCGTCCGGAACTCCGTCCCGCACCCGTGCCACGCAGACGGGCAGTGATACTTCTTCTCCGCGTGCGCGGGGCTCCGCAGGTGCTGGTTGAGCGCGTCGAGCGAGCGGAACGTGCGCCCACACACGTAGCACTCGTACGCGGACCCGTTCCACGCGAGCGACGTCGCCCAGAGTCCCGTCACCTCCTCTCCCCCCTTCTTGCCCGAGGACGTGCCCGAGGACTCGAGCATCCGCGCGGGGTTCGTGATGATCCCGTTCTTGTCGATGCGCGACATGACGTCGTCGACCATACGTCTGGTCATGCGCGATCTGCACCCGCCGCTCTCGAGGTGGTTGACGAGGCCGGCGCGGGAGATGAAGGATTTGCTGCACTTCTTCATGGGGCAGTGTACGTCGCGCGAGTTGTGCACGGAGGAGCGACGTAGGTGGTGTCGCAGCGCGTTGTGGTCGCGGAAGAGGCGTGAACATGGCACGCAGTAGACATCTGCATGGAAGGTGCAACGATGGTCGTGCAGCGCGCGGCCGGAGAGGATGAACTGGAGAAATGAAGGTTCAAGGGAGAGGGTGGTCGGCGGGATGTGCGCAAATGAAGGAGACGGTACGCACCTCTGTGCAAGAACCGCACCAATCATAATAATGATATTCGTTATAATGGATGTCGAGGTCGTCAAAGTCGTCGAAGCGCTTGTCGCAGGACGCACAATAGGCGTGACGTGAATCGTCCGTATAGTGTTGTACAAGCGCTTCTGCCGTCGCGAAATCGCGGTGGCAGTCGTCGCATACATGATGGTGTGAGCTTGAGTGATCAATATGCTGCTGGAGGTCGTACTGAGAGCCGAAGCTGCGGTTGCAGCGATCACAGTTGGGCATAGTGGAACTGAGGGGCATCCAGGTGAGCTGTTTCAGAGAAGTTAGTCCCAGTAAACTCCCTCCAATAGCGCCACAATGAGAGGGATGACCAAGAGAGAAGTCGAGTGATGAGCGTAGACGAAGCGGATAAAATACAAGAGGACAGTTGTGAACGGCGGCCCCTTGAGTATTTGTAAGTGTGGGGAAGAAGAGAAGAGGTCCGTTCGCTTGAGCCGTTGGCACCGTGTAGAAGGTTTGACTTGCATGTGACCGTATATCGAGTGTGCTGCGGTAGCGTGTACTGTTGCCTTCTTGAGCCGTAACAAATCTCACACAACTACCGGAGTAATATGTGAAGAGGGGACCGGATTGTAGATCACTGTAGATACACGGAACTGCCTGGAAAGAGAGGCGAGAGCCAATGAGAGAAGTCACAGTTATTGAACGCGGCTGCTAGGTCACCGTATGCCATGATACCTGGTGAGATCGTGCTTCGAGACATCTGCATGAAAGCTCATGAGATCATCCTCAGCCACAAGATAGATGCAGGTATAACCGGCAGAGTCGTCTATACATGCGACTACACGGTTCTCAGTGTATAGTGTTCCCGCATATGACCAGGGCCTAGGCGATCAATATCGTCTGTGGTTGCCCAACCCAGGACAAACCCGCGGGAGCCAATCTCCACCAACCCGCTAGCCGCTGTCTTCATCGCGCTTGGATGAGACCTTGGTACGCCGCAGAAAATATCCACGTGAACGAGGGTGGTTGCCAGGACCCGGTTGACATAGCGGAGAACCGTACGCGGGAGGCTTCATGGGTGGAAACTGGGCTTCGTTGTGAGGTGATCGAACGAGATCGAGCCTGTTCGCCCGAGAGTCTCCAAATATGCTGGACGTTGCGTACGACACGAATCAGCGCGATGTTCTACATGCAGATACGGAACTACGCGTCAGGAAGCGGGACTGCAGAACGAGGTCTGTGGCCAGAGGGGGGTACGGGGCGCGAGATCTGAGGTGCACGTACCTCGGTCGCTTTCTGATCAGGTATATGCTAATCGCGAGCACCTGAGGCGGGATAGGCAGTCACAGATCATGCTGAGGGTAGTGCAAATCAGTGAGCCTGTGTCAGACAAACGACAAAGGCTAGTATATGCGCACCGACAATACACGAACGAAGACATGTTCGAAATCAACGTTCACCAACTTCGCATTTGGAGCTCCTCCAAGGCACGTCGTTTGTCTCATGCGTTCCGTCCGAGCATGACTAATGGCGGAGCTAGGAGCTCAGCGCCACGCGCTGTGCTTTGAGTTTCACGCGCGAGCTGCTGCCCGACGAGAGGAAAGAAACGGAGGCTGGAGAAGTTCAATAAGCACGATACCCATGAACGATGGCGAGCGTTAGATGTAGACTGTGCTTACCCACAATGATATCCTTCCGGTCGCTGCTCATGGAGCCCGCGGGAGCATGCTGTGTTTGAGTGGATGGGGCGGCGGTAGCGCAGCTAGACGAGCCGGAGGCGAAGACTGAGCGTGTGTCACGTAGGGAAAGTTGAAACAGCTGAGGTGGCGAACGAGCGAAGACGGGTGCGGATGCGTTACGTAAGCAGTCCGAGCGCCAAACGAGAAGGGCGTAGAGTCAGTAACTTGCGGCGGTGTCCGGTGTAAGTAAACTAAGTCCCGAGGTAAGTAACAGGTAAGTACGAAGCATTAGCTAAATAATAATGTCCATACGGAAGGTAGAACAACGTGCTGAGCACCCGTAGCTATTCTAACAACATCGCCCCACGCCACATCAAACAACGACTCGGAGTCGTTCAGACAACGGAAGGGGCCAAGGCCGCCTTCGCGTTTGCATGAACTTCCCTACCGTACGTTGTGCACTTCGTGCACGCAATCCATTGACGTTCAGGCTATCGGTTGTATGAGGGAATGGTTGTTCGAAGGACGCGTTACTGTACATTGTGCTAACGATGATATGGATGCAGGTGAACAGGAGATGGAGCAAATGAAATATACACAATGGAGGATGTGGAATGGCGAGCAGAGACTAGTCTATTTGTACAAAAAGAGATTGATACCGTCCGATATCCTAAACTTCCCAGAGGTACGCCTCGAGCCTGTATGGATTTCCAGAACTGTGCAGCTGCTACTGTTTCAAAACTGTTGTTAAAGCGACAGCCCGGTCATAGGACAGATACATACTTACCTGATCGCGCGCAGCTCATTTGCACGTAATCCGGTTCCCACTCCCCAACCCATCAATAACGCGGTCCATCTTGCCCTTGAACCGCCATACCCCACACTGCTCGCTCTCGACGTGCTGGCAGAACCCGCTGAGCGTCCGGAACTCCGTCCCGCACCCGTGCCACGCAGACGGGCAGTGATACTTCTTCTCCGCGTGCGCGGGGCTCCGCAGGTGCTGGTTGAGCGCGTCGAGCGAGCGGAACGTGCGCCCGCACACGTAGCACTCGTACGCGGACCCGTTCCACGCCCGCGACGTCGCCCAGAGCCCTGTCACTTCCCCGCCGCCCTTCTTGCCCGAAGACGTGAGCATCCGCGCGGGGTTCGTGATGATCCCATCCTGGTCGATGCGCGACATGACGTCGTCGACCATCTGTCGAGTCATGCGCGATCTGCACCCGCCGCTCTCGAGGTGGTTGACGAGGCCGGCGCGGGAGATGAAGGATTTGTTGCACTTCTTCATGGGGCAGCGCACGTCGCGCGAGTTGTGCACGGAAGAGCGCTGGTGGTATCGCAGCGCGTTGTGGTCGCAGAACAGGCGCGAGCACGGCGCGCAGTAGATGTCTGCATGGTATGTGCGACGATGGTCGTGCAGCGCGGGGGCGGAGAGGAAGAACTAGAAGAGTGAAGGGAGACGATGGTCGGCGGGACGTGCTTAAACGAAAGAAACTAAACGCACCTCTTCGCAAAAACGGCACCAATAATGATCTTCGTCATAATGGTCGTCGAGGTCGTCGAAGTCGTCGAAGTGCTCGTCGCAGGATGCACAATAGGCGTGACGGGAATTATCCGTATAGTGTTGTATCAGCGCTTCTGCCGTGGCGAAGTCGCGGTCGCAGTCGTCGCATACATGGTGTGCGCTTGAGTGATCAATATGCTGCTGGAGGGCGTATTGAGAGCCGAAGCTGCGATTGCAGCGATCACAGTAGGGCATAGTGGAAGGGAGGGGCGCCGAGGTGAGCTGTTTCAGAGAAGGTAGTCTCAGTAAACTACCTCCAAGAGCGCCACAATAGGAGGGACGACAAAGTAAGGAGTCGCACGATGAGTGTAGACGGAGCGGAGACTATACAAGAGGACAGGTGTGAACGGCGGCCACTCGAGTATTTGTAGGTGCGGTGAAGAAGGGAAGAAGTTCGTTCGCTTGAGTCGTCGGCAGCGTGTAGAAGGTTTGACTTGCATGTGACCGTGTATCGAGTGTGCTGCGGTAGCGTATACTGCCGCCTTCTCGAGCCGCAACGAAGCTCACGCGTCTTGGAAAGAGAAGCCAGAGCCTGTGAGAGAAGTTGCAGTTATTCAACACGGCTGCTAGGCGTATGCCATAACGCCTGATGGCCCGGGGATCGTGCTTCGAGACATCCGCGTGAAGGCCCATGAGATCACTCTCGGCCGCGAGATAAATGCAGGCATGATCAGCAGAGTCTTTTATGCATGCGAATACACAATTATCAGTATACAGCGACCCTGCACAAGGCCGGGACCTAGGCAACAAATATCGTCTGCGGTTGCCCGACCCCAGACAAACACGCGGGGTACCAACCTGCCAGCCACTATCCTCGTCGCGCTTACGTTAGGCCTTGGGAGGCCACAGGGGACTTTCACGCGAACCGTGGCGGTTGCCGTTACCCAATCGACGCAGCGGAGAAGCGTGAGCTGGGAGCTCCATGAGTGGATTCTGAGTCTCACTGTAATTTGAGCGTGCCCGGCCAAGGGTGAGGGATGGCGAATGGATCGCATAACTGATCCTAAGAATGATCAACACCGGTGCCGGCTTCCTACATGGTTTTGTGAGACGCATACAGGGATAGAGAGAAGGGACCCGAACCTGGACACGGCTCATTGAGAGGGCGCTTCCAAAACGTCGAACTGGCGCGTTTGGAGGAGAGAACCTGTGTATCGTGTCAAACTCACCCGCGAGTTTACATCCGTCGACGGACGTACCTGTACAGCGCGGCACAAATAAACGTGAGAAGATGTACGAGAACTATGAGACTGCGATTCGTATTAGCATGAACGCGTCCTCCGTCACAAATGGTGACTGCGTATACCAACCATGATCAAGGATGCCGTCACTTCAGTTTGGGCTGCATCCGTGCCGTGGATTTCGTGGCTCCTGATAAGATGTAAGTATTCGAGTACGTGAACAGTTCGCGATGCAAACATACGCCAGTATCTGGAATCCAACTTCTGCTCTTCGAAGGGCAGAGCGTGAACTTGCCGGCCGTACACCCAGGGATGATCGATCGAGCCGGTTTGCCCAAGGGCCACAAAATATGCTGGACGCCGCGTACGACACGAAGCAGCGCGCGATGTTCTACGTGTAGAGGATCAAGCTGGGCATCGGAAATACGCGTCAGCGAGCGGGACCATAGAACGACGTCTGTGGCTAGAGGGGGTACGGGGCGCGAGATCTAAGGTGCACGTACCTCGATCGCTTTCTGACCAGGTATCTGCTGATCGCGAACTTCTGGGGATATTCGGAAATCCAGAATGAGTAGTCACAGATCGTACTGAGACTAGTGCAAATCAGTGAGCCTGTGTCAGGCATACGGCAAAGGCTAGTATATGCGCACCGATAACACGCGAACGAAGACATGTTCGACATCGACGTTCACCAACTTGGCATTTGGAGCTCCTCCGGAGCGCGTCATTCGTGAATCATCTGATGCGTTCCGTCCGCGTAAGTATAATGGAGGGAGGAGAGCATAGCTAATGTGATAACAATGCCCCACGCCGCATCATACAACTCGTTCAGACAGCGGAAGGGGCCAAGAGAAGAGGAGTACTCACTGCCACTCCCGTTCCCTCCGCCACATGCTGCAATGCGCAAGCCCGATTATCCAATTAACCCTCTACCAACAGATATAACCCTCGTATCGATGCTTTATGCGTTTGATGGCCATGTTCTACGGAGGAAGTCGAAGGGCGGCATCGCAGCGACTGTAGCGAGGTTGTAGCGAGAGCAAACGTCGAGGAGCGTGAATGATTTGGCATAGGCCGCGATGCCGAAGGCATTGTGAACATGTCCAAAGCATGAGTGCGTGGACGAAGTCTTCGACTTCTGCGAGCATGGCGAGCAGGGCAGAGAATCAAGTCAAGCATACCAGCACTGGCAGGCTTGAGAGGAAAGTGGGATAGCGCGGGGGAAAGCGGGTGGGGTACTACGGTTGAGGTAGCAGACGACAACAGACGAGGGGAACGGAGGTAGATGGAGCGCAACGCAGTCGTATTCGGCGTATAGGTGGATTAGGATGAGGACTGTTGGAGGACTGGGGTTGCAGCGAAGCCCGAGGATAAGTAGTGACTTGGTCGTGTTGAGTGCGCGGCCGCCGGAGGCTGAAGCCGGGACTGCCGGCCGGTCCGGATGAGGTAAGCGCCACTCCGTTCGGCTCTTCCCGCTTCAGGCTACCGTGCAACTACCATGACACTCAGACTGCCTTCATGACACTCTCCTTCGCCGTAGAGGACGCTCGTGAGGCTGTTTCATACACACGCCGACGACTTATCCCAACTTCAACTCCGCCGCAGTCTAAACCTGTCTTTCACTGACATCTCTTGTTTCAATCGTCGCCGACTAGTTCATCTCGAAGATGTCACCCTCTCGCTGGTAGCGGCCTTCCGCTGCCCCAGCATGTTACGGACCATGCAGACGTTCAATACAGGCTGTCCAAAAAGTATGGTATGCTCTATTTCCCTCCATGTATGCATCTCATGCTCAGAGGTTTCTGGCCAGGCACTATGTTCCGTGTACCCCTCTTTCTTGACGTCGCTCTCGAGCGGAGTAACAACTTGTGCGTAATGAACGTCATCCGTCTGCACCCCGGGCTCATTAGCTCCATCTCATCTCCGAACTACACCGTGTGTGCCCTCATTTGCCTATATCGTTCACCTCGATAACCAACTAGTCTCGAGCCTCAAACTCGACATCCCACCTGTGCTATTCCCCCTCTCCTCCATTTTCCAGGATGCTGGACCTCTACCACAGCCGCCTCAGTCGCGCATCCAAACGCTTTTTCCGACATCTCCGCACTCCCTGCGCGCGTAACATCTGCATCACAGCCGACGTTCTTTCATTCGCTCTTCGTGACGACGTCTTCACCTACAGCCCCAGCCGCCCCCACGTTGGACTCCCTCGCAGAATATGGTGATCAAGCACATACGGTCAAAGTGCAAGACCTAGATCAGCGGGGGAGGAACCAATCGGCGGTCATGGACATGGTACTGCAGGAGACAGTAGCGGCCACGGGCGTGGAGGTGAGCATCCGATTCTCCCCTCTCCGTCGTCTGAACGAGTCGTGTAGCGCGTCGCAGAGCGTCGTTCGCAGAATTGCCGCTGATACTCAGCATTATTTTAGGAAGTACACGATCGATGACTGGAGGGATTCCGTTGCGGGTAAGTGCGGTCGTTCATTCCTCACGCACATCCCCATCCGCCGTCATCGTGCTGATTGCATATTTTCTCGCGTCTCGTACCTTCTCTATGGTCTGCCAGCAGCTCGTACGAAGATAATGTATTGCGATGAGCTCCATTCTCCATCCTTCCCGCGTGGAGGTGTTTCACGAGGCCGAGGACGCGTCCAGCGGAAGCCCCAAATGCGAAGTAGACGAACACGGCCGTCGGTGGTGTGTCTCTGTTCTTCTGTCATGTACTCACAAACTCACATTCTAATCGGACAGGTGCCCATGACTCTTGGCTAGTAGATGTCGAAATCGTCTGAGATCCACCAGCTCGTGGGTTCCTCTCATCTGTCCCTTCACGCTCCCTATGGTTCTTGACAGTTACTTACTATCACAGGCGACCCATTGTCCTCTGAGAAGCTCTTCCTGCTGGAACATAGCCGACGTAGTCGATTATTACGCGCGTAGCGATTGCAAGCTACATACGCCTCGCCCACGTCGTACACCCACCAGCCCCGCGACGCGCTCGCCCCATGCGATGCCTAGGAAGAGACAGATGGATGATGCGCTATATTCGGAGAGTGACGGCAGTACGTGCGGCTCATGCCCTCTTCCTCGCTCGTCCATCAACGCTCGTTTCCCTCTGACAGTACCATCACACAGCTCGAATCTGTTATCGCGGTTCATTTCAACCCGGACACGTACACGAGTTCGATCACAGCCAATGCTCTCCGCCCAGAGTCTAGTTTTTTTTTCGTCTCGGCAGCACGATCACCTTGCTGTCAAGCAATAACTGACGGGCGGGCGTACAGCTCGTTTCTTTCTGCCCAGACTTAGACAGAGACAAGATACTAGCGGTTGTTTGGCTTGCGAGCAAGTATGCTCACGCGAGCGCAATGCTTTTAGGGGCTGACAGGACGGAATACGAGCTGCGCGGGCGAGTCTCGGGGAAGGGTTACTTGACCAAGTCTCTCGTGTAAGTAGTACAGTATGCGTAGATCGATCCCATGCGTCTGAACGCATTAGTCGGCGTGAGAGGTAACCGAGGTAGGTGCGGCGCGGTCGCGCTGCATGGGCCCTTTACGGGCAGGCAATTATCGCCTGGGTTAACGTTCTCGTGAGCACTCATCATAGATGAAATGGTGTTCAGTCGCATGTAGTAATGTTTCTCCGCTCTCTATATCTTCATACTGCATTGTTGAGAGTCGTCTCATACATCTTTCGAAACTTCGTGTCTCAAAGTATGAAATTCGGAAGATGTCGCACGGTGGCGTTTGAAATTTCAAACGCATAACAGAATCTTCGAGCCTCTGCTCAGATACCTTCGTCCATCGACAGCGATCTGCTCGAAAGACCTCTAATCCGACCTGTATTGTCCGAGGACCCACTAACCTACTCTGGTATTTCCGATCCCATCGCCTTCTGCTAATCCTGGGCACATTCTCACCCCGCCATCAGTCCAACTATGTGGCTCCTGAACACGAAGACCGCTGAGCTGAGCTTCTTCAACCGTCCCGAGGACGTGCCGGGTGGATACGCCATTCTCTCCCACGTTTGGAGCAAAGTACCTGGCGAGGAGGATACGTTTCAGAAGGTCCAAGAGGCTGGGAAGCAATGCAAGGAGATGCAGGAGCGGCTCACCGTCGACCAGCGGGAGGACCAACGGTACCTGCGCGATCCGATGGAGGAACTCCAGGAGGCCGTCAAGGAGCTGCAGCGTATTGTCGAGCACCAGGGTAAGACGATCGAGAGACTGGAGGGCAAGGTCGCTGCGCTGTCTACGCAGGGCGCAATCCCCCACACCAACTTCTCCCTCCATCAAATGACATCCTCTGAATCCGAGATCCAACCTTCGTCGAGTCCATCTCTCGCTGTTCCATCCGATTCTATATCTCCCCACAATGAACATCCTCATTCACCCCTAGTAACTGCTACCCCCCGTGATCTCATCTCGCCCAAGGTTCGCAAATTCCTCTGTATCGCCGAGCAGGACGGGTTTGAATGGGCATGGGCGGACACATGCTGTATCGACAAGACAAGCAGCTCGGAGCTAACTGAGGCCATCAACTCGATGTTCCGCTACTACGTCCTCTCCGACGTCTGCTACGTCTACATGGCCGACGTACCTCCGGACTGCGACGCAACATCTAAGCGATCCAAATTTTGGGGGAGTAGATGGCACCGTCGTGGCTGGACACTACAAGAGCTCCTCGCCCCGAAGACGGTCCTCTTCATGTCTGACGAATGGACACGGCTCGGAGACAAGTTTGCGCTCGCGGAGACACTCGAGGACATCACCCACATTCCCAAGGAAGTTCTGCGATATGAACAGGACATCACGGGTGTCAGTGTCGCACAACGTATGATGTGGGCCTCTGGGCGGGAGACGACCCGGGTAGAAGACGAAGCGTATTGCCTCTTTGGAATCTTCGGTATCAATATGCCGACTCTGTACGGCGAGGGACGTCATGCATTCTATAGGCTACAGCAAGAGATTCTCAGAACGTCACCGGATACTACCCTATTTGCGTGGTCGGCCGAACACGCGCCTATCGAATGTTATGTTCATCGAATGGCTGAGTTCACAGAGGGGCGCGTGATGTCGCATATCACGTCTTGTTTCTTGAAGGGCAGTGACAACGCGGCGGGTCGCAGAAGTACCCACCTTTTTGCCCCCTCCCCGGCAGCGTTCCGATCATGCGACAGTTTTATTTTTTCTGGAGTGGACTCGGAAACAAAAAAGTCAGACGAATCGGTAAGATGCGTGCCTTCCGTTCACCTTTGATGTGGTTTTCAATTTTGTGTCTAGGTTGCCCCTGCTGCAGTCGGGATAACCAAAGAGCGGCACAAAGTCGCCTCGTTCACGTTGACTCCTCGTGGTATCCGTGCCAACCTGCTAGTACTTCCGCTCGATGATTCCGGGCAATATATCATTGCACACCTGTTTGGCAGCTCAAAACTTGCTAAACAAAGTCTTAGTCCACAGCCTCAACCCTATGAGATATGGCTTATCCTTCGACGCCATGCTGAGGCGTCCGACGGGCCTTTATCCATCTATGATTGCTGCTGGGGACCGGGCATGCGGCACCTCCTCATCCTCCCCAGGGTCAGCGATGAGCTCCAATGGTGGTGGAAAGACATCTACATCAATCCATGGCCAGCATACTGCGTCTCGGACGCCTCGGACATCAACGAGCGTATCTCACGCTTGCGTATTAGTTACCCTACCCCTCCCTTTGCTCTTCGGAAAGATCATGTAATATCACAATTCGAGCGGGCTCTCAGCGGCAAACTGAAGGACGTCAACCTTGTAGGGATACCATGGACAGGCGCAGAACCGGCCATCTTCACATTCAGGCAATCATTGTTCTTTTTTAGTAATGCACCTCAGACCGACTCGAAGGGCGTTCAGCTGGTACTTGGTCGTTGCACACTTGGCGCTGCAGGCTCCGTCGAAAACTCCGGTCCTCATTATTTTGTCGTCAGACGCCTTGAACGCCATTCCGACGATCGCAACGCCTCCGTTCATCGAATGGTACACCAGTGCGACCAGGACCATATTACACTAGGCGAGGACGGCCGTCCTTGCCTGGTACTTGATCACATATGGAGGTACAAATTTGAACAAGGCGCGCGGTCCGTTCAAGATGCGACAGTCATCGTGTTTCAGAAAAGCAGACTACACAAGAGCACGGGTACGTTGGAGTTCGGGGTAAGCCGTTTTGGG
This sequence comes from Grammothele lineata, assembly GCA_002150815.3. Classification (NCBI taxonomy): domain Eukaryota; kingdom Fungi; phylum Basidiomycota; class Agaricomycetes; order Polyporales; family Polyporaceae; genus Grammothele; species Grammothele lineata. Next base: position 145,704 of record NDFF03000080.1, read on the forward strand.
GAGTGGCAAGGGAAGCCCCATGTGAAGCAGTTTCGCGACTTCCCAGACTCCATGAAGTGGTATCGGCGGCGGTAGGGCAGGCCCCGCTCTTCACTCACAGTAACTCCTTGTGGATACCGTATTCGTATGGGTTATTGCACATTCGCCTTGTCCTGTGTGACATAGAGCATGTCAGTCTACTTGACTTCTCATGACAATATACGTGTGGTAGGCCACACCTTCTCTACCCAGCTGGATCAGCTCAAGCACAGCGATGCTCACAAAGCACACCCGACTCGTCCTTCAACGAGGACATAGATTGCTAGTCGCGATATCAGCCAAATCCCATTGCAACGGTCTCCACGTGCCAGCGAGTTCCCCTGGGGTGCTCAGTACCCGGTACCGTAAAGATAAGAAGTGCAATAGCATTCGGATCAAGGTACGAATAGCGTTACAACGATTTACAGCCCGAGAAACGGCAGCAAAACACGTACCCTTCGATCTGCGGTCCGCGCACGATGCACTATGTGAACGCGATGCCATTCGCTCACGGCAGCCCGCCTGTCATCACGCCTATCCCCAACATGCCGAGCTGGAATATAGCTTCGTCCGGGTCTCAGCTCACGTCGTCCTTGTTTGTCGTCGCTTGTTATCGCACCCATCAGCGCGATTCAGCAGTGGATCTATAGGAAGCAAGGAAGAGACGAGGAATGAGGACAGCGCACCTCGGTCAAATACTCTCTGCTCGTCTTGAACGCGCGCTCGGTCTCGAGCAACACGCGACTGCTCTCCTGCGCGGTACTGAGTGTCTGGTTTGAATGGTCCTTAAAAAAACCGGGAATCGAGCCCGAGAATGTGTCAGTGTTTTCCGCCGGGGTGCTACTGTGGATTTTACTTGAGGCGATCTGTGTACCATCGATCAGCGACGGCGGACGTGGGACGGGATTGACGTATGGAAGCAGCGGGAAGTGAAAAATGAACGAGGAATGACAAGTAGTCAGCCGTGCGCCCGATGCCATCTCTAGCTGCCCCTCAATCATACATCCAACCCGGCCGTCCTCCTATACCCTGAAAACGCTCCTACAACACCAACTCGAGCAAGTACGATACTCACGGTTCGATATTCAGCCCCACGCGTGATGCGTTTTGCCAACATCGTCACTAACGGCAGCCAATCAGTGCCTCCGCGCGGAGAAAATACACGCAAGAGAAGTACACTCACTATGAGCCGGTACCAATCGCGCATGCGCAAGCTCGACGGCTGTCTGCAGCTAGGGCCAGAGGCTCTGAGACGAGTGAAACCAGACGGGGCTGTGGCGCGCGTGGGTGAGCAAGAGCTGGGAACGCGCAATGGACTAGACAATGTACAGAATACGGATGTAGCCAAGGGCATTTGTCCGCGAGTCGAGCACGGCGAGGGTTTCCCGGTCACCGGGGAGGATGTTGCGGAGGACGATCGTAGACGTCGGACTTGGACGCCCGGCGGCGGAGGGCGGCGGAGGTAGGCATTGGAGGGCTGGAGGCTGTTCTTGCTCACTGAACTAGAGTAGAGAGATGATCGAGGGCGTCACGACGAGCGCAGTGAGTGGAGTGTGTGTGGAGAGGGTGCAGGCGAGGGTCGTCTTGCAGTGAGACGGACCCGCCAAGGCAGGACGGGCGAGATGGTAAGCGGAGATCGAAAATGATAAAGCGAGGGAGATGCCGTCTGGGATGCCGATTGTCACTGTTGTAGTCTATCAACCGAGTTGGCGCGCGTCGAGCGTCCAGTCGCCCACGCCCATGCCCTCCTTTGCGAACCACGGCGGTCTTTTTGACCATACTCTCGCTACGTTTTCTTCCCTTCCTCCCAGTCCTTTGTCATGCTCAGTACGTAACTTGGTCAGAGATTCCCCCGATAGCCTCAGAAATAGTTGTACTAACAGACTCTTCCCGTAGGTAACCTGAATGTTGCTCAAACAATCCCTCTTGTAGCTCTGTTGCTTGAGGTCGCTGCTATAGCCACTGAGGCCATCCCATCGATATTTTATCCCTGAGCTGCCTCTACGAGGATCCCAGATGGAAGGATTTTGTTGAGCCAAGGTCCAATCCGTTGACGATACTTCCACTATGCGCTAATGCGCCTCCCGCCTACCCACCTGGCATCAATGTCCCATGCGAGTCTCTATTATCCAGACAGCGATCCCTGCATCCCCAAAATATTGCATCGTACACATGTTCTCAACGCCTAGGACGACTTTGCGATGCTCGCAGCGGCCAGGATCTCTCACGCGCCCTCTGCAGTCTACGCCAGCGTTGCCGAACTCTTCCTCCAACTGTCCGCGGGACGTGCTATCATTTGTCGCCATCCACGTACGCGCCCCTCTCAAGCAAATCCGCTGCATCTGCTCTCGAACTCCCCCGCTCCTCGTCCTTGACGTCCATTGCGCCTCTCGGTGTCCCCAACTTGAAGGTTGTTCTACGTCGCCGCGCTCTTCACATATCCTCATCCTCTGCCGCCTGTACTCCATATCGTCAACATGCTCAAGACAAGATGTCCCGCCCGTTGTCTTCGTCCCCTACGAGGCCTCAGCCCCCTTGCCCTTCTTCGTAGGCTGCGCGATCAAGCTCTACTCTCTTCTCGTCAGCAGCCAGTGGCCATTGTTGTCAGCGGTGATGTCTCCACGTTTCCGACGGCGGAGTTCTAGCCCAGCAGATCTGGCGAAAAGATCAAGCACATTCAATAGTGTCGAGTAGCAGGAGTTCCCGATAGCGATTAGTACGATTGCACGACTCACGGCCGGGCTCAGCAGCAAATATCGCGCGGGATTCGATTGCGTTCGGATGAGGTTTAGCCGGTAGCTCTTCCCTCTGTGTATGGTGGGCACATTCGCTTCTCTCCGCATTCTTGTCTGATCCCCTGCGCGTCGTAGTACTGCTTCGGATGGGTTCAATGTGACGATGCTCATCCGTCGCTTGGAAGATGCGATTTTCGATCGACGCTCCTACGTGGCTGTCGAACATGTCCTCGCGCTCGACAAGTTCTCAGCCAGACAGTGTTTGAGGCACCTGGGTGCTCCATACTGTAAGTTCTGTTCCTTCACGCGCGGACACCGGGCACTCGTTGTGCTGACCCATCGTCGTCATTCACAGCCGGGCTATCCCGACGCATCGTGTCGCTCCCCGCTCGCGCGCGACACGTCACTCTGGTGCCTCATTCGCGGTACGCTCCATCCTCGACGCGTGCGACTCGGGCGGCTCGAGGAGGGCGACATCGTCGCTCGATAGCTTTGCGCAAGAGACGTCGCCCGGTAAGCACTCGGGCGATATCTTCGTTTCGTGTGCTCTTCTCGTGTCCATGTGCTAATTCGTGCTTGGACAGTCCGTCGGAGCGTACTGCGTTAGCGATCTCTGGGCTCCAACGCGTTTCGGCAAAGGCTCTAGACTCAAACGGGGCAAACGGGGCTTGCGTGCGAGGTGGTATGTCGGACGAGCAATCAGGCGGGCCCACGCGAGCGTATTGCTGGCGCAAGGCCGATGGGAATCAGCAGAGTGGAGGGCCGTAGAGGCGTGTGCAAATTAGTCTCTTGCATATGATGGCGGATCCTGCGCCGTCTTTGTGAGAGACGTCCATAGTGGGTGTAGAGCCCTCGGGCTCTTGTTGGACAGCCGCTGACTGACAGACAAACAGACCTGCGAGCGACACGTTAGACCAGAGTCTCGTAGAACATCCTGTTACCTGTCTACCTCTGTTACCTGTCCACCTCCAAGAATCGTTCATTTCCTTGCGGCAGCCTCACTGCGTGCAGTCTGAGAAATGTCCGTCGCACGCACATCTCAGGCTTCATGTGGTGTTTAAACGCTCGTCGCCCATAGACGCCTTCGGACTCTAGCTCACTGGCTCTCGCGCCTGCCTGTACATCTGCAGCGATCCGAAAGCTAATACATTCTTCTCTTCTTCCTGCGAGCCGACGCAACCACTCAGAACACTTCTCTATCCTCCGATTCCCCTGATCCCTCGATCTATCTAACTCCTTTCACCTGCAATCCCACGATATCGTACTCCGAGGTAACGTCCCTATGCTCCGATACCGAGTACGGAGACAGTGGTAATGATCCATCGTCGTAGCGATGTGGCTTCTGAACACGAAGACGGCAGAGCTTCGCTTCTTCGGCCGCGCCGAGGACGCCCCACCCTATGCTATCCTCTCACACGTCTGGAGCCAGGTTCCCGGGGAAGAAGACACTTTTCAAAAGGTCCAGGATGCCGCGAAGCAGTGCGAGGAAGTACGGCAGCGGCTTGCTAACCAACATGAGGACCAGCCGTACCCGCGTCCTCCGTCTGAGGAGCTCCAGGAGGCAGTCAGGGAGTTGCAGCGTATCGTCGAGCATCAGGGAAAGATGATCGAGAGGCTGGAAAGCCAAGTTGCGTTGTCTACACCTTCTTTAGTCTCTCACTCCAACCCTCCCCGTCCCCAAACGACATCCTCTTCTGGGATCCAACCTTCCTCAGTTCCATCCCTCGTATCTCCTGTGCGACATCCTCCATCTGACCGCCAGCAACATCCCATCCCCTCCACGATTACTACTCCCCGTGATCTCGTCTCGCCCAAGATTCGCGACTTCCTTTGCATCGCTGAAGGTGACGGGTTTCAATGGGCGTGGGCGGACACATGCTGTATCAACAAGATGAGTAGCTCTGAGCTCACCGAGGCAATCAATTCGATGTTTCGTTATTACGCCCTCTCCGACGTCTGCTATGTCTACATGGCCGACGTACTCGCCAATTGTGACATGTCCGATGATTGGGACTCTCCGTTCCGGAAGAGCTCATGGTTCACGCGTGGCTGGACGCTACAAGAGCTCCTTGCCCCGAAAACGGTCCTCTTCATGTCTGACAAATGGACACGACTCGGCGACAAGTTCACGCTCGCGAAGACGCTCAAGGGCATCACCAGCATCCCTGAGGAAGTGCTGCAATTTAAGCAGGACGTCACGGAGATCAGCGTCGCGCAACGAATGAGCTGGGCATCTCAGCGAGCGACGACTCGGGTAGAAGACGAAGCGTACTGCCTGTTCGGAATCTTCGGTATCAACATGCCGACTCTGTACGGAGAAGGCCGTCACGCATTCTATAGGCTGCAGCAGGAGATTCTGAGAACGTCCCCGGATACAACCATCTTCGCGTGGTCGGGCTCGGACGTGCGTTCGCAATACTATGCAGACCAAATAGCCCACTTCAAGGAGGGCCAAATACTGTCGTATGTCACGTCTTGCTTCTCGGAGGATAGCGACAATGCGGATCCCGACGGTACTATGCAACTTTTCGCCCCATCCCCGAAAGCCTTTCGGTCGTGCAGCAATATAGTCTTTGCCGGAGCAAGCGCAGAAACGAATAGATCAAAGAAATTGGTGCGCCCGATCGTCCTCTGATGCTGTGCCCGATATTGTGCTGATGTTTGTCTCCGGGTTGCTTTTGCTGCATTCTGGGTTCACAAACAACAGCCTTACACGAATGCTTCCTTTACTTTGACTCCTCAAGGGATCCGCACCAACCTCCCCGTCTTTCCCCTCGATGCTTCGGGGCGATACGCCATTGCACACCTGTTCGGGTGCGAGGTATGCCTTATTCTCCGGTGCCACAGCAAGACGT
>NDFF03000081.1:0-49097 GCA_002150815.3 Grammothele lineata
GCAATGCCCACACCAGTGCGAATTTACAGCAGTATGGAGCCACAACCTGAGTAAGGAGGCAATTGAGCGCACAGGCGGCCGCTCTCGCCTGTGCGCAATGCCCGCACACCAGCACAAGTGTAATGTATATAAACCATGTACCCAGTGTTTTCCTTAATGATCCCCGGCACAAATGCAGCAGTCCTAGCCTTTTACAGGGCCTAACCTGGACTCCAGGGTTAAAAACTACTATAAATATGCGCATCGAGCAACTGAGAAAACTCAACGGGGTACCTATTACAAGCCTCATGCATCCTTCGGTAGGCCACGGAGTTGTTGACTAGAGGATGTAGAATAGATGGAACAGCAAACGGAGGGAGGGGCGTGCAAGGGCCAAGGGCTGGAGAGCAGAACACGTCGAATGATGGAGGTCGGGACGACGAGTGCGGCGTTGTCTTATCCTTGCTGGCGAGTCGCCGAAACAGAAGCCGGCGCGGAGTTCGAATATCCTGCCAAAAGCAGGCATCGGCAGCCCAATCAAGAAACAGCTCCCCATCCGAGTCTATTAGGCGCCTTGGCTCCTTCCAACAAGCTTTCAAGTCCAAAGTAGTAAAACATAGCAACACTAGCATGGATTTCGTGCAACAATTGTACTTATACAGAAACCAAGAATGACAGGTACGTTTCGCTTTCTCAGCCCCTCGGGCTGCGGTGCGCCGGAATTCCGATGCTGGGCAGTCACGTGTGACGTCACTAGGAGGGCGCTCCCGCCCGCTGAGCCGAAGAGGGTTTGGGCCATCATGCACGAAACCGGAATGTCGTGGGCTGACGCACGCTCAACAGGTTGTCGCGAGCTGTTGTGGGGTGGTCACGGGCTGGCCCTCATGCAGGATTTCCTTGCGCGCTGACCTCACGGAAGGCCGCGACCCCTGCAATTTTGCTGATGTAGTTGGTAGTGAAGAAGTGCTTGCTTGTCTGGTTCCTTCAATCTGCCGGATACTCTTGGTTTGTACAGATTGCGTAGAACATCTCAGAAAGCATGGAATTGCTGAACCTTCTAAGAAGCACCCGTCCCTGTGAATGGTGCACTCAGCCGAGGCGCTGGTGTGAGTGATGGCAGGAAGAGTAGTGTAATTGGGCTCCCCGTTGCAGAGGGAGGTTTCTGCGCTGGCCTTCTGGGAAAGTCACGCAAGCTGCTCCTTACACATGAGATGCGAGGTTCTCGGTCTTGCCATGGCCAGGAGTGTACAAGAAAGGCACTTTGTGGGTACCAGAATTCGCGCTCAATATCCCCACATTCGCTGTTGGGAAGAGGATGGTAGTGGGGTCTGAACTCAAAAGGGCAAAAGCTGTGGCCCTGGGATTCTTTCTACGCTGGCTTTCCTCACTGGCTTTTGACATCTGTTAACTTACTAAAGATGCGCTGAGCGTTGGATGTCAAGAATCATTGATAACTACCCGCGTAAGTATGACAAGTGGAATCGTATCCAGCGCGCTTCACGTCGCGGCACACCTGCAAGTAAGGTAAGCAATAGATGACCGTAGGTGAGTGAATACTTATTGTAAACGAGACAATCGCCGTGCGAGAAGGGTCGTACATCCCAGGCTGACGTGAGAAATCTATCAGGCATCTTCACTGCGAGTGTGCAGCTGCTGGGCGGTGGAGGTTCAATGAGGTGACATCCGCATTGTCGCATGGGACTGGGGCTAGCATGGTGCAGGTGCATGCGTAGTGGCCCCTCATCTGGCAGCGGTAGCACGTGATGTGTCAAATAGTAGGCTTTAAGGGTCCGGTCCTGGTCCGGTCCTGAGGCCAAAATCCCAGGACCGAGGACCGGTGGTCAGGACTGGACCAACAGCATCCAACAGGACTGGGACTAGGACCGTCGAAGGACCAGGACCGGCTAGGACCGCGGTCTGGTCCTAAATAGGGACCGGTCCCGCACACAGTCCAGTTCAGACTGCTGGAGGACCGGTTCTGGTAGGTCCAGGGACTGGTCTTCTATGCATACCGGGGCTATATCGTGTAGATAGTAACACCAGGAACACAATGCATCAAAATTCTAGTCAGAATCATAACTACCAGTGTTTACGAGAACATCAATCTTCCGCGCCTCCTCATCCCACTCAGCAAAATCCTCAAACTTCTGCATGAACTCCGCTTGAGCCTCATCATCATTGGCTGCGGCAAGGTCCTCGAGTGAACAGCGCCAAAAGTGCTTGAGGTACTCAATCGCTTCTAGCCTGTCCGGATCAAGACAAGTACTGTACAATTTCGACCGATGCGGCGTAGGATGTGATGCATGACACCCTCAGATGCCTAAAGCGGTGTGTCACACCGGGGTGTGACTCATGACAGGTTGCGCGGTGCGGTGCGGTGTGGGGTCACCAACCCCACGCCAGGCCACAAAATTGCTTTTGAGAGGGCCCAGAGCGCACACATCAGAAGAAGTGCAGGCGTCTACAGGTCTAATGGTCTGAGGCACTGGGCCGTTAGACCTCGTAGACGCAGCCACCGCATCGGGTACGGCGCCTCCATCCTCTCCCTCAGCCTCGCTCCATTTGAGTACTCATCACTCTCCTGCATCGCCCTATGCCTCTGTGTGTCTAGTTTTCTTGCCTGTCAACGTCATATACCCCATATATCACTCTCCAACGCTGCCTGGACAAGAAAACAATGCGTTCAAGTTAGCTTGACTTTCGAGGCTCCAAAATCACATCCGAGGCGAGCTTGCAGGGCGATCAAGGAAGAGCGACGTGTAGCTGGATGCGGACGCTGACGGAGGCAACCTGATGCTTTCTAGTAAGTGTGTGTCAAGTTTTATATGTGCAGCTGAAGGATTCACATCAGGGCAACACTGTCAATGCGACTTACCCCCTGGCTCTCGCAATGGCATGAGCTCTTGGCGAGACTTGCAGCGTGCCAGGTCGCTTCCCCCTCCCCTCTCTCTAGTCGACCCTCCAATGTCAAAATGGATCATCTAGCTACCTCCCGGCATGTTTCAAGCGCAGCTGGAGCAATCAACATACTTAGGAATGGTAGGGAGGCCGTGAGGGGCATGATGGGGGGAGAGCTGGCTGGAAAGGGTGTATTGGGCTCCGGACGCGAAATTGATTATCTAGTGTTACAACATTCCTACCCGGTATTTTCTTTTTCCTTTCCTGTTCCTCAATGAGCGTAACCTTTGTAGCATTCGGTCCCACGGCGGTTCAACACCACCATTGTATGTACGACTCATTGCGACTCATTCTGAGTTATCGTCTCGTGCCCCTGTCTCTATTGTTCTTCCTTTCTCGCACAACCCATAGCTATTGTCTCGCATGTACTTATATAGTCTGGGTCTTCCTGAGGACGTTCCTCAGTTTGACCTCCTTTTCCAATTGAGGCCTCTCTCCCCACAGAACCCCTGTGTGTCGCTCGCCCTCTACTACAGTGCTCGACTTCGCCTCTTCGGCATACGTCCCTCAGACCCCTTGACCCTCAACCGTGTGCGCACGACGTACGTCTCTTAGGCGCCCGCGCTGGCCTTGGCATAACATTAGGTCAAACTCATCTACTCGCTGACTTCTTTAAGTCCAGGCGAACACCGAACACACATAGCCACCCTGGAGTGCACCAGCGAAAGCAGACACGTCCACAACAAGGAAGACGTCGCTGACCGACACCTTCAAGAAGAATCCCGCGAGTGGAAGTCTGCTGTGAACAACCCTGCCCACACAGACTTAACTACGACCCAGAAGATGCAAATCGACACAAAGACTTTGAGAAACCCAGCGAAGCAAACCGACAAGGGATCTACAAGAAACACGGGTACCCCACAGCATCAGGATCCAGCAACGAACCCCCAGTAGCGGACCAAAGCGCAGACAGACCTCCCTCGGCATCAGACCTCCGCGATGAACAATGTTTCATCAGACTACGGATCATCACCTGGTCAGACACCCTAGGCTGGGTCTACACCACAGGCAAGGATGGAGTCGTACTAGATTGCGTCCAACGAGTACGAAGGAACACGTGGGACTCCGGAACACCTGAGAACCCCAGATGTGTACCAAAACCCCTAAACCCCACTTCAGCACCTCACACCAGACCCTCATCCCGTCTCCCTACCCCAGTACCACGACAGCCCACACCAGGGCCTTCGAACACTAAACCCACTCCACAACCGTCGGCACTAGGATCCCCAATCCACGCTCCCCAACCCATCCTTCCTGCAAGGACTCCACCCTCGCCTCCCTCACTAAGCCCACCGCCTTTACCGACCCTCATCACCACCATGTCAAATACTCCCAAAGTCTCCGAACGGAAGATCTGTCCTCCGCCAGACTTCAATGGAAACCGCGAAGAGGCAGACAACTTCCTCAACTCGTGCAGAGTTTACCTGCGCCTCAACGCGCAATCCTACTCGACGGACAAAGAAAAGATCATCTTCATCCTGTCATATATGATTGGAGGATCGGCTGGACCATGGAAGGATGCGTTTACAACCAAGGCATTCTCCATCAACCTGACGACGTCCCAGGAATACGGTTTCGGCACGCTTACCGACTTCATCAAGGAGTTTAACAAGTCCTTTGATCCATTGAACCCGGTCAACAACGCCATTGCTAAGATGAAAGCCCTGAAACAAACTGGCACGGCCGACGACTATGTCGCCGAGTTCCTTCCACTAGCGGTCAGGTCAGGCATCGGGCCCGTAGCAGTCCTCTCGGACTACTTCCTCACCAGACTCAAGAAGGGACTAGTCAATAACATTATGACGGTCGAGAAACTCCCCACGACCATGGACGGCTACTACACCCTTGCTTCCCGTTTGGACCTCCAATGGCGTAAAGGACAGGAACTCACCAAAGGATCGTCGGAGAAGAAGTCGTCAGACTCGAGAGGGTTAACTACCTCCGCCCAAGGCAAATCTTCCAACGCCATCAGGCTGAGGAAGCTCACGGATGAAGAACGAACTCGGTACAAGAAGGAGGGACGGTGCTTTATATGCCGCGAACTCGGACATGGACAATGGGACTGCCCCCAGAGGAACTCCAACTCCGTAAATACCAACCAAGGAACAGCGAGTACTCCAGCCTATCACAAGATCAGAATTGCGGCCTCAGAACCCAACAACCCTGCTCCAGCGGAACCGGAAGCCCCAGTCTCTCGCGTGCAAGCCCTATTTCACACGTTCACACCCACAGAGAGAGAGGAGGTCGTAAACATCACGGAGGCAGAGGGTTTTTGAAGCAGCCATCTGAATCGACGTCAGCATGGCCCCGTATTACGGTCTCTCCTGTAATACTAGCAAACATCAGCAATCGATCTATGTGTATTCCAGTCACGATTGACCGAACCGTCAAAACCCCTGCCCTCATTGACTCTGGAGCTAGAGGAATGTTCATAGATGAACTGTTCGCTCGAGATAACAACATCGCCCTCCCCCGCTTATTAACCACATACCGGTATACAACGTCAACGGCACCCAGAACAAGCAAGGAGTAATCACACACTACGCTTGGAGGGAACTGTCCGTCGCAGGCATAACCCGACGAACTTGACTGCTCGCAACCTCACTAGGGAAAGAAGCCATAATTCTAGGGCTCCCCTGGCTTCGGCGAACCAACGCAAAAATCGACTGGCAAACAGGGAAGGTAGAATTCGAAGAGTCCTCCGAAGTGGAGTCACCAAAACTGCGACCGCAAACGACGGTAGAAGACGAACCGGAACCCATCGACCAAACGATTCTCCGTCTAGACCCTTCCTTTGACCATTGCCTGGAAGAAGTCAACACTTGTGCCACACAGCTTGCTGAGCCAGACACAAATGAGCATCAGTGCCCTCCACCTTTCGAGGAGCTGATCGACCTTGACCCAGATGATCTCCTCATCGCCTATGTGTGAGGAGAACCAGTTGTCGGAATATTCTCCAACAAAGAGGAACCACTCACTGAAGAACAACTCGACGAAGGAGAAGGCAGTCTGCACATCGGACGTGTAACGCATTGGAACCACTCAGCAAACTTCTCCTACGCACAAAGTTGGTGGATACGTGCAAAGGTCAACCCGGCAATGAAAATGGCGCAAAGACAACATGCCCAGGAAAGCCCCAAGACCACCGAGGAGCTTATTCCACCGGATTACCAGAATTACAAGGACGTATTCGAAAAGAAGGCATCCGAACGGTTCCCCATCTCCCGCGACTACGGCCACGCCATCAATCTGAAACCAGACTTCGTTCCCCGAAACTGCAAGGTCTACTCACTGTCGCCAAAAGAAACTGAGCTTATGAACGAGTTCATCGACGCGAACCTTCACAAAGGATATATCCGCCCCTCGCAATCCCCCATGGCATCACCATTCTTCTTCACCGAAAAGAAGGATGGATCTCTGCGACCATGCCAGGACTACCGCTACCTAAACAAAGGGACAATCAAGAACTCATATCCTATCCCGCTCGTCCAGAACCTTATAGATAAGCTCAAAGGCGCCAAGGTTTTCTCCAAATTAGACCTGCGTTCCGGGTACAACAATGTTCGGATGAAAGACGGCGACCAATGAAAGGCAGCGTTCAAATGCGAACAAGGACTCTTTAAACCAACGGTCATGTTTTTTAGACTCTGCAACTCGCTGGCCACCTTCTAAGCCCTCATGGACGACCTTTTCAGCGACATGATAGAGGAAGGATTGCTCGTCATCTATATGGACAACATGCTGCTATTCTCCAAGGACAGAAAGACCCACAAAGAACGAATGCGAAGGGTACTCCAACGGCTGCGAGAAAATGACCTCTACCTGAAACCAGAGAAGTGCCTCTTTGACGTAGAAGAAGTGGAATTCCTCGGGCTCATTGTGAAACCCGACACACTCGCTATGGACCCCGTAAAGCTTAAAGGAATAGAAGACTGGCCCGAACCGTCCTCTGTCAAAGGAGTACGATCGTTTCTAGGATTCGCCAACTTCTATTGACGTTTCATCCCCAACTACTCGGAACTCACGCGACCCCTGTACGAACTTACCAAGAAGGACAAGCAATGGGAATGGACCTCCGTTGAACAAGACACGTTCAACAAGCTCAAAGCCAGATTCATCTCGTCACCCGTCCTCCTTATGCCGGACAAAACCAGACCATTCTCCATCGAATCGGACGCGTTGAAGTTCGCCACAGGGGCAATCCTGCGACAGGCAGACTCCAACGGTGACATGCACCCATGCGCGTATCTTTTAAAATCATTCAACTCAGCAGAGAGGAACTATGAGATCTATGACAGGAAACTACTAGGGATCGTACGAGCCCTAACAGAATGGCGACACTACCTAGAAGGAAGCCCGTACCCCATAGAAGTACTGTCAGACCACAAGAACCTCACCTACTTCCGAACAGCGCAGACACTCAATTAACGACAAGCCCGATGGAGCCTCTTCCTGTCCCAATTTGATCTGCAACTAAAACACATCCCCAGCGTACGTATAGTTCAATCTGACACCCTGTCCCGTCTACAACATCTGAATCTGGATGACAACGACAACGAAGCAGTCGTACTACTCCCAGACAAACTGTTTGTAGCGGTAATGGACGTCCCTTTAGCAGAGAGAATCAAGGACATCCACACGCAGGATCAAGTTGTACTCGATGCCCTCGTGGCTGCCAAAGATGGCACGCCATTACCAATGAAGTCGACCCTTGCAGACTGGAAGTTCGAAGATGGGCTAGTATTCTTTCGAGACCGCTGCTACATCCCTCCCGATTAAGACCTTAAGAGGGAAATTGTGCGACGATATCACGATCTTCGACCCATGGGACACCCAGGACAGTTTGAAACGTTAGAGCTGCTGAAAAGAGACTACTGGTGGCCCGGCATGGCAGTGTTTGTACGAAATTACGTTGCAGGCTGCGCAACTTGCCAGCAAACCAAGATCAACACCCATCCAACCGTACCCCCACTCATGCTGATCCCCGCAAAGTCCAACGCCTACCCATTCGAAACCACCTCAGTTGACTTCATCACCGACCTACCCCCATCCAACGGTTTTGATGCACTCATGGTCATGGCAGACCACGACACTACGAAGGGGGTAATTCTTGCTCCTTGCACGAAAACCATCGACGCACTGGGAACAACACACCTCATTCACCAAAACCTGTACAAACACTTCGGACTACTGACACGCATCATCTCCGACAGAGGCCCCCAATTCTCAGCCAAGGTCTTTCAGGAGCTCACTCGACTTACAGGCATCAAGTCATCCATGAGCACAGCATACCACCCACAGACCGACGGCAGAATAGAGCACATGAACCAGGAAATTGAGGCATACCTCCAGGCATTCTGCGCAAACCACCCAGAAACATGGTCGGATTTCCTACCAAATTTAGAGTTCATGCACAACCAAAGGCTTGCCCAGAACCACAATGCTTCACCCTTCTTCCTCATGATGGGCTACAACCTATGTGCAATCCCATCAGTCATCCCCAAAACGACCGTACCAGCGGTTGAGGAACGCCTCGACAACCTGGAGAAAGTCAGACAGGAGGCGATGGCAGCACACGAGCTCACACGGCAACACATGGCGCAACGGATCACTCGGGGATTCAAACCCTTCAAAAAGGGTCAGAAGGTCTGGTTAGAAGCAAAGCACCTCCGCTTTCTCAAGGACAACAAAAAGCTGGCCATGAAAAGACAAGGCCCTCTCACAATCGTGGAAGTCCTTGGACCGCTTATGTACAAGCTGGACCTTCCTGCCCAATGGAAAATCCACCCCGTATTCCATGCCAGCCTTCTCACCCCATACAAGGAGAATGACACGCACGGTCTGAACTACCTCCTTTCACCACCTGACCTTGTCGAAGGAGAAGAAGAATGGGAAGTGGAAGTGATCGTCGGACATCGGAAACAATATAGAAAGATGCAATTCTTTGTCAAATGGAAAGATTACCCGATGAGCGAAAACTCCTAGGAACTAGAGACAAATTTGGAACATTCACAGGAGGCTCTAAAGGCATATAAGCGCACCCATCGTCTCTGAAACCCACAACCAACACATTCGCACTCGCACTCACACCCGCACTCGCACTCGCACCCACACCCGCACCTGCTCTTCGCCATTGATATGTCCGGACACTTCCCCATGCACACTCACCAACAGACCCGCACCGTTGTCATCAACCTCGTCCAACTCCGCCGCCGCCACTTCGACATTAGTAATGTATAGGGCTGGGCTTTAGGCCCGCAAGCCCGGGCTGCCCGGCCCTAAAAAGCCCGGCCCAGCTCGGCCCTACCTGTGGGCTTGAGAGGGCTCCAGGGCCGGGCTTTTGTTTTTGAAGGCCTGAGCCCAGCCCACAAGCCTGGGCTTGCAGACAGCCCAGATCTGGGATAGATCTGTGGCTTGCAGAACTGTACATGACCTCTCGAGCACCGAAATAGAGTTGCGTTTGACACCAATTAAGGTTTCTGAGCACGCACAAAAGAAGCACAACATGTCTGACGAACGCCCGAAGCGGGCCGCACGGAAGCCTGCAAAGCTGCTCAATCCCGACAATGTCGCCGAACCGGAGATCTCATCGCATAGAGTCCCCACCGCCTCTGCTAGCACCTCTGAGTCCTCCGTCCCTGGCCCTACTCCCTCCTCTTCATCTGCCAACCCTCCCATTCCCAATGAAGATGTCAACATTTCAACATCATTATCTGACGTTCCGCCGGCCGCTAACCCCGCCAAGTCTGGCGCTGAACATGCACTCACGGCCGGGGCCCACCCGCAAGCACCTCAGCCTGCCAAATCCATCAGGCCACGGCTGGCCGCGGCGACCACAGCTGTAAAGC
This sequence comes from Grammothele lineata, assembly GCA_002150815.3. Classification (NCBI taxonomy): domain Eukaryota; kingdom Fungi; phylum Basidiomycota; class Agaricomycetes; order Polyporales; family Polyporaceae; genus Grammothele; species Grammothele lineata. Next base: position 9,786 of record NDFF03000081.1, read on the forward strand.
GTCATCATGCGTCCTCTGAAGGAACAGTTCTACGTGAGGGCAGTCATGCTGGAGACTCGGAGGAGGGTGAAATAGGCGAGGCAGAAGGTATGTCACAGTTCTGGCAAATATGGCGGCTGTGTCCTCCTGGCGGGCCGTGGAGTCCTCATATAGCATGTCTTCATTCCCAGGAGCACCGAGTCGGAAGAAGATGCGTATGATGCGCCCCAAAGCAACAGTAGAGGAAGTGCCTGATGATGAAGCAGGTTATAGAAAGCAGGGTGTGTGCCTGAGCATATCCTATTCCCATCTCGCGTAACAGTTGTGTTTGTACTCATGTATTATGCAGGTCTGTCTGCATCTGGTGGCGAGAGTGCTGCCCCAATCAATATACCAGACTCCCCAGTACATAGCCCGAAATCATTGCACGACGCACCCATCCCTAACGCATCGAAGGAGCCTTCGATCGAGCTCATTGACCTGGACGAGTCAGCAGGCCATGCAGGCTCTCAGCTCGATAAGACAGCCGATATCAAGAACTTCTTTTCAGACGTTTTCAACCACAACAGCTGCCGTCTATGTGAGTAAGTCATCCTTACAGATTCATTTTTAACGATAAGGTGCAAATAAAATTGTCTCGTTAGGAAGCAGAAGAAGGTTAAGATCATTGTGATTGATACATCGACGCTTCGGCGGCATCTTCAAGGGTCCGGTCATATGGTAAGTTATATGATATTTTGCCGTGCTCTCTTGCTTATATTAGTGCAGAAATCGTACTACAAGTGGTGCAAGCGGATGGGATTCACCTCGATGCTCCCAAGAGATACAGATGCGCGCCGGAAAGACAAGGAGACCAAGACAAGCGTGCAAACCTCTCTTAACCCGCATATGACTGAGCGCGAAACAGTCGTCAAGTATTCTGACAACGTGTTTCGTGAGGCGGCCATCAAGTGGCTTGTAGAGACAGATCAGGTGCGTTCAAGTCGTTCTTAATACTCTGCGTAGGTTGTTGACGTGTTGCTGTACAGCCCATTCAAGCATTCGAGCACCCATCCTTTAAGAAAATGATCGACGTCGCTTCTCGTGCAACACATGGCGTCAAAATCCTGACTCGTGCGCAGACCTGCAAGGCTATTGTCGACACCTTTAAGAAGAACCTCCTCCAGCTTCATTCGTGTTTAAATGTAAGCCGTTGTATTCGCTCGATGTGGTGTATACGAGTATTAACTTCCCCAATAGGGCCCTACTGTTCAGGGCCAAATCAACCCCACATGCGACGCATGGCAAGCGTCCAATGCGGACAGTTACTTTGCTATAACTGGGCATTGGACCGAGGAAATGCAGCCGGGCGTGTGGGAGCTTCAGTCAGCGCTCTTAGGCTTCGTGCGCATGAACTGTGCACATACAGGTGAAGCGCTTGGGCTTGCGCTCTTCAAGGTCGTTGACCGTGTAGGTATCACTCACAAGGTGCGAGTAATGTCTCCCTGTATGTATGAAATCGTTTGGCTTATGTTTATATCTTTCATATCGTCTAGGTTGGTTACGTTACCTGTGACAATGCGAAGAACAATGGAACGATGATGCGAAGCTTTGCGCAACACATCTCAGACAAGACCGGCGAGGATTACGATGCTGTTGAGCGTCATGTTCGGTATGTAAACTCCGGTTCCACCACTTCTGTAGGAGCTCACCATGTGTGCTCAGATGCCTCGAACACATCGTCAATCTTGCAACGCAAGCGCTGCTTGATACCCACAGCAAATCAAAACATTATGATCCAAGTAAACCTGATGAAGAGCTGTGCGAGTCTAGTGGGACGTCTCGAGATCTAGTTGGTATTATACGAAGTGTCGTTGTGAAGGTATGTGTCCAACTATTATCCCTACACGTCTTACTGATGTCTGAGTAGGTGCGCTCATCTGCAAAACGCAAGGAGCTGTTTCGGAAGCTCCAAGCGGTTGAGAACATCAAGCAGCCGCTGCAGCTTCTTTTCGACTCCGCAACACGATGGTCCTCGACGTTCGTTATGATTAAGCGTGCGCATTCATTAGAGAAGGCGAGTACTACATTCATCTTCTAAAATGAATGTTCAGATGACTTACCAGGTGTTGTATTACCTGCAGTACATGTCCAAACAGCTTCATCAAGTAGCCAGCGAGGAGGACAGCGCAGAACAACGTGACCAGTTGTTCAATCTCATCCTGAAGATGAGCGAGTGGGAGGAGATTGAAGCGCTTCTAGATCTCCTCCTAGTGAGCCGTTTATCTCATGATTTGTGCGAATGACTCTCAATGGCTCCTTTCTATTAGCTTGCCGACTATGCGCAACAGTCATTTTCCTCTGATCGCTACCCGATACTTCATAACGCTCTTCCGGCACTGGAGACACTCCATGCTGCCTGGACAGAGACTTCGTCCCTGCCAGAGTAACTACCCTTTGCAGCCGCTCTCGATGCTGGCCTGGAGAAGATCACGGAGTACTATGACAAAATGTCGGTATCCGATGTGTACACCATGTGCATGCGTAGGTTTTATTTGCGCTCAATTATTGCTCGTCATATTTATTCATCTCCCGCTTGCAGTACTAGATCCCTCTCAAAAGGACAGCCATCTCAAGGACAATTGGACCGACGAGCTCTACCAGCAAGCCTTGAGACGTGCCCAGAACATTGTACGTGCCTAAAATGTCTATTAATCTGTGCTTATGTCCGCTAATAATGTCCTAACAGTATCAAGATCGGTACGAGAAGCTCTATGCAGCAGAGGCATCCCAGACAACATCGTCTGGTGCCTCTCGGTATTCCACAGCACCGAGCAAGCTTCAGAAGCTTCTCAAGTCGTTATTGAAGAATGATAAGTCCTCATCCTCCTCGAGCTCGTCTCAGGCTTCTCGGAATGCAGACACATCAAGGCCATGGCTACATGACTTTCAAGGATACCTCAACTCGTCGGACGTCTTGCGAGAGGGTCAGACAATTGTCCAGTGGTGGGGGGTACGTTCTTCTTTCGCAATTCACCCTGCTTTGTACTTATTCAATATTAGGCCAATGCTCATCGCTATCCTGTATGGGCGTTGCTCGCACGCGATTACCTCTCCGTCATGGCGTCTTCTGTGTTGAGTGAACGTGCCTTTTCGTCCGCTAGCATCACCATTACCAAACACCGTAACTGGCTCAAGGCGAACATCGTTGAAGCGTTGCAGGGCTTAAAGTGTATGATCAAGCATGACCTGCTCTTTCGCGAGCATCCTACCGTACGTGCTAAGGTCTCTGGTGAGTATGGCATGCTTGGAACGACAAGGGAAGACGGCGAGATGAGGAAATCAGAAGCAGGAGAGCAGGATGCTTCTAAAGTCGATGCTGATGAGACGGCGTGGGACACTCTTGTTGTAAATGACCCGGATGCATGGGAGGATCCTGATGAGATGGAGATCAACGATGTATTTGTACAGGACTTAGATCTTTTGTTGAAGCGAACGAATCATAACATTACATCAAGTCTTGAGATGTGTACGAACTGGGTAGTACATGGGGTGACACCGTGAAGACTAGACTACCTTGTTTGAATTGTCCACATCATACAACCCATTCTCCTGCCTTCAAACCAACTGTACCTGCTAGTAATGCATTTAATGAAGCTAACAAAATCGGTTTGAGGTTGATCCAATGTACCTGTCCGGAGCCACAGTTGTCCGAAGGTATCCGCGCTAGTAGGCCCGGGCTTAGCCCGAGCCCGGCCCTAGCCCGGCCTGAGCCCCCACCCAGGGCCGGGCTTTCATTTCTAACAAGCCCGAGCCTCTTCAAGCCTGGCCCAAGCCCGGGCTTTGAGCCCAAGCCTGGCCCTATACATCACTATTTGACATCTTCCGCGACAGGTTCGTCGGTGAGAAGCACTACCTCGGCGACGTCCTCAATGTGGCCCGAGACGCGAACATGGCCGTCCAGTACTCCCACGAGTCCTTAGGGGCTGGCTGTCCACTCAGCAATGGACGCCCTCCGCACCGCCGAGCAGAATCTGGTCCATCAGCAGAACCGCCTCACCCTCTCCCTCGAAACCATCGTTGACCACGTCCACAGCCATGTCCCCTATGTCCATGCTGGCACCTACCACAACCTCCTTGACCCACAGCAGCTCGCGGCAGCCAGAGCTGCCATCCCCGCCAACAACATCAACGTCCATCCTCCCTCGGTCCCTGCTCCTCCAGTCCCTCCTCAGGTCCCACACCTTTTAAATCCTCCTCCACGCATCGCCCAAATGGCTCGCTGTGGCCGCCACTTCACCAGCCGTAGGAGCAACATGAGCAGCTCCTCCTCTTGCCAGTCCCAGCAAAACCAACACTCTGCCCGCATCACGTACCCATCCACCAGCCAGACGCCCCCTCCCGTCGTGAGCACCAGTTAGGTGTCTCCTCCCGTCACCAGCCGCAGTTCGAGCCCCGGCTAGATGAGGCAGTATACAGTGATGGCTAAAAAGAGTGCATGGGCACCTGTTATTCTCGACTATCACTCTTCCATGCACCCTCCATCTACAACTTATATACATTAATAGTCAGCGTTAAATTCCGATCTAGCAAGTTTTTGAATCATGTAAATCGGCCCAGAAACAGGCAAAATATTTGAGTAACAATGGTAACTCTGAGATGGACAGTGCAAGTAACGAGTGACAAATATTACTGTAAAATCTAAAGCAGAACAGATGGTGTCTAGTAACGGGTGTGGTGTCCTTTGGCCTTCTTCAGAGCCTCTACACATGCAGGAAGACTGTCGTATAACTTCCATATAAATGCCAGATCAAGCCCGTACCACTCCTCCTGCAGTGCAACCCATAACTCCTCCTGATTTCGTAGAAGACACTTCCGCCTGCGAAACTGTCAGTCCAGTTCATTCCAGACATGCTCAATGATGTTCATGTCAGGAGAGGAAGAGGGCCAAGGCAGGAGCTTGATGTTATGGGAGTAGAACCAACTAAGTGCACGATGCGATGTGTGCTTACAATCGTTGTCTCGCTGGAAAAAGAAGCAGCCTCGAGACATGCCATGATCATCAAGGGTTCCCAGGAGGGACTCCTCTAAAATACTGCAGTACACTTTGGCATTCATAATCCCATAGATGTGGTGGAGGTGACCAGCTCCACTGAATGTGATGAAGCCCCAGATCATGACACTTCCCCCTCTGTGCTTGACTGTCTTCTTGATAAGGCTGAACACAGCTCCGGCTCACCCTACGGATATACCCGCAGATATCCGGAGCCGGACCTGTGCCAAGCCAGACCTGCAACTCCAGCTCACTGCAGACCTGGCTCACGTGCGGCTCTGGATCACAACCTGGCAAGTCTCGGGAGCCGCGCAGCTCGATCCGTGGATACACTAACAAAAACATTACATTGACGACATTCCTCAGATTCTTTTACATATATGACATATTTCCGCAACACCTGTATTTACTCGTAACTACTCATAATTGTCATACTCAACAACGCTCGTTGTCTTCGTAATCACCGTCAGTGTCGCTGGGAACGGACTCGAGCAACGGGAGGCTCGACTCAGAGTCCGACTCTTCTCCCCCCTGCCCACCCGTCTGACGGGTTGTAGCATCTGGCGCGGCCCAGTAGCACCTCACGTCACTCAACATGACACCTGCAGACATCCAGCAATGCTCAGCCTCGCTAGCTGCTCTACCGCGAGCTGCCATAGCAATCGCGTATGCGATCCGGTTCATTGCACCACGGGCGGGAGCTGTACTAGATTCCACGGCATCCGCGAGTATCGTGGCACCGTTTGCAAGATCACGCACATCAGCGAGGGGCGCGTCCAAGGTGGTGAGGTCGAGCTGTCCGTGTAAGATTTTTATGTCGTCTGCTGATTTTACTGGCGCTCGCACTGCAGTGCGCCCTGATTTTGCTGCCTACAGGCTTTGCTGCAGACATCACGTCGACTCCATGATGCGACGTCTGCAGAAAAACATGCTGCTATGCTTTCTATATACTACACGTCGTGTCCATGTGCGCTCGGGTGTCTCGGCCGTCGCTCCCACCGCCATTCCGCCCATATCCGCCCCCGCGCCCGTCGCCTCCGTACTCGCCCTCATCGCCCTCGCTCTCATCGTCACTGCCTGCCTAGGGTGTGCCCTTGCGGCTGCGCGTGCCGTTCCCGCCATCCGGCTCGTTGCCACTGGGGCTTCGCGGGCAGTCGTCCTCGTCAAGGATGGGGCCGCGCTCGTCGTGGTCGTGGGTGCAGCCACCGCCGTCCAGCTCGCTGCTACCTGAGGCAAGTGCGCGGTCGTCCTCGTCGGGGATGGTGCCGCACTCGTTGGGGGTGGGGCCGTGCTCGTCATGGTCGTGGGCCCAGCCACCACTGTCCTGCTCATTGCTCCCTGGAGCTCACACGTGGTCGTCCTCGTCATGGCTTCGCCGCCCGCGCCATCGCTGCCATCCCGCCCATTGCTAACAGGCAGCACCTGGGCAGTCGTCGTCAGGAATGGGACTGGGCTCGTTGCGCGAGCTCGTAACATGGGCTCATCACAGGCGCGCTGCTGTCCCAGGCCGTCATGCCCGTCAGGATTGGGGCCGTGCTCATCGTGCGGGCTCATTGCGAGATTGTTATCGTCACGGCGGTCATCCTCGTCACGGCTTCGGCTCGTCAGGATTGTGTGCGCGGTCATCCTCATTGTGGCTTCGCCTCGGCTCGCCAGAATCGCGCACGGAGTCTCCGCCATTCCACCTGTTGATATCGGGAAGGTGCGCGCGGTCGCTTTTGATTGGGTCGTGGCAGATGCTAGCAGATTGTCAGACGGTGTGTCGGGCGCGGGTGAGTGACGATGTAGGCAGATAGTAATAGGCGCTGTGTAGACGTGGGGCTAGTCATCTAGGAGCTCTTCATCCTGGCTGAGGTCGAGGTGAATGACATGCACTGGGGAGCTGCCAGTGGGGGCAATCTCGGTGCCAGGTGCTCGCAGAGCTTGCTGAACGTGATAACGAACGGCAGCCCATTTTGCTTCAAAGTTATCAGCGATCGCAGTTTCCATGGCCGAATGTTCGTCTGCATATGCTTTGAGTCCTTCATCCAACTCCTCGTCGACGGGTATTGTAGGTGACGCCTGGCTCTGTCGATGAGAGCGACGAAGATTCCACTCGGACGCCTCGTGGCGTGTCGATGCAATGACTTGCCGCATCTCCTCATGGAGAAGACGGACTTGCTCTAGCCACCGTGCTGCACAAGCCCTGGCCTTTGCCCATTCCGCACGAAGAGCTGATATTGGAAGGAAATTAGCACACATATTTCATGTGAGTGGGCAGGCGCGGACGACTTACCATCACAAAGTCCCCAGTCGCTTCCACCCTCTGCAGCTCCCGTATCGCCGCTGTACCATATCCATGACAGCGTTCGCCGTCCCTCGCCAACTGATACGGCACCTTGTAAAGGGGCAGTCCGCAGGGTACCAACAGATTTGCCTAGGCTACGAACGAACTCCACTTCGGCCTCTTCCTCCGCGTTGAGGCGACGCTCATTGAGGCCGACGAGATCCGTGTCCAAAAGAGGCTTCAAGATCGACTCCCAATCACCTGGTCCACGCAGCTCGTAGACTGCAGCGCATGCAACACGATAGTGCGTGGCAGCATTCGTTACGGCTTCCTCGACAGACGACTGCATTGTTCGGGCACGAGTACCGGTTCGCTGGCCCGTGACATTCACTACCTTATCCTGCACATACGCGGTTCGCATACGGAGGGAATGCCGTAGGTCAGACAGGGCATCAAATGCGTCGGCATACTGCAAATCGTTCTCGATTTCGATGAGCTGTTCAGAGCAGATAGCGGCACGCTCTGAGGAGGGGATATCGGAGGGTAGAATGATGGGATATGTCTCGACGTCATCGGGGGAGAGCGGATGGTCGGAGGGAGGGGCGAGGGGCATATATGCGGTTTGCATTTCTTGAAAAGCTTGAATACGCCGGAGAAGTGCGGCTACACGCTTCTGGAATTGAACCTGCTGCAGGACCGTTATTGACTCCTTTCGTTGAACGGAGAGGCTTCGTCTATCACTAAATCAGGCTCTATCCCAAAGCGAGGAAGAATCAAGATCAACGGACTCACTATGATGCAGGGATATCAAGGCCCTCCACAATGAATGAGCTAGGCCCTGCCTCGTGCAGGGCCGCCTGGCCATTGACTGTGGCCATGTTCTCCGCAGCAAGCAGGCGTAGGCGGACTTCTGCACGGGATACTTCTACAAACATGCTCGATAATGTCAGCCATAGAGATCACAACGAAAGGTGCAGGGAAACTCACTTGGTGTAGGAAGGAGAAAGGGGCTTGGGTTTCCTACGCGATCCTCTTCCCAAGCAAGCACCATGGCCTCCCATTTCTCCACGTCATCTGCTCGGGATGCTCGGAGGTTTGCATCAAACTTCTCAAAGTCTTCCTTGAATGCAAAAGCTGCTGGAAGCGCCTCAAGCTGGAGGCGAAGCAGATCGTCACCTATGGTACTATTCAGCGGGGCAGAATGGCACTTCCAAGGCAGCCACCCACCGAACTGAACCGTTTTGCGCCAGTTTGAGAATCCGCAAAAGTCGTCTAACGTCTCCCATCATGACCCGCGCCCCATCTCCTTGGTGCTTGGGGCAGCCGTGTGCAACCGCCACCAAAGCCGCTCTACACCCTCACCATCCCACCTAGCAATGTGGAGGGTGTAGTTCGGCGAATACGTTCCCTGACATTCGGCTTTGTGAGCGCCAATGTGGAACTTCGGGACAACGAAGACCCATGCGTCCGCAGGAAGATCAAGCCGGATGTGCTCGGGGAGGTGCTCGGCTCGAATGAAGAATGACTTTTCATGCTCGCATGCTACGTCATACGAATCCTTGACTATGCGAACACCTTTCCCCTTCACTGCAGATGCAAGCAGGTAGTCTATATTTGCCCACCTAGAAGTTGTAAGTACAAAACTGCATACGAGGTGCCTGAGCACGCACCTCTCGCCCTTCTGCATGTCACCTAAGCCGTTGTTCATGAATAGCTTGTGCCTGCAGCTCACGGCAATCACCCCAGTAGCACGAAGGCCCTTTGAGTTGCGCGTGAGTGCGTTGAGGAGGGCTGCAAAACCCGAGCAAGTGTGAATGTGGATTAGCGGTTAGCAGCGCCCCTGGTAGCTTTTGGCAGTAGACTCATGTCCTCCTGGGTTGCGTGCTTGAGGACGTGTTCGTTGTACGGAACGTTGTCAACGAAGTACGCCAGGCCGGGGGCTAGCCAAGGGTCTTCATGGGCGCTTGCCCGCAAATGACTCTTTAGGCAGAAGTTTGCATCCTGCGAAACCATCAACTGGTAAAGCCAACTACAGGAGGTCAGAACAGTGGACAAGCAAAGGCAAAACTCCCAACAACGTACGCATCATCCTCGCTTGCTTCCTCCCAACCTGCGGGGAGGTTCTTTTTTGGGTTCGGACATGCACGACAAGCGACCGCAAGTCCTCCATGCGGTGTTCCACTAATCCCCGCCGCATCGTGGGCCCTCCCCACCCGTTTCGCCATAGTAATATGCTGCCACTCCCGAATCATCATAGCAAGTGCTTCAGATCGGTCCTATCAATGTGATGAGCACATTCATAAACGGCCTTGACACCGCATGAGAAGCGTACCGGAAGCCGTTCGAGACCGGTGTTATCTGTGAGCAACTCCAGGGTGGCGTAGTAGTCGTATGCCATCATTTTGCCTTGCAGGTTGAGGAGGTGAAATTGTCGGAGGAGGCTGAACGTTGCACAAGTCCGGGGCTCAGTAGGTGTTGCTGGCCACCAAGACATCCGCAGAAGCGCAACGCGGCGCAGCGACGTATTACAGTGACAGAACTGGACGTCTACGATGTGCAGGCCATTGACGTGCAGTACTGTCATGGGCACAAGCCGCCCATCGTGAGTAAGACACGGCTCTCTCAGGGAATGGGAGGGTCGGATCACCATAAGGCTGAGCACGGGTCCGGATCTATCCCTGGTTCGACCCATACTCATCCGTATCCGTGACCTACGGGTCACGATCCGTGGGTCACAGGTCAACCGCACGGCAGCTTAGTCACGGCTCTAGGTCACGGACTCCGTTAGGTGCGTATCCGTGACAGATCACCGGCCATTATACGCGTTCGACATGTCCTCTCGAGCCTGGAGATATCATGCTCGTACCGTATATGAGGTGTCACTACCGGTTCTCGTGTTATGTAAACACAGTTGAATAGATTATCGCATGCAATAGTAACGTTTTGTATAGCTCGCGTCACATCTAATGCACACATCAAGATCTCAATAGAATGTTATGGCATAACATTGCTATCATTCGGGAGATACTACGATCTACGTAGGTATGATTATTATATGGCATAGCTACTCGTCATCGGACTCCTGCCAGTCATCATCGGACGCAACCGTCTCGAGCGACGGCATCAACCCCTCCAAAACATCCCCCTCATCATCAGACACGACCGTCTCGAGCGATGGCATGGATCCGTCCGACACGTACTCCCAGTCTGAGTCTAACTCGCTATCCAGCTGCCGGTGGGGAAGGGCTGATGCAGCGCACTTCGTGCTCACACTGCCGGGAGTGTCAGTAAGGGCGGACGCGAGGCTCCCACGCATGGCGACGTCGAGTGCGTGTGCAACACAGCCGCACCTGCGCGTGACAATCTCCTCAACGCCGCCACGATCAGGGCTATTGACGGGCGCGGCGCGAACCGTAGCGGGACCAGCGCGCGCGTTGTCGGCGGTGAGGACGCGGAAGTCGTTGTCTCCTCTGATGGTAGACGACTGCGGACGCTGCTCACTAGCGGCGCCGCTCACAGTGTTCGCGTTCACGACAACGCGGAGGAGGGATTCAATGAGTTTTTTGGACGGCGCGATGGCGTTACGGCGGGCCTGGAAAGTGAAGCGTCGGGGGCCCGAGGGGATCTCAGCTGCGGGCGAGCCGGGAGGTTCGCGTCCAGTAGGAGAGGGAGTTGCGTCGACGCAGGCGGGAGGGATATTGACAGGAGAAAAGGCCCACTGTCAGGTAGTCAGAATTGGAAGCTAGCTAATGTCGAATCACTCACCGGTGGCAGTTCACCATATGCTAGGTCCAAGAACTCCGCCAAATGCTCATCAGTGCGCTCGAGCGGGCCACAGGATGCCGCGAGGACGACGAGTTCCCCGATAAGATGATAGTAGGCATTGAGGTCGACGCCATGGAGGGGCTGGGCATACGCGCGCAGGACAAGAAGAAGGTGGAGGACCATCTCACGTTGCCCATCGCTGATGCCCGTTCGCGTGACATCGGCGGCTTGGACAGCAGCAATCCACTCGTTGCAAGTGGCTTCGCTGAGGCTGTCGGGACCAGCAGTGGGGATCAGAAGCTGCAATACAGAGACGTCAGCACGCCGTACAATCAAACGCGAGCCGTACTCACTGTCAAGGACGAGTCCGGCCCGTCGATGGTAAGAGCCACAAAAACAAATCTTCTTCCATCGGGGTTGCACCATTCGTCCATGCGCAAGTAGAGGTTGGCATAGCCAGCGTCATACTCGCCAGGAGACGGCGGCGGCAGAGAGTGGGACAGACGGCGCATCGAGTTCATGGGGCTGTGGGAGACGCTATGGGAAAGATCTGAGGGAGAGCGGGGGGTTATTTCGAGACTTAGAAGAGAGGACGCGTAGACATACTGGGGCCCGGCTTGTGATGTTGCGGAGAAACGCGCGCCAAGCAACCGGTGAGATCCGTCATTAGTCGCAAACGCGGGGGGTACGATATCACTCACCTACGGTGCATTCCTGGCGCTCCCGTCTCCGCTTCGGCGACGGTTCCCACTCCCCGAATGTCGCGCAGGGTTGAGCGAATCTGCATCGTGCGGAGCCAAAAAAAAACGGTGTCGATCTGTCGTGAGCTGGCACTCTCCCGACGCACCCGTCTCCGCCTCAGCGACGGTTCCCGCTCCCCGGATGTTGCGCAGGGTTGGGGCAATCCGCGTCACACGGAGCAAAAAGGGGTGCCGTCGGTCCGTCGTGAGTCGCGAGCAGGCGTGACACAATATCACTCACTGTAAGCGCACTCCTGACGCTCCCGTCTCCGCCTCAGTGACAGTCCCGGCTCCCCGAATGTTGCACGGGGTTGGGGGAATCCGTGCCGCGCGGAGCAAAAAAGGGCAGCGCCCAAGTTGCTGCGTCGCAAATTTGAGTCCCTTGTTGAGGTTATCACTAGCGATTGCTTGTGCGCAGAACTGAAGCGGGGCGGACCTGGGCAGAAGGGTCAGCCGAAGCGTGGCATCCGATCAATGAACGTACCTTCGCGTGGTGCACTGCCCAAAATGGCATGCACAGTAGTCAACATAGAAGACATTGTGCGTCTTCTACGTTCCCCGGCGTTGAAGGGAATGGGAGAGCGAGAGGGGGCCACGGAAACATGCAAGGCGGGCTTGAGGACTGTAGGCGCCGCGGCACGTGCATAACGTGACCGCTATGCGTGGGTTGTTGACAGCCTGATCTTAGCGCCCGCAGGTGTAATTGCCTGCGTCGCCCTTACCTCCCGCTCTCTCCACGCCCCTTCGGATCTGTGGTGCCAGATAGTAAGTCCCTTTTGCCTCTCGCTTACCTTTGCTAACGTTCAGGGATGTTCGCGTATTCTAGGACAGTGCGGAACTTTTCCGTGCTCCCCGCTGCGCGGCCTAGTTGTCCAAGTCTGACTAGACCAGCGGCATCCCTGCCAACGATACCTTCACAAGACGCACACGGGTCGTCCGATCTCTCATCGCGCGGAAACAGCTCGAGATTCATCACAAGTAAGTAATCTGTTCCCTGACGGGTGCTTCTCTAACCCGGGTCGACTAATCTACCAGGATCCCGCCAGGGTCTGTTGCCGTGCGCAAGAGGCCATGGGGCCATGTCCGTGGAGACGAATGGTAAGCCATGTCTCGGACGAGTTTCGGAAGCAGGCTATACTGACACGCGCCCGGCTCTAGCAGGTCTGAGCCGTCATCCGAATGCCCCACAGGTCGTCGGGGACGTAGCGACGTTGATGAGCAGTCTCTCGGGTGCGTCCCTTCTCACTCGGCTGTGAACACCATCGGCCCGCGCGCATCCTGATACCGAGGCTAACGGTGCTCGCGACATAGGTGCGACTTAAGCTGAAGCTCAAGTCCATCATCGCGATGCGCTCAAGTCAGCTCGCGTGGCGCATGTAACGCAAGGGGGTGCGAGTTCGTATATATACATAGAGGACTCGCTGCAGGTATGCCCCCAGTGCATTCTCTCAAGGCACGCCGCTCATCCTCATATCTTCTGCTTCACACTCACCTGCTTCACACCCACTATGCCCGCTACTAGCTCTGCCACCGCCAAATGTCCCCGCGCTGACACTGTCAATGGTACTACCACAAAGCGCAACAAGGCTACCGCCGTCGACGACTCCGATGCTGAGATCGACCTCGATCCGAACGCCGACGCCGAAGACTCGGGCGACGACGCGCAGGATGAGGCCGCCCACCCGCTGCAAACTGTCACCAAGCGGACTCAGTCGGCTAAACGCCCTAGGCTGACTGCGGAGGCCAAGCGCGCTCGCTTCGCCGAGAAATTCAACGGTAAATCTCCCGAGGAAATTTTGGGTGAGTCTCGTTTCTCTCCTCCGCCCTGTATCATCTTGACTTACGTTGGATTGGTGCTCTTAGATGCGCTGTCAGACAATTGGCGGTCAAAAGTATACGAGCATTTCCTGCCACCGGAAATCGTGCGCCAGGTCAACGGCGCAATCGTACACCGCTTCTGGTGCAAGACATGAGTACTCTCAGGTCTCTCTCTACCCTTTGCCCGCTGAACGACAATTGTAGCTATCCGTCGAAGTTCGTCGACTGCGCGGACTACGAGGATTCCACCGGGAACCTCGGGCGTCATCGCAACATCTGCGAGCCGGCCGATTCCGCCAAAGCCCAACTCATCGAGACATACGCCGCCAGGGCCACGTACAGTCACGCGCGCCTTCGGTATTTCATCGCGATGTGGTGCTCGCATCGCCACCGCCTGCACCAGATCGTCGAGGATCCTGAGTTCCATCAAATTCTGTCGATGCTCTTCAACAAAGTCAAGATTCCCTCGCGCTTTACCGTTTCGCGCGACATCCAATCTGTCACGGATTTCGTCAAAGGGCGGGTTATAACAATGTTCCAGGCCAGTTTTCTTTCCTTCTTCCCATCCCCATAAGCTTACTGGCATCCTTTTAGGAGTACCCCAGCCGTGTCCACATCTGCGTCGACGGATGGACTTCGCCCAATGTTTTCTCGTTTTTAGGCATTACCGCTCATTGGTTCGATGGCACGAAGCTTCAACACATTATTCTCGACTTCGTGAGGTAAGCTAGGATTCGTGTTCTCGTGGCAAATGAGTGCACGCTTAACACATCTTCAGGCTCAAGGGTTCTTATACGGGCAAGTACTTGGCGTCCGAGCTCGTCGACGTGCTCAAGGACTACGGCATCGAAAAGAAGGTGAGTGTCTGGAGTGTCCGTAATACCTCCCTCTCGCTAATGCACTTGTAGCTCCTTGGCATAACCAGCGATAATGCGGAGACCAACGATGTGATGATGAAGGAGCTACACATCCTCGTTCTCGAAATTCCTGGGATGGAGGCACGTGTCCGCTGCTTCGGACATGTGTTGAACCTCGTCGTCAAGGTGAAATTCTCGCATTCCGCCCGCGTCGCTGTGCACATTGCTGACACTCATTCCCCCCGCGTCGCTTTACACATTGCTGACAATGGGTTTTAGGCTGTTCTCTCTCGCTGCACCCACAAGAAGAAGAAGGCGGGCTCGAATTCGGCCACGGGCAGTGACGCTGCGGCGAACAACTCCGACGCAGACAGCTCACCTGAGCCGGAGTCGCGCGAGCATGCTGAGATGGAACGGCAACTCGCCGCGCTCACCGAGGGCCTCCTCGAAGGCGAGGGCGACGAGGATGAAGACGATGACGACGTTGATGTCGACCGCGAGGCAGCGGACGCCGCTCTCATCGCCGCTCTCGCCGCTGAGGAGGACGATTCTGACATGTCTATCGCCATGACGGAGGAAGACATCAAGACAGGGCTTCTCGCCTCAGAGAAGGTCGTCTCGCATCTATCACTGTAACTATCGTCCGCTAATGTGGACGTTTCCGCACCTAGATTATGCGCCTTTCCACAAAGGTGTGGCACAGCCTGCAGATCCATGAGGAGCTTGCGCGCCTTGCTGGCGACGCTGAATTAGACTCTGAGACCCTCGTCTGCGCGGTCAAAACCCGCTGGAACACTGTTACGGACGTCCTCGAGCACGCGCTCGAGATGCGCGCTATTCTCACCGAGCTTTGCAACGACGCGCACTTTAACAAGACGAAGGATCGCGGCATGCGCCTCCGCCGCTTCCTTCTCGACGACGAGGAGTGGATGGTTGTTGAGCAACTGCACCGGCTTCTAGATGTACCTGAATAATTTCTCTACGCGTACCTTTAGATGTCTAATAGAATCGCTTTTCAGCCATTCCTCTTCGCCACAAAAGCCGTCTCGAGTAGCTCGCGGGCACTCGTACACGAAGTCATTCCATACATGGACCTCCTCACGACCCACCTGGATGACTTCTGGCGTGATGAAGACCTCTGTCCCATGGTGCGAGACGCTGCAAGGCGTGGCCGCAAAATCATGGACAAGTATTATTCTCGTACTGACGAAACGATCATCTTTCGTATCGCCATGGGTACGTATGTCGATCAGGTCATTCTTGATGTGCGTCTGAATTATCGTGTAGTCTTGCATCCCGCGATGAAGACGCAATACTTCCGTGATCAAGAATGGCCAGATGAGTGGATCAACGAGGCTCTGCGCCTCGTCCGCACGGAATGGGCTGCACACTACAAGCCGGACATTTCCCCACCCCCTCGCGAGCCTCGCCAGCACCCTGTGCGAAAGGGCAAGAATGGCCCCGGCACTAGCCGGATGAGCGCGCAGGCTAGCACGAACACCGTACGCAATCCTTTTCCTACGGCTTGATAAAAGACTCACAACGAGCTTGCATAGGCCACTCGCGCGCTTTTCAAAAGGCTCTCGAGTGCTCATCGCGCTGCAGCGAACTTCAATGCTCTCGAAGCTTACTTGGGCGCACCACCGGTCCCGAATGTCACGGATCCTTTGGCATACTGGAGTTCCTTCCTCGCGAGCGAGACAGATGGCGCACTGGCGCGCATGGCTCTCGACTTTTTGTCTGTACCAGGTATGTCATATTCATTCCGTGAGCAGTGGCGTAACACTCATGCCGACTTGTAGCAACGTCTGTAGAGGCTGAGCGGGCCTTCTCGCGCGGCCGCTTGACGGTCTTGCGGCTGCGCCACTCGCTGAGTGATACCGCAGTGCGCGCGAGCACGCTCCTCGGGTCATGGGCTTCCGTGCCCACGCTCGTTCCCGAAACGGATCTTGTCAACCTCATTCGTGAGCTGAGCAGTGGCACCAAGACGAAAGGCACGGGCGGACATGGCAGCGAGCTGGCCCAAGTTGTCATTGATGTCGATGCTGAGGACTAGGTTATACCAGTAGAATAACCCGTTTTCTTGTATGTCTCGCAGAGTATCTCCAAATCTCTCGGACATCTCGGCTTCCTTCCTCTTGGACGTCTCGCGGGGTGTCTCGAAAGTTTCGCGAGGTGGTGGCTGTAGGGGCAACTCGAAACTATCTTATCTACTTACATTAGTCTTGCATTTACATAATACAACACTATATTATTGCCTGCCATGAATGTGCACGCAACTTGCCCCATTAACGGGTGCGCCGGTTCCACCTGCGGGTCTTGACGGATCTGGATCCCCGGATACGGATCCTGTCCGGCTCAACCTGAGCTGCGCGGATCCAGATCTCCGGATACGGGTCTTTTTGCGGGTCCGATCCACACGGATCTAGATTGACCTCCCCGAGACATGTAAACCTATAGATTCAGGTCCGGATAACCTGTAGGTGGATCCGTGCTCAGCCTTAGATCACCATTCCGAGGTCCCTGAGAGATACGTGCTTGAAGAACGTGCCCTCCCACGACTGTAGGACCACCTCGAGTGAGGACAGCCATACAAGACGCACGTCGACCAAGAAAACTTACCTGAATGTGATGTAGAGGACGCCTCACGTGCTCCGAAACCGTACAGCTTTGACAGAGGAGCTGACCACTGAAACAGTTGCGGCAGCGGAATTGTGGAGGCCGCTGATGGCAGAGAGGACAGGATGTTTGTTTGGCATATTTCCCTCGCCCTTTGAGGCGGATGCATTCATCGAGGTACTCATCCCAATAAGGAAGCCACGCCCTCAAGGGCTCGTCCTAACCACGTCAGCCCCCTTGTAACGAGAAAGGATCGCTAATTAACACACCGAGCTAAGGTAGCGCTTTGCCTTCTCCTTCGCCACCACGCTAATTCCTGCCAGCCCCTCAACGGGTTCAGCCGGCCATGCTGCATCAAACGCAGGGTCTGGAGCAGCCTCTTCAAGGCCGCTGTTATGGGGTATTGCTGCAGGCCAGACAACCTGCTCGGTGAGACTTTCAGGCGCAGGAATAGGCGCTTCGCATGGAATCGTGCGAGAGGAAGTGACACACCATCGACCATCTTCTGAGACTGTGGTTGACTTTAAGTGGTGGTTAGCCCTGTAAAAACCCCCGGTCTTACCCTTTCCCTTGGAGTTCTTTTGAGAGGACTGCATTGCAACGGGGGCGAGGAACGGCAGCAGATTGTCGTCTTATATAGTGAAAAAGTCGTTCAATCAGGCCTTGTGGCGACGCCATGCGGAAACTGTACAGTACATGCTAACACGTAAGTGAGCAAGGGCATCGCGCGGCACAACTGCGGCACTCACAAAGCCGCACTAGACTGTGTCTTTTCTCGTAAAACTTACATCCTCTGCATTGCCTAAAGCTCCCCTCGCATCAATGCCTCCCAGTCCCTCTCCAAGCTCTCCACAGTGGAGAACAACGTAACTCGCTCTTCTGCGCGTGTAGGAAGACGATCTTGGAGGGCTTCACTGGCCGGGGTGTCAGCGAGCGTGAAGTCCCCCAGAGTGCGAAACCCACACTCCAGCCAGCGATGCAGACTACCAGAGCAATACTGAGTCATCGACCGCCTCGTTTTGCCCGGCTGGATCATGACGTTGGCATGCGGGATGATGGCAGAGGGAATCCACACGTTTGCACCTGGCGGGAACTCAATGCAAACTTGTGGCTTGAGGAGGAGGAGGTGGCCTCCCTTCTTCGAGTCGAAGCGGCCCAGGGCAGTGATGTGACACCAGTTGATAGGATCGTTTGCTGCGTCGACGTGGGGGACGCACTCGGTGGCGGGGCCGAGGTTGAATGTAACCGCGGGGTAGATGCTGCGCTTAAAGTTCAATGAGAGGCCGTGATGCTCAAAGACCTGCCGGACCGTAGACCGCATCTCTGCGTAAATGCGGGGCGCAAAGGAGGCAAGCATGCCTATGTGGGATTAGCAGCCGGAATGAGAGCACCAGCAGAAAGCCACGCACTGCTACCATACGCGGCGATGCGCTGGATGGCGGGAGAGTCGCATAAGGCGCGCAAAACCTTCGCATTCCTTTTTGTATTGCAGATCACTCCAGGCTCCTAGCACAGGATGAGTGAGGCTCGCAAAGGGCCGAAGAGAAACGCACCGTTCACCCGGTGCCATGTGAGGCGCCGCACGTGAGGGCCCCGAACCTGCCGCGTTTGTGGTCCTCCTGCTCCTTCGTAAGGTGTACCTCTCGGTGTGCTCTAGCCAGCAAGATATTGGCTTCTTCCACCACACGATTGTACCCTGTGCCTTTGGGGCGTCCGCCAAACACGGCGATAATGCGCCGCTCCGAGTCCAGGAGTACCATCACCGACCTACGCCTCTTCAACGGCGGCCCAACGCACGGAGTAGAACGCATGCGACGTACCTTCCATCCCAGTCGTATACCGGTATACCCTCCCGAATCACCTTATCCAGCGACCACAGCTCAGCTTGAAGCTCCCGCAGCCGTTTCCTAAGAAACGCTCCCCTTGCAACGTGTGCCAACGAAAACGAGTCGACTTTGATGACGCGAGAGGGGGCCAGTTGCTTTGACGTCGAAGACTTGGGCTTGCCACCGTACTCAGAGTCTCTTCTCTTCTGGCGTTTGGCCGGCCGCGACTTGTGCTTACATTCCTTTCTTTGCCGCTGGAAGCGCGTAAGAAGGCGCGCGGGGCCATCTTCGGCAGCAGGTTGCTCGGCCGCGTTCGCGGAAGCCAGAGCGTCGGGCAAGGCACTGCTTGCAGGTGCCGGGGGAACCATAAGAGCGGGAAGAACCGCACCAACGCATGGAAGCGCATGAGGGAGCAAGAGAGGTGGCGGGGTGGGTGAGGCGCTGGGTGAAGGAAGGGGGGTCAACTCGCTGGAAAACAAGTCCTCCGCGACCGCGACGGCATCGAATGGCGGAGCACCGAGCAGCGGAGCATCGAGCGGCGGAGCATCGAGCAGCAGAAGGCCGAGCGGCGGAAGGTCGAGCGGCGGAAGGTCGAGCAATGGCACGGCGAAGGACGAGGCGGGCGGATCCTGGGGAGACGGGGGTAGAGAAAGCTCCCCCGAGAACCATTCTTCCGTATCCTCGTCCGTGAGCAGCAACAGAGGTTCGAAAGAAAGGGGGGAGGCGCAAGTAGGGGTGGAAAGGGTGGAGAAAGGGACGAATTTCCAGTCGTCGCTGGTGCGACGTGGGTTCGTGGCGGCATCCTTGATGAGCTGAGTTGTGTCCCATTCTGTGTTTATTGAGTTGATTGGGGCCACGACGCGCGTAGAGGAAGCCTAACGAGGGGCTGTTAGAACGAGGGATGCTGAGAGATACAAGAGAACGTGTTACGCAATCAAAAAGAGAGCGCACCTTAGAAAACATTGAAATCGCATAAAATACGCGTAAAAAGACGCGTCGAAGAGTACAAGAGAGCGCAGAGCATGGAGAGAGAGAAGAGACGCGTCCGAAAGAAAAGCTACGCGCAGTGTTGGCACCACCCACTTATCGGGCCTCAGAGGAGACCCGTCCAGCGGTAGTGACAACGCGACGCGGAGACAGATCTAGGGAGCAGAGAGGAGTCCTCACCGTGAAACGGGCGAGGGGGTAAGGGTGTTAGGAAAGGGCGGAGGAGGGGGAGGAGGGGGAGGAAGAGAGGAAGCAAGCGCTTTTGTGAGAGCGAGGCTGGGCGGCCAAACATTCCGTGTTTGGACAATGACCTTCCATTTTAGGCTACATCTCTTATCTACGCGCAAGTCGATCCCTCAAGGCGGCCTCACAGCGCGGAGGACTTCGTGCGCCCAAGCGAGGATTCCTTGTAATGGAGGACTCGCAGTTAATGGTGTCTTCAGGTATGCCTTCTAATGTGTGAAGGCCGCTCTCTTTTGCACTAACTCCCTGGAAGCACCGTAGCCCGTGAAATCGAACTCGCTGGACGCAGTGTAGATCTCCTCACGGGCCTGACTTGGTCCGTGAAGAGATCTATACTGCTACACTCCGTGCTGCCAGATGGCGCCGCGCTCCCCGCCCTGCCCAAACTTAAAGTGCGTCGAGTCATTCTGTGAACTCGAACTTGCTGAACGCAGTGTAGATCTCCTCACGGGCCTGACTTGGTCCGTGAAGAGATCTATACTGCTGCGCTCCGCACCGGATCACTCACTCCACACACCTCACCCCACACGAACTCAAGGTGTGTCAAGCCATTCTGTGAACTCGAAGTTGCTGAACGCAGTGTAGATCTCCTCACGGGCCTGATCTGAGCCGTGGCTACACGCATAACTCACTGCCATGAAAATCTCCTATTCGTGACTTCGCTGGGATATCAACCACACTGCATGCTCGAAATGCGGAGTGCAACCCTCAGTGTTTTTTGTAGAGTCAACATATGATCTATACTGTAATGAAAACTCTCCTGAGATTTGGCTACGTGTTGTTTATGACGGTGATTATGCGCCTCAAGACCTGAAGACAACTGCTCTTATTGATGGTGGTCATTGGTGGGAAGGGGGAAGATAGATTTCGTCTGGATTCACAAAAGTACGTGCGCATTGTGCAGAAGTTCGGTTTCGACGCCAACTTCTTGGAGTGCAAACTCGGAACATTGTCTGTTCGTGGGACGCACTGGTACGCGCGCATCATGCCGAAGCTCGGCGTGCAAGCCCGGGACGTCGTATGTGAGTGGGGCGCGCTGTCATCCACTTGATTGAGGGCACAGAAGAGAAACCGGCCCACATTCGACACGATCTACACCATAGCTACCAGGGT
The DNA here is from genome assembly GCA_002150815.3 of Grammothele lineata. Classification (NCBI taxonomy): domain Eukaryota; kingdom Fungi; phylum Basidiomycota; class Agaricomycetes; order Polyporales; family Polyporaceae; genus Grammothele; species Grammothele lineata. The sequence goes on from NDFF03000081.1 coordinate 31,031, forward strand.
ATATGAACCTATCACAGCGCATAACTTTTCGCAGGGAGACTACACTAGGACGAGACGAGCACTAGTACCATCCAATAACATGCTTCCCGCGGACTGCGCTGCAGAACTCCTTGAGTGCAGCCAGGAAATTCACATATGACATGTACATTCCCCTGGGCGACGTCGGGCGAACCCACTCCGCGCTGAACAAGTGTGCGGTCAGCCGTTGACGTTTGACTGCGAGACTGATAGTACTTACTCGCCCCAATAGATCTATGGCGTCGGCCCGCGGTACACGACTGTGCACACATACCCGCTGATGCGAGCAAGGCGAGACGGCCCGACGAAGGGCGACAGGGATGAACCTACCCTGGCGCGCTGTACAGCCGAGTCAGGGGAGGGTGTACGTGAAGCCGCCCGCCGCTGCCCTGGAGGCACTGGCAGCGCATGTGGGCACGCGAAACCATGCGCGGGCCCGATCTCCTGTCCGGGGCGGTAGAACAGCCACTGGCGCAGACCTGGTGGACGCCTGTCGAGGATCCTGTCCGGCTCATCGAACACGACAGGGACCACCGCACCGTCGTTGATGCAAGGAAGGTCGTCGCTTGATACCACTGCCGTCGGGAAGGAGCCGTTCTCTAGAGCAGCAAGCCAGCGCTCGGTGGTTTTTGCGCCCACGGAGGTAGGGGGCAGAGTGGCGACAAGGCCAGGGATGGCCCACGCCTGCATCACATGCATGTGCGCTTCGAGCGGGGTTCTACAGTATTGATAGAGGCTGCCATGCACGCCAACAACACCGTAGGCCATCTCATCCCTTAACGAACGCATACATAAGCGTATTCCCCGAGTACCAGTATGTTAAAAAACTTACCACGTAGTAAAGATGCCAGGGCCGTTCAACCCACAGAAGACGACCCAGCGTTCTCCCAGGTCAGGGTCTTCAATTTGCATCTTTGCGTCAAAGAGGCGCGCTGCGTACCCAGCCTCGAACCTGCCGCAATAACGTAAGTTTGATATACTACACGAGAGAGCAGCCCCGCGCACCAGTCCATTTTCAGGTGCGGCAACGCTTAACTGAGCGTAGCGAAAATTTTACGGTCATTACCGCTGACAGGACGGCCAAGCGGCCCAATACAAACGAAGCCCTCGAAGCCTAAGACGGCATTTCAGAAATGACAACCAAGGAAATGTGGCTGCACTTACACCACTCCCTGGCACTCTCCATCATCTTGAATGTCACGGACGGGCCCTGAGGTACGTAATTGAAGTCATTGAAAGGGCCGCCGATCGCAGTTTGAGGAGGATTGGTCGGCAGAGACAGGGTCGGGGACGAGGTCGGCGGGGACGGGGACGGCGTCGGCGTCGGTGTAATTGATGCACGGCTCCCGAAAACGAGAGGATCGCCGTCAATGATAGGACTCGGAGCGACAGACATAGAGAAAATGAGAAAGAATGAGTGATGCGAGTGAGCGAGTACAGAAGAAGAGAATGAATGCCTCAGGCTGATGAAGATGAGTCGCACATACCTGGTATATATACACCTTGAGCCCGGGGAATAATTGAAATACCTCAAATCACTCCATTCCCGACGAGAGAAAGTCGAATTCTGGTTGGTTGGACGCAGCTTTGGCATCGGGCGGACGTGGGCGTGGAACGGACAAGAACGGAGTCCTACCATGGGGAAGCGCGCATTCAGTTTAGACGCCCAGCGCGACCTCAGCTGTGCCGTATGCGGCATGCGCGCTTCCTCACCACCGCCAGGCAGCAATATAGAGTCCTTTAACCTCAGGCTCCTGACGTGTCCGTCTCATCGCCCACATTCCTTCTTTCCTCTCTTTTCCTTGCTCCTTTCTCTTGCGTTTGCTTTTCTCTTTCGACTATGTCTAAGAAGAAGGGAAAGGCGCCCAGCAGTGGCTCTCCAGCGTCCTCCGAGAAGGACAAGCATGGCTGGGCAGTCGGACCGCGGTATGACTTCTTGAACTGGCACATCACTGACTGGCGTGATGCCAAAGATTCCGGGGACGTCGCAACCTTCTATACGCAGCTCACACTCCTTTGGATCAAGACGTTCAGCTGGGAACACGCGGACGACCACGACGATACTCGCGTCGTAGTCGATGCATCAGGGGACCACCTCGAGGCCGTCCTCAGCACTACAGGCCTGCTCGATGACGAGATTGAGAGGCACCGCTTGCTGTACCTCAAAATTCGCGGGGTACGTCCACTTCTCGCGGCGCTATTGATCCTCAATTCACTCCGGGCCGCTGATTATCTGCCCGTTGCTTGTTAGCAAATCGCACGGTGGTACCGCTACCACGGTTCAAAGTCGCTCAAGCCCCACAAAGTCGACCATCTAACGAAGATCCTCCGCGCCATCAATCGGGCGGAGTCGAAGGCGCCGCGCAAGCCCAGCCTTCTCCAGTACTACCAGAAGGTTTACTACGAGGGCCGCTGCAAGGAAATCGTCGACAAGCGATTCCCGCAGCTCGTTCAGGAGGCCGCGCTGAAGGGTCATCTGCTTCCTCGGCGCGTTTCTGTCCAGAATCAGGTCTCTGAAGAGATGCTGAAGGCCGAATCCGATGTGTTCAAGGCAGAGCTTTGCGAGCAGCTGATGGCAGACTACCGGGAGGCCTACGTGCACTGGGAGGCATCATTGCCTAACAATGTCGGGTCACAGTTTACTGCTGAGGACTATGCCCGGTAAGTGCACTCTTTCCAAACGTACCTGCGTCGCTGACTTCTCGTAGGGAGCTGGAGTCGACTGGTACGTGGCTCGGCAACTTCATTGACCACCTGGGAAAGCTTCTCGGCCGCAACGTCATGATTGCAATTTGCGGGCCTAATTGTGCAGGCGTTGTGGATGTCGAAAGGTACGCCCGTTATTCTTCCCCCGTCCTCCCAGTAAGACGTGTAACTTCTGTAATCCAGTGTTCACTCCGGCAAGTGCAAGGGAGTGTCGCCAAAAATCTGGCCTGATTCTGACCCTCAGGGCTATAACGCCTTCTGCAAGTCCATCATCCAGTTCGCGCAGAAATGTTTTTGTGAGCGTTTACTCTGTGAGCCGCGAAAACGCCGTTTCCTAATGCAGCCTGTTCCATAACTAGCGGAGCAAGACTGTCAAGATCGGATCGTGCGGGGCACTGAGGCAGCGCCCTCGCACGCTCCCGTCACCAAGCCTGTCACCACATCGGCACTCGACCAGCCGGAGCTCATAACAATGTCCTCACCACCCTCACCCTCGCATCACCCTTCCCCTCTGCGGCCCCGGACCCCGCTGTTCGTATCATCCTCGCCTTCGCTTCCTTCCCCACTTCCTCTCCCTTCTGACCCCTCAGGCCCTGACTCTCTCAAATCGTCAACCACGACCTTGCCTTCCGACATCCCGGCGGCGGAGAAGAATGCGCACAGCACGCCTCAGGCCGCACCGTCTCCTTCGTCTAACTCACCCGCACGGTCAGGCTCAGCCACATCTTCGGACTTGATATTGCCACCAGCTTGCCTCACCTCAGAGAACGCCATGGAAGCACCGCCGATCCCCCTTCCATCGACGCTCCCGATCTCCCAACCCAGCTTCAATATGCCGTCTGACGTGCTCGCCCAGCTAAAAGATGCAGACGGTTCTCCTCTACTCGACATGCGCGATGTGTTCGGCACGGACGACATCTTGTTTGATTGGTCTCTGCTGCCCGCCGTCACGGCCGCGCCGAAGCCACCTTCGTCTACAGCTCCCGTGCAGTAGCACATCGGCGCGTCGTCGCAGTCATCTCCGCCGTCCATCCCAGCCCCCGAGGTGCTGCAGACCTTATCTGTCTCTACTACTAAGCCCTCTCAGGTGACTCTTACGGTGGCAGGGGCGACGTCAATCTCTCAGGCTCAGGCCTCCCCCTCGCCTCGCGTACTGGGTCTTGCGACCAAGAACCGCAAGGTGTCGTTTCCTACCATTCCAAACCCGCTTCGGTCATTGAGGTCTCCATCCAACCCTACCGGCATTCAGAAGAGGGCTGCATCCATTGCACCCGGGTCCAACTCCATGGGATCGGGCCGATTGGCCATGGCCGCCGTGCCCGTGTATGGCGCCGCTATCATGGCTGCCCCCGCGGGCCCGCTGCTCCCTCCAGGTCCTTCGAAGCATGCCAATTCTTCGTCTGCAGAGGTACGTTACTGTTCGCACCCAACGACACTTTCTAACGGTTTGATTTCTAGCTCCCGGCCGTTTTGAAGGCGCTCCTTCCATCGGCAGATTCGACTGCGTCTTCCAGCCTCATGCGGCCTACCCTCACTCCACGCCGGAAACACCTGTCGTCTCCAGCGACCACTGCGGCGGCGACCCCGCCTGCTTCGAACATCCAACCTATCCCGCCCTCGCCACTGACCCCTAATCGCGACGACATCAACACGGATCCATGCAAGGACGCGAGCTGGCTCAAGCTATATGACTACCTCATTGGTGACATCGACGATGCCGCCATCACAGCATGGGGGGACCTGTGGGTGGACTGCATCGAGGTGCTCGCCGCGGTAGAGCGCCCTGCCTCGTTCGTCCAGCACGGACAGCTACGAGCAGCGACTACGTCTCGGCCGAAGGAGCTCGCTGACTGGATGAAGCATCACCGGCCGCTGCATCATTGGCCTATCATTAACATCGAGGTGTTCAGTAAACTCTGGTGGGGATGGTGGAGGGCGAACCTGCCCTGTGTTTCCAGCCAGCCCGCCTTTGACCCGGCTACTGAGGCCGCCCAGTTTGAGGACTGTGACTGGTCGCCGCTGTTTGTCACAGGCACCAGCGGCATACTACTTTTCGTCGTCGCCTTGGCGTGGTGGCGCAGTAGGCTCGATGTAACGGGCATTGTGGGCGAGACCTACAGCCTCTGGATTAAGGCTGTGAACGATGTCATCGTCGGCTTCAAGGCCGTCGTCGAATACGTCGAAAAGGTTGGCCCGAAGACCTTGTTATCAAAGTAAGTGCCGTTTTCTAGCTAGGCTTCAATCCGGTCATAACAACTCATCACGGACATGAATTTTCTAGAAAGCGTAAGACGTCTGATAGTGGCACCCAGGCCCCGAAGGGTAAACGTCGTCGTGGGTGAAGCATCGCCTTCGGTTATTCCAGTCGCCATCATAGGTTGAAGGCTGTTGATAGGGACATTGTCAGTTCAGTATGTCTTGATCATGGTGTATGTAGTGCTCTCAGTATGTTCTCCCTTCCGCGCATTCGTCTTCTCTCTGCTATCGTCGCTCTTTCCCCTCATAATGTCGCTCTTTGTTCATTCTCGTCTCTATCTCTCGCACGCCGCCCTGCCGTCTGTCTTACTCACCCTAATTGCTCTCGCTGCATATTGCTCTGCCTTGTCCGTATGTCTCTCGCTGCCTCAAGTATTTTGTTAGTTGCTATCTATTTCTTTCTACTTTGTACCTACATGTTTACTAGTCACCCACTGTTATTACAATACATGTCGTTAATTGTTCCCTGCCTGCAAGTTCAGGGCTTGCAGCCGAGAACCACTCCAACATTCGGCCTTGGGCGGGCCTGGGCGGGCGCCATGAAGCGACACCCATTCCCACGGTTCAACCTCACCAGGCGCTATCTCGAACTCGTCCTTCTCGGGACTGCCCACTACTCGTCACCTCTCCCTCTTGTGTCAACCTCCCAGGCCGTGGCGGTGAGTAAGGTCTCTCTCTCTTGCCTCATCTGGTATCTTGACTTGTCATTGGTAGGACTCGTACCATTGTATGCCTGGATTTGCCGCTGCTCTCGACGTCGGTCCCTCCCCGCCTCTCACCAACTTCATCGCGTACACCTTCCATCGTACGCGCTTCCATTTCTCCGTCACCTTTGCCGCGTCGCACTTCCTACCACCGTTTCCACCCTCCTCGTCTGTGTACTTCGTACCCATCGCAGACTTCAACGCCCGCGCCTTCCGTCGTAGATGCCTGCATTTCTCGGTCTCCTTCGCCGCCCTCTACCTCCTCCAATGCCTAGAAGCACGGTCTCATGCCGCGTGGAGCTCGTCGGGCCACCGACTATTCATCTCTGTGTTCACGATCACGCCCAAGGTGATCTGCAACGACACATACTCCAACAAGTCCCGGTCCATTGTGGGCCAGGGCATGTTCGTTCTCCGGGAGATTAACCAGGTGGAGTGGAGTATTTGGAGTGGCAGCTCAACATCGAGCCCTCGGCGTTGAAGGAATTCGAGCAGAAGGTGCGGCGCGACTTCAGGGTTCACGGTCCCTACCCCCTGTATGTCCTCCCTTCACCCACGCCCTCCCCCATGCCCTCGACAACCTCCTACGCCTCCTCCGGCGTCCCCGCGCCTACCCTCGTCTTTGCGTACAAGTCGCAGCAACTGCCGTCGACCTCACCGTTGTCAAACGCGCGGCTGAAACCCATGTCCCCGCCCGTGCCCGTCTACGACTGCACGCCCCCGCACTCCGCGCAATCCTCGTCCCACAGTCCCGCTGCACCTCCTCCGGCGTCCCCACGCCCATCCCCACCTTCGCGTCCAAGTCGCAGCAACCGCTGTCGACCTCGCTGCTGAAGCCCATCTCCCCTCTCATGGCCATCTCCTCCGGTGCACGCCCATACTCCGCGCAGTCCTCGCCTCACACCCCCGTACTCCGCACAGTCCTCGCCCCACACCCCTAATACGCCTGATACCCCTGAGTTCTCGGTGTCGACGTCGACTTCCCCTGCGTCGTTTGCGCCATCGTCCGCACCACTCGGGTATGAGGACCACTCGGTCCGAGTCGTTGTAAGTAGAACCGTCAGCGGGCCCATCAACGTCAACGTCAACTCCACGCCAACTTCCCCTACCGCAGCGCACTACATGTCCGTGTACACGTCCGCAGTGGCGTACGCGTGCGCGGTGCTCGCCGTGCTCAAGAAGGCGAAGTGTATGGCAGGCATTTTGGGGAAAAATTCATCTATGTACCACAAGGCCAATGTATTAGGTTTTAGCTCATTTAATGTAACAACCACTACCTTAATGTAACAGGGTCATGAGCAGATGTTACAGAGCCTCCCTACAATGTACAGGAGTTCATTTAGGTGTTACACAACACTCGTACAGAGGTTCTTGCTTGTACAGTGAGAATATCTATTATTTGGTGCGGTTACAGAGCATGGGTATGGTGCTACATAGCACCATAGCTCATCTCAGAGGGTGTTACCTAGCCTCCGGGGTATGTAACATGTTATGTGCTACTCACCACCATCAGGAATAAATTGCCTTGCCTTAGATCCGCCTTAGCCCGTCTTAATGCCCTGAGTTGTCTGTGAGCTCACCTTATACGGTCTTAAACCGTCTGATTTCATCTGGTTTGGCCTTATTTTGAACTTGAAAGCGAGCAAACATGTATGAAAAGACAATTCAAGACATAATAAGACCACTCAGACAGGTTAAGGCAGGCAAAGAACGCGGAATTTATTGCTGATGTGGGGACAGTGTGATATTGAGTTGTTACCTTGCTGTGGTGGGTTCAATGTTGCTTGCAGTCGAAAGTCTTCCTAACTGTGGTTAACCTTTGAACTCTGGCGGTGGAATGACCAATGCTACAATGGCTTGATGCGTTGCAGTGGCCATCTGATGGAAGCTGTTACACTACTGCCGCCGAACGGGCGCTGTGACATGACTGTTATGTCACAGGTGACCCGGGTGTGTACATAGAGTGTTATATCAATGTACTCATTCTGCAGCCCTATATACTGAGAGGGCAACCTATTACATTGTGCCAATGCTATGTAACAGCCTGATGCTTTACACTGTTACATAGTTTGCATTCTGGTACACAACCTGACATCCTGTTACATCGTATCTACAACCTGTTACATGTGACACATCAAGCTGTTACATGGCAGTCTCAACTTCCATGAATTGAAGGTGTATCTGTTACATTCCCTCCTCAGATGCTATATCACCATTTATTCCCAAAATGCCAGCCACAGAAGTGCGGCGACATCTTCACGCGCGCGAACCCATGTGTATGGTAGATTCTCTCTTCCTCGCTCTTGCTTTCATCATGCTTATCATCTCATCATGTTCTGCTCCCCAGCTTCGCGCGCGCCGCATCCTCTCGCACCCCGCTCTCATTGTTCTTGCCCTCGCGGGGTTCTTTGTAGGTAGTCTTCCCTCACGCATCGCTTTCCATAGCTTGCTATCACATACTCAACACACACATTCTTTTTCATATCCCTCCCTCTGCGCTCGCCCCCAAGAGCGCAACGCTAATCGCGACTATCACCCCGACGAGGACGCTTGGTGACAGCGTAACGAGCGGTGGCAGGGCGGTGGCGGTGATGGCAATGACGGCGCGCGAGATGGCGGCGGCGGCGACGGTGAAGGGGACGACAATGGTGCACGAGGCGGCGGTGGCAACGACAACGACAGCGCGTGAGGCGGAGCTAGGCGGCGATGAACGGCAGCTGGAGATCACGGACGACGGCGAGCGGTTGGGCAACGGGCCGGTTGAGGGATTGGCCGAGAGGCCCGAGGATGTGAGCATAGCATGTAAACTATCTCGTAGGATTTTCTGTGGACGTCATGGCATAGCTGTGGACACGACGTCTGCAGCAGGAACTGCCGGCAGTAAAATCTGCGGGCACTCCAGCGTGGCCCGCAGAAAAATCAGTAGTACGATGTGTTGGGCCTACACGGGGGGTGTAAGGTCGTTGCCTGCGATGGGCATGGCCGCTGGGATGCCACCGGCAGTGACAGAAGTCGTAGTCGGGGTGGCCGCGGTTGGGGGGTGCAGGTGCAGACACGCGCACGGCTGGGGGTGTGGACTCATTCGCGGTTGGGGGCGCACGGCGACTCGCCCCTCCAGGAGACCGACCGCACCGACCCCCAAGACAGCGGTCACGCTTCAACACGCGGGCGATATGTCATTGTCCCCTGTGCATTGGGACCAGCCCCCTCCCGTCAGGGATTACATACCTCCTGCTAGGTCTAGGGGTTTCCGGTGGTACACAGTTCACGGTACGTTCCTCGATCTCACTCGCAGCGGGTGCATGATGTATAACACTAAATAACTTCTGGATTCCATAGGTTGTCTTGCCGATTGGGGAGTTCAATGCCCTGCACGAGATAAAGTGGGATCCCTTCATCTCGCTCTTCATTCAGGGCACTGATATCCTACACAAGCTCAGCCTCAATTCCGACAAAATGTGTCTAGTACTCAATTTTGCGCTCGCATACCAGGCCTTCACCACCCGGCGCACCTGGGATAATAGTGTGGCTTTCGAAACTTTTATCGCACGTCTCGAAGCTCTCGCATCTTCCGAGTTTTGCATGAACTCCCTGCACGTGGATCAGGAGTTTTTCAAACTCATAGAGTGGCTTCGCCACGCGCTTCCTGATGTGTGTATCATTTCTTCTCAACATGTTGTATTGTATTTATTTGCTTATGCACACCTAGGGGACATTGATGTGTCTGAAACTCTTGTTTATCACTTAAAACTCAGCGGACACTGTTTCGGGATGCCCAAGCAACACGCATGGTAAGTATTCATTCGCGCAACCTCTCAGCGCACGCATTGTGATGACTCATATGTGTTGGGTCATTACAGGGTATACTCAGTATGCCGCGCGTTGCGCGTGCACAGAACAAAGGACTAATGGCCTGTGAGGGATCTGGGAACTCTGTCTTGCTCGCCCTTTATCACATTGGATACAGGCAGAAAGTGAGTTAAAGGGACATGCACTAGAGGAAGGATGCCGGACCAGAGAGGACATTGTGGCCTGGCTCGAATACGAACAGGAGAACAAATTGTAATGAGAGCAGAGACAGCTTGTGGGTGTGCAGCCGTACATTTGCACAAGTGGCCTCTTGGGCAGCCCCTTATGAACGTGCACGGGGGCGTGTGAGCTGGAGGGAGAACCAATAGCACGTGCAGTTGTCTACAAAACCACTAGAGGTTATGCAGTTGTGCAGTGAAAGCGCACGCGAGGCCTTACATTAACGTGCAGGCCACACAGTAGGGGTTGGGTACTGTCCGGGGCTGTGCGACGGCATGAGGCTAGTGCCTTATAGGATCATCGTGGAGAACATGCGAAAACAGGCGAGCATAACAGGCCTGAGGTTGAGCAGCCCTATCAACTAGGGCCTGAGAAGCACTGTCCATGACAATGTGTTCAAATGAGCCTGACGACAGGCAGGATGTGCAGCGCAACTAGCGATGCTGGTGTGCCAGAGATATCAAGAACATCTCAGTGGCAGTAACAATATCTCAACAGAAATCCCTGCAAGAGTGCCTCCTGAACTCATCATGGCTTGCAACCATGTAGGGAAACTACTATCACAAGTGATTCGTATCATAGGTGAGTAGTTCTTAGGAGCACTACGGCAGACATCAGGATGACATTCAATGAAGGTTACGTGACTTGGGCTATAGAGGACTACACGAGCAAAGTACATAGTAACTCAGCCCTGATGAGCAAAGAAGAAGGTGTGAAACTCATGCAAGGTTTCCCTCTATGCGTCCCCATCAAGCCAGGAAAGGTTCTCCCAAGGTAGAGGCTCTAACAGTGTTCGCTGATGTGAACAAAGTGATTATGGCATGATCGTTACCACGTGCTCTACTGCCACACATATGTGTACACCTGTCTCAGCAGTTACAGTATAATACATAACACACGTGGCAGCAGGAAATGATAAGCTCCACAGCTGCAGAACTAACACAAGTGAAGGAGGTGAAGAAACCTGCCAAAAACATAAACAACTGGTGTAATGCGAGCACACTCTTTACAGAAGGGCCAGACGGGACATGGGTGGGTACCTGCTACATGTCCCTGGCTGCTATAGCTTAAGGGATGCCAGTGAGTTCCTGAGGTTGGCTTACAGTAACTACAACAGCTAACATTTGTACACAACAAGCACACAGTAGCGTCAATCATGCCGATGGTGTTGATGAGAGAGGAGTCTGTTTAGGATTGGTTGAAGCAAATGAACATCATTGCTGGGATTTTGAAGGGCATCATATCTGTGGCAAGCCCCACTCGATATCAATACGTCGAAGCTCAGCTAACGGAAGTCTAGTGAGCCCATCCGGATGCATGACATTAGCCATTCACATTTGGTCGGAGCGGCTCAAGTCATAATTAATAGGGAGACTATTTACTACCGCAACCCCAGCAGCAACGCACTTTTCATGGACCTACTTCTCATGCTGGGTGATTATAGCGACCAGGCCTATTTTGGCTTGAGGACCTTTGGGGTGTCTGTTCCCTACGCGTCAGGAACCATTCAGCTGAACTTGGTAAGATACACCGAACATGGTGTTTCACAAGTGGAGGGAAATAGGGTGGCTATTGCACTTTTCTCCAAGCGCATCATGTGTCAACTGTGGCCCAAAGTAATAGGGTGCAACCCAGGAAAACGCACAAGGGTAGAGGACTTGATCAGGGCATCACAAGGTGAAATGGACTTGCGTCAGTTGCTTTTAAAGTCTCATGTACCTGATCAACCACACATCTTGACAAAATCGAAGCGACGAGGTCGGCAAGTAACAGAGTGGTATCTCAAGCATGTCTATGTGATTGTTAAACTTAGGGGAGAAGTCAAATATGAGACTGGGTCTTGGAGAACATGTGCAGTAGCTATGTGATTAAGGAGGGAGATCAACAGTCTGTGCACTGGCAGATACAAGGCCAAAAAGAGCCAGCATAGACTAATAATGACTCAGTTGCGAGGCATCGCAGTCAATGGTGGTATCTGACGCAACCTTGAGGAGCTTGTGCGACACAATAGATACAAGAAAGGGTGAGAATCAGTACTAGCATGAGGGGCTCCCAGCCAGCGACGGCATGTCAACGAGCACCTTTCCGTCCCCCAGGGTGACAAGTGCCAGTGTGCGCATTCCCACACTTCCTAGCATGGCATCCTGTATTGCGGTAGAGTTTAGAGGTACCACTGGCATGCACAAGTGCTTATGTGGTGACGAGTTTTTTGTGTTACCTTAAATGAGAGGAACACTGGTGTTACACAGCAGCAGCACAACATGAGGTGCGACAGCGGTACAAATATTGCGTAAATGAGTGGACAAGCTCCATCAAGGTAAGTACGGATACTGGGAGGGTGACAGGATAAGGTGAATGAAAAATGAGAAATGAGTGTGGAACGTGCATAACAAGTGTGTGCGAGTTGGACATTGGAGTTGATGAGAGAGGTGAGCAGGGGCACGCGACAAGGCAAAGGAGTGGAGGTTACTACCGGTCAAACGATCACGTAGATAAGCAAAGGAAGGGAAATGATGCAAGCAGAATGGAAGACACAGATATGTCATTGCACGCAAAGATGGAATTCATATAAAGCAATGATATTGACAAAGAAGAGTAGCTGCAGGGGTGGAAAGTTTGAAGTGCGTGCGAGGACAGGATGCATGGCGAGAGTAAGAGTGGGGGAGAGATAGAGTGTGTGCTAGATAGATAGACGAGTAAATATATACGAGATAGAAGCTGCGGTCAAGCAATGTTGAAGAGTGCCACGCCAGTGAACTGGCCTATAAACCAGACGTGGAAATCTACCTGAGGCTTAGTGAGCAGCTTATATAAGCCCTTGTTGACGGTGACGGGGAGAGCCCGGGAGCACATTTGGATGTGAATCTATACTCAACATGAGGGTGCATCTGTAGATAGAATGAGTGGGACAAACTGCTGCGTCGGCCTTGCACAAATGATGACGGGCGCTGTTGCCTTCATCACCTACATTCCCCTGCACAGCACAGGTTCTGCTGGATCTGCGAAGCTGAGTATCACCTTCCGTTAGAGGATTGCCTTCACACTGGTGGCAGAACTCAAACTGCAGGAATATAGTGGGCTGGTGAGAAGGAGGTTGAAGAACTATAAGAGGGAAGTACCTGGACATGCCAGCTGGGATCGGGAGGTGTGATGTCACTATTGCTGATATACTGGATGAAAGTGCACGCGTGACGTGCGCTCAAGTTGATGAGATAAAACTCGATCAACTATTTGCCTGAGGGAATCGGACTAGACTCAAAGTTGGATGAGCTTCCTCAGTTGTTCGATGACGATGATGAAGTCTCTACCTCTGAGTAGCAGGGGATAGAAGGGATAGTACGATGACTAGAGTGGATACGAGCGTTAGAAGTACTACACTTGAGCACTTGCTTACAAGGGGGACATTATGTACTAGGGTACCGCCGGTTGCAGCACGCTAGGGAGTTTCTCACGCAGCTCACATTTGAGGGGAAAGAATGTTCTCATTCTTCCTGCTCAGAGGCAGGGCTTTATATACTATGAGGTACGGGAACTATTCTAACAGATGCAAACATTGGAGTGCCATTGTTCTGACGAAGGACAATGGAGCATTGGACAATAGCATGTGTAGGACAATGAGAACATAGGGACAATGGCATAACGATGGACAATAATGTGGTAGACAATAGTCCATAGGGGACAATAGACGTACTGCATAATGAGGAATGAGAACAATAGACGTAGAGCGTAATAGAGCATAAGGACAATAGCTAGGGGCGTAGAGGACAAACAGAGGATGAAACTATAGTACAAATAGATGAGATAATCAATCTTCTGCCTTACAAAGTGATCACCTGGTCCGCTATATCAGATTCCTCTGTCTCTTCGTCGCCTCCGTTGCTTGACGCATTGTCGCTTTCATCACTCAACACATCCGGCGTCATGAGCTCCGGCGATGCCACTAAGGCACGGTCGCTGAACATCGTCAGGGCATCGTCGTTGGTAGGTGGGGTGACCAGGTCACGCAGTATAGTCTGCGGTAGGTTTGAGATGACTCTGCATGAAACGTATTCAATCATACTTGCGGTATGACACGCGTGCCAGTGGACATTGTTGGCATGGTCTGTGCACACCTCTGCAGACACAAACATGTGGATAGTCTTGTGATCAGGGAAATGAAAACCTTTGTGGATGCAGAGCACCATTGGCACTGGGGGCATGCTGCATAGAGACATACTACTCACGCTAAGATACACCTCCCATACTGCCTGTGAAGCTTCATTATGGAGATCTGCACCCCTCTCATTACTGTAAGCAAATCCCGCTTATACAGAAGTGCAGCAAGCCGATTAGCAATGGAAGTACAGATTATCTTCTTGAAGTTCCTGCCATCACCAGCGTCGCTCTTCTTCTCAATAAGAATTGTGATGAACGCGAGCATGTCAGCGTGCTGTCAGTTGGTCCATTTGCTGGAGGACTCTGTTGTGGCCGTATCTGCCCATGGCCATATCTGCCCATAGCCTTTGACTTCTGAGTTTTTGTAGTGCCAGAGGACTTCTTTGGCTCCTTAGTATGGCACCGTGAGCCAGCTGCGGCTTTTGGCACTGAGGCTGAGATAGCAACTGGAACTGTACCAGAACTAGTCTGAAGTGGTGGAGACTGAGACGTGCCGATGATGAGTGGTGTAGCTCAGAGGAAAGCGAGGGATGTACGTGTATGATACAGGCTTGGAGGCGTACTCGACAGGTCAGCGAGAGGTATCTTGATGCATTTGGTTGCAGCCATCACAATGCATCATAGTGGTGACCACTCTATAATCTGTGATCAATAATGTGAATTATAGGAGTGATCCTGCATGGAAACTGGCCCTCACTGAATAAGAAACACGCAGCAGGAAGTGTGCTGCCGTGCTGCACATGGCAGAGGTATGAGTGGGAGGGGACATTACCAACGGGTCTTTTGCACCACTGCATACAGTAGAAAGTATGCTGCCGCGCTGCACGCTGTATGGCACATGTCCTAGCATGCAGGCCTGCACTGCACTGACCCTCTAACACCTACTCTTCTGCTGCAGGATGTGCAGTCCCGCTGCACATTCCTGCTTTTGCTACATGTCATGTACAGTGCAGAAAGATATGACCCCCTAACCTCACCCTAACCCTCATAACCGGTCAAAAAGTTCAAAAGTGGTGGGTGAGGGGATAGTCAGGGAAGCTGAAACTTAGCATTGATACCGGTTGGCAGTGGAAGGCACCTCTGGCAGATCCCGAGCTGGGGTGTAGACGGTGATGATAGAAGGTGGAGAGGTCGACGTGAGGTAGGAAGGTAAGCCTCTGTCTGATGCGGAGTGTTTGTTGTAGATTCGTTCCCGGTGATATACCGATGAAATCGTGGAAGGTCGTAGACGCCAGGTAGGAATGAGTACAGGGATGCTCTGCTGCGGTAGGAGTGTTTGTAGTAGGTTCGTGTGCCGCAATAGGGAAAGATGGAGTGGTGATAGAGTCGTTTGGATGCAAGAGAAAGGCTAAGTGCTGATTGATCCTCGTCCTGAACATAATTGCAAATGAGGTGCAGGGCGTCACAGAGGCCGTCGATACTGTCGGAGCTTGCGATAGGAGGGAGAGGGGAATGCTACAGAAAGCGATCGATGAAGAATTGTGGCCGGTCATCGGGTTCTCAACAAGTCTTGAAGGGTGGGTATCCGAGGATGACCGACCTCCAGAGCTCGCATACTTGCAGGAGGCGTGTCAGGAAGCACATCAAAGTGCACCTCAGGACCAAGGTCGGGGTCTACCACGACCGACGAGGATGGGTCCACTACGATCAACAAAGACAAGACCAAGTGCGAACGTGGCCTCGCGGCATATTGCTCGCTCTATATAGTTCCGTGTCGGAACCTACTCACAGCGACCTTTGTCGCGCACTTCGGTATAGTGGGCGCGGTCAGACCCTCTGTTATCCCATGTCCCGAGAGCTCCAGGTAGTGCTGGCATCTCAACATTTTATTTCATCCACAGCGCCGAGCTCCAGGAAGGAGGTATCAGGCGGCTAGTGCACGCTGCTATGCAACTCAATGGCTCTCGTAAAGGGGGCGGACGCGTCCTTCGGCACGCGGTAACCGATCGCAGACCCCGTACATACTGCAGACTGGTGTTTCCTGAACATGGTCACAGCCTCAAGGGTATCTCCATCCGGGTACATCCAGTCTACCCAAGGGAATGAGATGCTAAGGCACGGTGCCGTACAAATGGCAGCGCTCTACTACCATGCTACCCGCTCAGAAGGGATCGACATGAGGCCTCGCCGCAAATGTCCGTGCACCGTCCAGAACGCGAGGGAGATGGATCGCAGGATGTCTTGGAGAACAGTGATCGGTAAACCCGTGAAGGACACGTGTCAGACTTTACCATCACTCCACTGCCGCTCGCGCATGGGGAGGGCGTCCTCGTCGTGGCACGTGCACACGCGCTCTCGACAAGCTGGAGCGAGGGCTTCAGGAGGAAGGCCTTGAGCTCTTACCGTGTCTGGTTGTCATCGAGGCACTTCAGAAGCATGGAGTGCACTCCGTCATTTAAAGCCATAGGATCTGCTCTGTGGAGCTAAGAGCTTGAAGGTGTGGGAAGCACTTTGGGCTTCTCAGAAGGTCAGCTGTGATTGGAGTATATGTTACGCGCACTACCGCGTCGGCAGTCCTAGTACAGTCTCAATACTGCTACATTACCCGTATCACTGCGTCCACAGCCTTGATGTGCCGATCCTATCTTCTCTATCGCAGAATATAACCACGCATCACGATCGTCCATGCGTGAAAGGCCGTCTACGTGGGGTTTTTAAAAGGCCAGCTGTGACCGGAGGAATATAATCTCATCGATAGCATCGGTGAAGCGGACTTGGCGCGGTTCGCGTTTAATCGCTCAAGGATGTAATGAGTTTCGTAATGCTGACCTGAGCCACAGCCATGTACCAATGGTGACTGGACATGGCAAAGAACTAGCTTAAGAGACGGTCATGAAAGTAGGCCAGAAAGCTCAGCACGATGTCCCCGCCAGGGCAATGGAAGTGAACAGCCCAGCATGTATTTTATCTAGATAAATATAAGGAGATTGACTTCGTTAGTCACCATCTGCAGCCATGATCAGCTTCGTGCCGTCGAGTCCATACTCCGGTCTACATCAGCGTCAATTTGTGCAGGTATCAATCAACGTCTCACTACAGCTACCCCCATTAACAAACTGTCAAACAAAATTGATGCTCTGCTCTCTGAGCACCGTGTAGCAATGAGGTAAGTAGTCCTCCTACCACGCGTTGCTCTGCTCTCTGAGCACCTCGTCAACATAAGTGAGCTGTTTCTCACTTACTACAGTGACTTACTATAGAAGGAACAACATTCAACATATACACCAGTGCGTGCAGCGGGGCAGCACTAGCACATACTTGTCCACATAGCTTAGTGGAGTACACTACATGCACGTGCAGCAGGGCAGCATGCCTGTGAGTAGCATGCACACGGGTGTGCTGCCCCGCTGCACACACTGCACACTGGTGCATGTGCTGCAAGGTGCACATACATACAAGTGTGCACCAATGCAATACATGCACCAGTGCACGCAGTGTGCTGTGGGGCAGCACACATACACATGTTTGCTGCAAGGCTATGTGCACACATGTGTGCTGCCCAGCTGCATGCACCAGTGTGTGTATTGCCTTGCTGCACACACACCACGGCATGCAGCAGGGCAGCACACTTATGTGCATGCAGCACAGCAGCATACATGCCAGTGTGCGCACCTGAGCTGCCCCCACCCAATATCCACACTACTTGGTGTGCACCACAGGCATGCAGCCCCGCTGCACACCTGCACCCACATGTATTATGTACACACACCAACAGCGCTTTTCAGCAGCACACACACAGTATGCTGCCCAGCAGCACACTGAGTGCAGTGGCCCCTCACAACAACAAGCAGACCCACAGGTGGGGTCACATCCTAATCGGGCAAGGCACACATGTCTAGGGTTAGGTCCACCATACCCTGTGAACCCCTACGAGGCCTCATAACCCACTTGTTCAACGCCTCCCTCACTACTCGCATCCTCGCCTCTCTCACAATTTACGTCCGTATTTCCTCCCTCTCTCCTAATCATTCCTCCCCCTCTCTGCTATCTAGCTAATACCCTTCCCTTTCTCCTGCTTTAGCGTCGCAGGCACGACATCAGGCACGGCTTCGCCACCGGTGGTCTACTCCCGGAATCCCCCTTCTCCCCGCCAGGCCTTTCCACTCCCTCCCTCATCAACTCCATCGCACTCGACCTTTCCCTTACCTTGCGCTGGTTCGTCCAACACCACCCCCAACGTGACGTTCCCCTCTACATCC